>JAFIDM010000004.1:16817629-17044865 GCA_023159025.1 Thereuonema tuberculata | reverse complement strand
TGATTGGACATACGAACCTGCACCATTTATGCATGTCACAGCAGTAGTGAGTGTTCCTGTTGCTGAAGTAAGCTTTCCAACTTATTTTCGGCCTTTCATGTCAATCATTTTCGATAGCCATCTTTGAACTGTAGTGATTCTGTTTCGTCCACATTGTTTATGTAACTAGAAGAAAATTTATTTGTCTAGAATTTCTTCTAGAAGGCTGAAGAATGCATACACATTTTCTTTATTAAAGCCTCTTGCTCTTTCAGCTGAAGTTGCTTCCGAGATACGCAATGACAATTCGTGATGTTTCTTGAACATGCGTAACCACCCCTATCCTGCAAGTTCTTCCTCTTTGTTGAAATGATGCAAGAGATTATTAGAAGATGCTGGTTGAAAAAAGCTAGTCTCCGGATAGACTTCGTTGCGAGGCTATATTTGATCCCTTCCGTATTATAGTCATAATTTCCAAGAATTTTTGCTCTAGTTCAGTAGGACTTGAATGTTTTACTTCCCAAATCTTTCTTACTTTCTAGTGTATGTTTGTTTTTTCCTTTACAACGTGTTTCTAACAAGGTTTTTTTTGTTTGTTTGTTTATAATAACAGACCTTTATATCTTTATCATGTACTGTTTTGGCAAATGATGCACCATCTTCTTGAAGCTTTATAATTTTGTTCTAGTGTTAATCTTTACTTTTGTTTGGTTCACTATCTTGTTGTTACTTCCTCTTAATTAATTATGGATTGTAATAATTTGTTAATGTACAAAGTATTACTGTATTTATAAAATTTTATTTCTTCTACGTCAGATTGATTCTCTTTCCCAGAAAATAAGAACATTTCAATATGAAATCTAATCTCGAAATTATGATCTAATTCTTTGAATAAGTTTTGTTTAAAATTTCGATGATAATTCAGTACCTGGTCTTGATTCTCAATAATAACCATTTGTTATTAAGTATTATTGTTGGTTCTAGTTCTTCGTTGGATGAATAAATGAGCTGGTCTTTCTTTTAGAGGTGGGGTTTAATATTTAATATTATGTGATTGCAGAGATAATATTTTATTTTTAAAGCATTTCATATTGTGTTAAGAATAGAAAATTTGCCTAAAAAAAGCGTATAGGCCTACAAAAATATACATTGTGTTCTGAAGAGGATTATACGAAGGAACAGGTTTCCCAGTGTTGAATTGACTTCCATTTCGACCGGATAATGCACAGAGTTCTCTCAGTGCTCTGACTCTTTGAAAGCTACTTGTCTCAGACAGAAAGAACAAAATAACTTGTTACAATGGCACAAGGAAATTGTGATTGGTCGTTAGTGAAATGGAAAAGAACGATGACACAATTTTTTGAAAGACATGTTTGTTGGAAAATTTGTTGGAAAGACATGTTTGGAAAACTTCATAAGGCCTGTGTTGTCAATACTCCAAGGAATTGATATTAATAAAGAATCGAATATTCTGGTCAGTGGTGTGTGTATTAATATAAAAAATATTAATTAAAATAAACTCTAATGATACTTTTAATCTAAATTATTGAGAAATTGTGCACTTCCGGGTAAACAGTTTGTCACTTTAAAATAATAATAAAAGAAATTCAAATAGGACATATTAAGTCGCATTTGTATTTTTGTATATAAATAATTTACTTATGGTCTGAAATCTTAAAGGTGATTTCAAGACCTTATCTGATGTAAGGGGAATGAAATACAGTTTCCGGCAATTAAATTTGAGGAAGATTTATTTGGAACTGTTGGCTGACAAGAGGATTTTTTTTTTTTAATACATTAGCTTTGTCTTGAAGAGTTCTTTGCTTTCTCAGTGAATGTGCAACATCATTGATTACCAGGTTGTAAACTGTTTCCAAAGCTCATCCATCAATGTTACTGCAAAGGTGTAGTTGTTCACGTCCACCCTACTTTAGTTGAAATTTGAACGATGTTCAGATCATCGTTTAGTCTTGATAACTGATGATAAATTTTATCTACTGAAAATTCTAACTCTTTCACTCATTTTTGTAAATCGAATAATCATAAATGGAATTTTCGATCAACAGATTACAAATAAATTGAAGACTGTCATTAAATACAAAAGCAAAAATACGTTGCAGGTCCACAAGAAATATTGCAAGAGAAGTTGCATGTGTTGTTTTGTACACTGAGAGTATTATTCTCTCCAATGTAAGAATTAGAATTAGAATTTTCACTAAGAAAAATAAGAAATAATTTTCTCAATAATTATTATTTTCTCAAAAATAGTAATACGAATAATAATAATTTTACCATTAACAGTAAAACGCTTTAAAAGTAATTTGTTCTAAACAACGCGTAAATTAATAAATAAATAAATTAATGAAAATCTAGCACAGTTTACAATCTTGGATTTTTCTTTTGAATTTCCAAAAATAAAATAATTAATATATTCTTAAATAATTCAAGCCTCATTATACTTTAGAATGAATTGTTATATTACCGGTACTTTTAAATGCTAGTCATTATGGATGAATAATTTTGTTGTAATACTAGTGAAAATACTGAAATCTAATAAAATTATGTTTGATCAATGAAGGTAAAATTAATTCGGCTTACTTTAAAACATCTCTCAATTGTATATTTTAAGTAAAGATCTTGAGATAAATCAAAACGGGTACATCTTATCCTGACGTCTTTCCAAATCCCTACAGCTCAATTATGAAGTGTCAAAATCTCATGGATTCGAAACTTTCATTGTCATTCCCTAACATTTTTGATTTGTGGTTGTGGGATTCGAACCGATAGTAAAATGTAATCGAATTTACACACATGATTTCCCACATGCTTTATTTTTTCCAAATTCAAAAAAGCGAATACACATTATTATCATTACGTTTATTTATAGAGAAATACTATGAATAAATATAATCCTTACAAGAAATAGAATTAATATTTTTAAAAAACTGCTATCTTATTTTCAGGTATTTTTGTTCAACGGTTCGTAAAAGATTTTTTTTTTCAGTCCCTTAATATAAGGCAGCTTTAATAATAATTTTCTTTCTTCCTCCTCCCCCCGCCCCAATTTTTTTTTTTTTGTGGGTGACAGTTTAGAAAGACTGCTTAAAATGCCTGTTCTGGAAAAGGAACTCTGTTAGCACTGACCTTATGAGGAATCAATATAATATTTTGATATAAATAGCGAATGTTATTTCTTTGCTCACCTGTTCAAATTGTTCTTCTGGTGAAGAGATAAATTAAAACGCTGATATAAATGTAATGTAATTTTCCTTTCGTAAGAAGTTAAAGAAAAATCGTTTTTCTCTTAAATGGGCTATGGTGCCGTAGACTGTGTTCCTACTATGAAATCTGAGAGCGGTGTTAAGTATGTTTGTTCCTGTCGTTTTGCTTGATAATTTCCCAAAAATACGAAAATAATTTCAGTAGTAAAAGGGTTCGTTGTGTCTATCTGTTGAATGTTTAAAGCAGTTCAGGAGAGAATTAAATTGGCTGATTCCAGTTATTGCTTTACTAATGGTCTGTTTGTCTGGATTACGGGAACTACTTTGCCTGGTGTCCCGTTTCGTTGCCGTAGACTTCCGTTAGAAGAAGGATTTGGTTTATGTGAACAAGAGACGGAGACCAAAGTCAAAGTGCCCTTGAAAGCTATCGATCGTTTATCAGTTTGGTTATTGAATTTTAAGCCTCGAATGTTAAGTCCCTTGCCTATTCGATAGGAAGAATAGAAAAACAAAAACAAACATGCACATCAAGTAAGAGAGGACGTAGGATTTTTATTTCGGGATAAGCCAAGTTCAAGAGCCGATCTCCAACAACCAAAAAAAAAAAAAGGGTGAGGGAGGAGGGGTGGGCTCCCTGTATCCCCATTTTATGCATCAAGTCGGATGAGGCAATCAGGAATATGAAACTGTTGAAAATATGCAGTTATATTTTAAATATCCTTGTCTTCAAATTTGCAAAGCATTAAATTCCCTGATGGATTTAAAATAATACGTTGCACCAGATCTGAATAACAGCCCTCAAATAGTATTTTCTTTGACAAATACTTTTATGAAATGTTCTTAACTCTAATGACTTAAAACATTGCAAGAAATTTCGTTTCTTTTTTTGTTTTGATGTTAACAGAGAAAAAGTACTTTTTGTACCCCAAGATCAATCTTTCCAATAAGTGTAGAAAAGTGATGATATTTGTAGTACTCTTTAATATGAGTTTTAGATCACTACTTTTTAAGCCGAATTCCCATTTCCATCCGTTTATCAAGATGATTACAAAGGATGCATCCTAAGCAGCTGAAATTTAGAGGTTTTAGATATAGGAAGATCGCTATTGATTTTTGTCTACCAGAGCCTAAAGCTTTTCGATCCGTAAGGTGTCCCGCGAGAAAATTCTCATGGGAGTGTATCTGTAATCAACATTTAGCTTCATAGTGTGAATAAGCTAAATGGGAAGTGAATTCTCGTACAGTAGAACCCCTCTAATCCGTCACCTTTGGGACTGGGGGTATGTTCGGAACGCAAAAAGGGTCCGATTATCAGAAAATACAGAAAAATACGGATTTACAGTAAAATATACGGATTTACTGCGTTGTCAAGCAGTTCAAGTTTAGGCTTTTTCAATGTTTTGCGATTCTTAAGAGCGTTTTCACCATCTGCCGTCACTGTATATGCAAGTAAACAACACAATGGCGCGACGGGTGGTGAGTCACCGATGAGTTGGGGACAAGTTCGGCCGGCTCGAGCACGGTCGGATCAACCGGAGTGGCGGACAAGCCGAGGGCGGACGAGAGGGGTTCTACTGTATTTAAAATAAAAATCTAATAACTTCATTCTGTTTCGTTCTAACAATGAAGATTAAAAAAAAATATTAAACACATACAAATTGCTTTAAAAATATTTTAGGTATCTTGTGTTGTTTTGATGGAATTGCGGCCGTAGGAGTCTGAAATATCACGATAAATAAATAGAAATGTTTAAAATTTCCTGTCCTTGTCTTTGATATAATTATTTTTAAATGTTAATATGCAAGTATTCGAAAACTTGAATTACGGCTGCAGTCAGTCTGTGGCTAGTAATGAGGAGGTAAACGTTCTTTCACTTAATTCTTCAGATATTTCAGATAACTTATTCTGAATCCTTTCACTTGGAGTGAATAAGTAAAAAATTCCCATATTTGTACGATACGATCAGATCTTCGAAATGTTTTGTGAGAGGAACGGTTTTTTTTTTTTTTTTTTTTTGTGTGTTTTTTTTTGTTGTTGAGCATGGGAATGAATTAATATAAAAACTTTAGGACTCCTATAAGAACAATTTAAATAAAAACGAAAGCCTCAAAAAACAAACAAACAAAGCTAAAGTATGTTTTGGCGCCGACAAGTTTATGGGGAGAAACTTCCGTATATATATTCCTTTTTACTCATCTGTCAGTCTTATCTTCTTTCGTTTTGGACTTAGTTTACAAGCGTCGGAGGTGGACAAAATAGTTTTACTGCATAACGACTTCGATCGAAGTGACCAGAAGGTTAAAAAAGAAGGAAGAAAATTATCTTTCTTTCATAAAAAAAGAAAATAGTAGTATCTTTGTTCAATCCACTTCTCGCTTTTGTTCGCGCTGTCTTTTGTAGTGTTGTAAAAGTTTTATCGAGGGGTCTGGGCTTTTTAAAGTTAAAAAGACGCGATAATGGATTCATGTTTACAAAACGCCTCACTAAATATCCTGTAAATTCGAGATAAAAACAGTAAAACGTGGCGCTCCATTCTGATGGTAATGCGACTGAAGCCCATGTACAAAAAGGCGCTTTTTTTTCCGAATGGAGCCATAAATCTCAGGAACAAAGCTGGTTCCGATCCTCGCAAAAGCCATGGAAAAAAAAGTATTAGCTACAATGTGTGAAGTAAATTGTTGGAGAGTTACACGGATTTAACAGCGACCGACTTTGACCTTAATTAACCATTTACAATCAATCATGAGATTGCTTTTGGGTGCAAAGAATCTTATTAATGAATTTTATATTGCACTATTCAATATTACAGTGATCTCATAAAAAGTTCGTTGTAAAGAATATTTCTTATCCACTTAAAGAGTTTGAAAAGAGGGAGAATGTGTGAGGAAACGCAGTGATGTCCTCATGAAAGATTCTGGGAATTTTTAAGCAGTTACAATTTCCTCTTTTTACAGATTTCGAATATCGTGTTTTTAATCGAGGACCGAACAAAAATATTTTATGGGCACTTTTTTTTTATTATTTTGATACTTCTGGTGATTAAAAGTTTTTCTGAAATTTGTACCTCGTAGTTACTAATATCGTTAAGTTAAAATTACCTCATAAGACATCGTGATCGGAGGAAGGGGACGGAGGAAGTGAGAAATTGTGACTGTTGCCTTGTTTTTGTTTTGAAGAAATTATTGTTATTAAATAAGCACAGAAAGCAGTCATGAAAATCTTAAGACTCTCAAAATGCAATGAGGAAGCAAACGGAAGCAAAATTCACCGATTAAAATCCGAAGAAAGATAACTTAAAAAAAAATGAAACCTTTTGCTTGATAAATGTGTATCTGTGAGCAAGTTTTCCTTTTAAGTAAACCAATTAAATACAGAGATCAAGAAAATAGAAATATTACAGTTCCTTCATTGGAACTGAACGCTAGTATTTCCTGCTGATAACTTTATTTTAGGTTGAAGAAAAGCCTTGGCATCTGGTTGACTACTGCTCTTGTGAAGCACTTCTACATTTAATTGGCCTCCATCCAGGAGATGCTTTAGAACGAAGTAAGTACGTAGGAAGGAAAGGAAAAAAATAAATAATTAGGATAATTAGTTCCTTTGACTGAATTGAGAGCTGCCAAACAAATTGAAACGATATCAGAAAATAAAAAGAAAAGCGTGAATTGCCGTTTTATTTTTAATTCTGATTTCCCCCAAACAAGGAATACAGTAGATCAGAAGAGATTAGATTTATTATTTCACTTCGGAATTCGTAACTTTTTTCGCAGAGATTTAAAAGCCAGATTTCTTTAAACCGTCTAACAATGACGTTGATACATGATTTTTATTAAAAGATGTTATGTATATATCTTTTCATACACATTGTATGTATATGTGTTGTTCAGTTTATTGCTACCTATTGTTGTGTCCGTTGTCTACAGAAATTAGAAACAAATTAACATCTGTGATTATGAATTGAATTCTGATCGAATTAATAGAAATTTAGATGCTCAATAAGAAAAATTCACATCAGCGAAATAGAACTAGTCATTCAATACAAGGTTATTGAAAGGAGCTAGCTTTCGGTTATTCTGTCTTCTCTATATTGAAAGATTCACCTTATCAAATGCTTGTTCATTTCTATCAAATTTCTTGTTAGAAGCGTAACAGATTTTAAATTAAAGATGTTGTTTAAAGAAAAAAGTGAGATCTTCTTTGTTTGAAGAAGATATTATTTTCGACTTTCACTTCGATATACATCAGAATGTAAATCCCAATACAGGAAAATTCTGTACAAATTGTAACACTCTTCAGAATGAACATAAAAAGTTTAATAGAAGATTAATAGAAACAGTATCCAACGTTTAAGAAATGATTCTAGCAATTACTATAATTCTATCTTGGAGAATTGTTGAGGCTAATTTGAGATTTTTACCCTAAAGCTGCTAAAAATATATCTGCCATAAATAGAAAATGTTTGATTTGTAGACTACTTTCTACTAATAAGTGGATAGTGAACTATTTTTAATTTTGCTCCTTGATTGATATTTAGATTTAAAAAACAGCTTCCTAATAGCTATAGTTTTAGCTAAAACTTTGTGGATTCCTAATACTTGCAAGTTTACGATCTTTCATTCTTAAAGAGTAAACATTTAATCTTTTTTTCTGTTTATGTTAAGTATAGTTTGCTGTAGGATTATCCATTATAATTTTATTGATAGTGATATCTAAGGGTGTCTTATCTATTTTAGCTTTTAATACTTACGTAAAGGCATAAAATCTTTAAGAAATAAGTTTTAGGTTCACGCCACTGAGAAAACTCATCTGAAACTTTTGCGAATCTTGCGCTGTTAAAATTTAAATCATTATCAATGTTAGTGAGTCAGTGGCTAAATAAAAAAATCTCTAATTAAAGCTGCTCAGGAATTCTGTAAAATGCTCTAATTAATTAGCATCCAAATCAGCCGTTCAATCAATATTTAATCAATTTATATTTTAACTTCAATTTTTCTGAATTTGAAATTTAGTTTGCTTTTCATTAACAGCCTGGTTTGCCATTGTAATCGTGCTGTTGTGTGATCCACCATGGTTGGTTTGGTGTATATCGATCAGAACAACAACATTTTCATTGTTCATTTCTAAGTGTTCTCTATTGTTGAATTTTTGTTCCACTATCCAACGTTCTGAAGTATTAGGATGCCTGGCGACAAGGTTTAAGCTATATGAACGGTGAATTGTAACCTTTGCTCTCAGACATTTGAAGAACTTAAAAAACAGACAAATGCTGTCAGTTCTTTTTCACTAAAATACAAGCTCTGTTTTTATGTAGTTTCTTTCAAACTGTTTATATAAATTGTTAGATTGTTTTTATTTTACCTACTTGTACTTCAAGCGATCAGATTAAAGAGGGGAGAAAGATTTTACTGTGGGGGTTACTCTAATTAACAAGAATTTCTTCGTTTCTCCCTAGAATTATTTAGTTAAAAGAATTCCTTAGAAATTAATTTAGAAAAGAAGTGGTAAATAATAATCCTTATAACAGTAATTAGTAATGAAGCAGATAAATAAATTTTATTATTCTTTTTATTTCTTAACACTGCTGTATTATGTTGGTTTTATAATCAAACCATATCTCTGTCCCCATTTCAACATCAATTTACATTTTCCGTCTGTACAATATTTTTAAAATACTTTTCCAGTGATGACTTTGTGTGAGTTTGTGTATGGGAAGCAATAATGTCCTATTTCTAGAGTGTTGTGAGCGTAATAATGGATGAATCTGCTTAAAACTTCATATTTATTAGAATAGTCATATTGTCCAGATCTAAGGAGATTTTGACATTTATATCCCGGTTTTGTAAAGATATAGAATTAGTAAATTATCTCTGTGTTGTTAGATATTCTAACTCATTTTATCAATTATTTTTACAAAATTCTTATATACTTCCTTTATAAGATGGCGATTTACTGGCAGAAATATAATTGTGTGACGTTAGTATGCAATTTTTGTTTTGTTTTGTTTTGGTTTTTTCATTTTGTTTTTAAAGTAAAAATTATTCCCTTTTGCATTACTTTAATACATCGAATTGATCTATCTTCTGATGGTCAACTCCATCTATAAAATTATGTTGGATCTAGATATTACTCTCGATATTATGTTGGGTTATCCAGCGGCTCATTAACCGAATTGCGGGTTAACCTGAGCGGTAAAAAATTTTAAAATCATTTTAAAATCATTTTAAAATATTATTTAATACTATTAAAGGCCCGTTCTAATAGCTACGATGTAACTGTTCGCCGATCTTTAAACTGAAATTACGAAATTGTCGACAAATTGAATGCGATATGTAAACATAATTACCATGAGTGATAATTATATTGTTGTTTTTTTTTCCTTACCATCCTTAAATGTATTAAAAATTAGACGCCGACATACAAATATTAATTTTTAATTCAACAAATGCACACGTTAAAATTTATCACCTTTAAATGTACTGGTAAATTTTACGTATCTTTATATAATAATAGTAGTAATAAAGATAATTCACATATCGCAGGATGAGTATAAGGTTCTTCTTGTAAGATTCGTGAAAGATTCAGTTTCTGAATGCCAGATCCTAATTCGTTTGTATAATGTTCTTGATTAGTGATTTAATGCTTTGTTTTGTATTATCCTATCTATCATCGAATGTACAAATAAAGATATCCTGAATCATTTCGCCTCCTGTTGTGGTGACTGCCATCAAATTGGAAAGGTCGTTATCTAGATGGGGGGGGGGGGGGGAAAGAAGAAAATTAATTTTGATCATGAGAAACAGAGTGAAAATAAAATGCAAATGAAACATTCACCTTCTATGAATTCGTGTTCTAATAAATACTTCGAATTGGAATCTGTTACAGAGTAATTAAAGAAGAAGTAATATGCTGAAACTCAAGTATTAGATGTATTTAATGTAAATCAGCTTCCCTTTTAGTTAAAAAGCATTACAATTCCTCTGACAGTTCCTCTGATAGAAAGACTTTTTTTTCAGGAGAAAGTAATTCAAACTGCCATCTATTAAGTCTTTCTATTTATTGCTCTCTGTTACACAGAAAAATACTCCCAAATCCAATAATGTTACGACGAAAATAGTCAAGTTTCAATCAAGTTTGACGCTATGTTTGTCACTCTTTGTTTTTTGCTTTTTCCCTCTCATTCCGTTCGTTGCTGTAGCTAACCAATTACATTTCTTCTTATTTTGAAGCTTTTGAAAGATTAGCCAAAGACAGATAACCTACCTCACCAATCCAGGCTACAGGGATTTATGAAAACCAAGAGCAAAATTTTGAAACATGCATGCATGCTTGGTTTTCCCCAGATCGTGCACAAAGGGTTAATCAGTAACTTGAATAATTAGAGATAAGGAGATCTGCTTGACCAAAATCTAGATAATGATGTCTTCTTCAAAATATTAATCTATCACCCTTTCTTGCATGACAAATGTATCGCCTATTGCTCTTGCTTGAGGGCAAACATACGGTCCAGGAAATCTTTCGTATATCGTCGAGCCTTCAGGTTTCCTCTTGGAAGGCCATACTGTTTTTAGTCCAAACCTCGTAAAGTCATGCCCGTGAACGTTTCGCCTACTCAGACTGCTAGTCGCCTAGTAGAAAGACCTCTCTGTCCTGAAGGCTTCTGCTCATATTTGAAATACACTACCGTTCCTGTAGCTACAGCAGGGAACGGTCGTAGCTATATCTGGTAGCAGTGCTGTTTCTGTGGGCACATAACCGAAGGTTCCAGTTACACACAGAAATTACAGCCGTTGGTCTTTCTTCGCTGTAACGTCGGAAGCTGAAGATTTACTGTATTTTGAAACCATAGAAGGCTCATCATCATCATCAGGTGCCATCTCCAAAAAAGGATGTCAGCGGCCAGCAAACACCAAAGGTCTCTGTCTCTTGCGTCATGGATAATGTCTTCAGTATCCACTTCTGTCAATTCGCGCAAACTGTCCATCCAGCCCAATCTTTTTCTACCTCGTGGTCTAGTGGCTTCTAGTTTCCCTTCTAAAGTTAGCTGTGGAATATAGTATTTATCATTTCTAAGGATACGTCCACAGTAAGACATTTTCCTCTTGTTAATTAGATTCAGTAATTGTTTTTTTGTTTCTGATGTTTCAAGGACTTTGAGGTTAGATACCCTGCTCGTCCATTTAATTTTCAAAATTCGTCTGAGACACCACATCTCGAAGGCCTCTAATTTGTCCTTTGCTTCTTTCTTTAGAGTCCAAGTCTCACACCCATAAAGCAATATGGGCCAAATATCACATTTCAGGGTCTTTATTTTTAGCTTTATGCTTAGACGTCTTCACATAAAATTTTTCTCATTTTCATGAAATGGTTTTTAAGCTTATCCTATTCGTCTTTTTTATTTCATATGTTTGGTCATTACCTGAGTTAAAGTGCCTTCCCGCAAAACAGAAAACCTCCACTTGTTTTAATTCTTCCACTAGAAGGATAGATATTCACATATCTTGCTACGTCTATCTGTCTCGACAGCTTTCCATCTATAAAATGACATTACAATTTTATCTGCCAGACTCCTTTCTTCACAATCCGAACACGATTTACAAACAGCTCTTTTAAGGCAGAGACTATTTGCACCAACCGATGAAAGCGCCAGTCATTTGCACACGACATCCTAACTTTCATTATTTTTTACGTCATATAGCAAGTTCCGTGCATCTTAAGCATTTATTTTCACAAAAGCGATATTTCTGCTGGTTTTTTTCCTTCTTAATTATTGATTATCAATGTAGTACAAGTAATTGGATTTAGTCTTATGATTTAACACTGAAGTAAATAAAATAAGACAAGATAAAAGCTCTTACTAATGGAACCCTAGAAGTAAAAACTGGATATATGTGTAGTTCAATTATCAGTTACTGAATTGCAAAAGAGGAGTTTTTATTCCTACAACGGTTACCGGACTACATTCAAGACTGCCTTCGAGAAAACATCTAGAACAAAGTGCTGGGTGCTTTCTCTCTGGCGGAGCGAATCTTAATTAATGAACCCGGCTTTGTGTGTGATCAGATTACATACTCCATTCACCCTCCCAATTTCTCTCCTCATTAATCTGCGGGGCGTTGCTCTGAGCGTTCGAGTCTATGCTTCGCCCCCGCAGGGAGTTCTCCTGGGCTTCAAGAAAGAACAAGAAAAAGCGAAGGAAAAGAAAATAGAGGATGGTGATGATGCTAGGCTCTGGCTACACTTTTTTATTTTCTGGCAAAGCGCTTTGGACGCTGGTCGGTTTGGAGAGAAGGTTATTCAGTGCTGTCTCTATTATTAAATTCTTTTTATTATTGGGAAGCAACAAGAAAATTAGGACTGTTGAAAGTTCGATTCTAGTTCCTCATAAGAAATAAAAAGCAGAAGGAATGAAGATGGATATCCAGAAAGATGAATAGATGAAATATCCACGTATTTCTGTCTTGAAAATTCATTCTCTATCCGGATTTTTTTACATCTAGTTTACATATATGGAAATTAAGATGAGGTAATGGTGGTGAATTAGCTTTTTTGCCTGTCTGTGATGCTCTTGTTGGGATATAAAATTCCGAATTTTACTGAAATTACTAAAATAATTCTCGTAATTCAATTTTCTGCTTGTTTGAGACGATTTGTATTAAGACTAGGACCCTCCCTCAAATAAATAAAATAGTCGAACGGTTGTTTTAATCATTTACAATATTGTCGTACAGTTTTTTTGCTTAAATATCTGCTATTGAAACCCTTTTGATCGCACAGCACAAAGAATACCATCGTACGATTACTTTTATTCTAAATGAAAGCAGCTTGGATTCATCTACTTCGGTTTAAAATAAATAGACTTTGTTTCAATTCGAGAGCAATCGCAAAAAAAATGAGTAGGTCCAAAGTTAAAATCTCACCCCAATTTGTTTGGTAAAGCGTTGTTTGACGAAAACATTTTCTTTCGTTGGGATTTTTTTTACTAAAAAAATATTGATCTGTTCGATGATTGTCGGTGATTAATATACAGATTGTATTTAGTGACATTTATTTGACTTCCTGGAGACCTGAAAAGAAAAATTAATAAAAAATCAGCCTTACAAATGAAACACGAACTAACTTTATTTGCGTTGGCATTTTATTCATTGGAAATTTTTTTAACTACCTACGATGATAAATTACATTATTAAAAGAAATTTTGATTGGAAGTCTCGGTTGATCCTGGTAACCTTTGATCTTTCGAATTGGCGTTGACTATCAGTAAACGACTGATATCTATGTTTCTTTTTTGTTGGTATTATTTGAGCATTTCAGTTCGAAGAGGCTCAGTGGGAAACACAATCGGCTATCAAAGACTATCTGGATGAGAGGGGGACTATTGAAGTTTTCCCGCCATCCATTATCGAGAATCGATTGAGAAAATCGAAATTGAATACGTCCGATATTAATGAGCGGATGGAATTTTATTCTGATTTTCGAAATGGCCGAAGTGGAGGTGGAAGAGATAACGATTGGGAAATGGTCAGAGAATGCATTCCAGATAGTAGATGGGCAGGGGTGGTAGAATGATTTACGGGATCGGGTCATAAATTGCCCACTTGAGATTGGTTGGATGATTTCTTCCCTTCCGCTGATAATTACTAATGATGGCCATATGTAGATTGTCATTGGAAGTCCGAGAAAAGCCTTCATGTGATTATAATAATAATAATTATATCGACAGCAGTCGCCTTACAATGGGGATTTCAACAACAGCACCTGTGGAGTTATTGAGTCATTGGATCGATGAACGAAGAGAGTTAGCAGAAACTGAAACTTATTTATGATTGAATTATCAATTAATCTTTTGAATTATAAAACATCGCTTTTTGACAAATCTTGATCCACAGGGATTGGAAAGAATTAGTATGAGATTAATAATTTCCTTTGAAATTTTAATAATATAATAAAACTTTTGCAAATCACTATCAAACCACTGAGCTAAACGGCTGAGTTTCATAAATTTGCTCGATTACCTTTTTCTGGATTTTTTTTTTTTTTATTAGAGAAGAAATTCGTTTATCTGTTAGTTCAGTTCTGAACATGATCCATTTATCAGTGAGATAAAAACAATCTTATCGCATTTTTGGGATCCGGGGAGAAGGAATATGGTTTACCTTGCGTTTAAAAAATCAAAGCTTTTTTTTTTTGTTTGTTGTTGGTTTTTTTTTCTTAACTAAAGTTTATAAATTTTTAACTTTAAATAAAAAAAATAAAAAAATACGTGTTAGAATATTTCAAAATTTACTAATTAAAAAAAAATGTGTATCAGCCTGATATCTTACTAACAATAAGAAATATAGAATCCTTTCGATGCTTATTAATATCTCTACGTAAAAATTTTAATTATAATTTTACATACAATTATAAACTTTTTTGTGTTCATTAGTAAAGGTTTTTTGAGTTTTTGTTGGGTTGGGGTTCAGGGGGTCTAAAAGTACTGCCTATCATCCCTCCAATATCGCAGTGGACTAGGCTATCAGTTGATGTGTTTGTTGTTTTTGCCGCACGCCTAAATAGGGAGATGTCAAAATGCCAGTGATAGGGAAGTCCATAGGCCATCCAGCTATTCTTGCAGCAATCAGCGACTGACTGTCTTAGCCGCTAAGTGTACTGGCGCGCGTGCACCACGATTGTACTGGGATAAATCGTGTACATGTTTGAACTTTCTCACCCGTGCAGCATGGATGGAGTACTTGCCAAAATGAATGTGCTCGCTGGAAAAATCTCACCGCAGAGTCCGCAAAGGTAGGTTTACTATTTTCAATCAAGGTTCCTCTCCCCCCTACCTCCCATTTTTTTTTTTTATTTTCCTTTCTGCCAGACCAACGAACTTTTTCTCCTCTATAAGGACATGTGCTTTTCATTTAGTCAAACCCTTACACTCGTGTGAATCAAATTATAAAAATTCTCATTTATTGTTTTTCAACATTACAAACGTCTTGGTCCAAAAATTTAATTCGCTAGGAGAAAACAGTTGCATTACTTTCTTCTTTATTAAATTTTCCCATTAGGCCTAAACTACGCCTAGTGTTTCCCACATGGCCCCAACTGGAATTGCTTTTTTGTTTGCAGTAAAATAAAACCACGAGCTGGTTTTGTAAATATCTATATAATAAATTCAACGATAAATTTATGAGATCCCTTGTAATAATAAATAGATGTAAAAGCATTGATAGATAAACAGATCGAGTAGTAGATGTATATTTTTAATTTCAGTTTGAATCTATTTTTGCAGATATCGTATTAAGTCAGATTTTGTTAATCACTTGTATATCTAAGATGTCGTAAGATATTTATTTTAATTTATCTACAGTTGGAAAAGGAGCAAGCCGTAAAAGTAACATGTAATCGTGAGAATTAAGGTGAATATAGGTGAATTAAGAAGCAGGTCGGGCAATTTATTAACAAAAATTTGCATAATTTTTTTTTTTTATTCTATGAATTTTTTTTTATACCGAACTTGAAATATGTAAAAGCAATACTGAAGAAAATTTTCTATTTGTAAATCTTGTATTTTTTTTTTTTTTTTTTTAACGTTGTAATTCGGTAGCACGTGGCTCTGATGGAGCTTGAAGTACTTAGTTCGTGTTGAAGTGGGGGATACGGGTTCCCTTTCCCCGCTATTAACGAGAGGCTGTTATTTTAAGATATTTTGGAATAAAAAAAAAATATGTAGTATTTATGTAAGATTGATGGCGCTTTCCATCGCTTACTACACAATAGTAAATATATTTCTATAGAAGTATTTTCACCTTTAAAGAAATTGTTTTATGTAATTTTTCGATATACAGTAGAACCTCATTATAACGGACCCTATTATAACGTACGTCGCTTATAACGGACAGTTTTTAAAAAAATTGTCAGCCTACAATTAAGGTGAGCGAAGTGAAAGACCATTTAAATTTCGTTGTTCAATATGTTGAACAATCGGCAAATGAAAATGTGTTTGCATATTATGAACACCTCCGTCAGTTATTAACTGAAGAAATAATAAGCAAACAAACCCAGCAGAAAATAAATTATTTTTTCAAACCAATGAATTTAAGCAATCAACATGAACCTTCTTGTTCTAATGCAGTGTATGCGTACACATCGTTTTCAAATCAATCTACTATGTTGAAGGCTGTTTTTTATTTCATGTATAAAAAACACTTTTTATAGCTAACTATTGTACTTTTATTGATGTAAACCCTGCTGCATTACACCGCTATAAGAATTATTTGTTATAAATCGGACTTTCATTAAAACGGACAACCTTCAGTCCCTATTAGTCCGTTATAATGAGGTTCTACTGTATTCAGAAGGAATATTAGAGAAATTAAGTATGGTTGCTTTTTTTAACAGGAATGGTCATCAGAATTCGTTACTCGATGAACACAAAGGATTTGTTTATTTTTAAATATTAAGAAGCGTAGTAAAACGAAGCGAAACTTTAATATTAACATTATAGTTCTTCAGTGCTATCTAGAGTGTATTTAAAGCTCAAACAAGATTTTCGCATAGTTATGCTTCGAAATGTCAAAAAAGAAAAAAAAAATCTGGAATAATGAAGATATTAATAATCAAAAAACTAGACCAACAAACTTAATTAATATTTACATCAAATTAGGATGTTAATTCTAAAGTTTTTGTTCGTAATCCGTTGACGTATTAATAAAAAAAAGGGTCTAAATGTCATAAAGCACAAGATTTCGGAACTATAGATGCAATTGCCGTATTTTAATATTTTCATTACTTCAAATATAATTTTAAAATTTAAAGGAATTATGCTGACTAGTTGTAGCTCTTCTACGATTATCGCTAAAGCGCATTAGCCTTGAGTGAGTTCTAAATTTTATGCATGGAGCGATGAATGGTAGCTGCCACCTCCCAACGCGCTGCGTTAGAAGGTGCCAGAAGACACCAAGAATCTGCTGTGCCAACATTGTGTTACTATTACGATTCGACGAAGACGTCTGACTGGCCAAAGGCATTAGCTGACTCGTGCACTCTTTTCTCATACCTTTTTTTTTTATAGTATATAAAACGACCAGAACTTTAACTGCACTAAAGCTATTTGAAGAAAGAACATTTTATTGTAGATTGTTTTTTTTATTTTTAGACTACTACTTTATGAAACTGGCAGGTCAGTTGCACCTTATCTTTTTGGTTTTACAATCCATAATTTCTCATTTCCAGTTTTTCATCTGGCTTCGTGATTTCCAAGACTCGGATTTTGCGATAAGGCCCAAAATGTCTAAGCATACAAGAAATTATATAAATATATGAAGTTACTCTGAATTAATAGAGTTTCGTAATTATTCGAACATGAAATGACTTAAAATTAAGATTTTTTCCTCCGACTAAAAGTAATAAAGTAGATTGAATCCTTTTTAGTTTGTAGTTATATCGTAATTGTCTTAAAAATTAATAAAAAAATTGAGTGATTTTGTTCCTGCTTTTTTTGTTGATCTTTGAATTGATCTGTTGGCTGAAAGAAGTTTGTTTATTTGTTAAGTTACAGTGAAATTATCGTCAAGATCTGACTCGTTGTTGTTATTTTCATGCGATTGATGTTAATGGATGAAGGACTGATCAAGTGGCTGGGGTTGGGCCTGTGTCTTGTTAACACATCGTAGACCGGTCCGATTATAGATGCTGGCTATCCACCCCTCGGCGTCTCATTAGTAGGCAGCGTGGCATGTCGGTCGGGAATTGGTCATCTGTCTTGTGCCTTCAGCCGCAGGTCTTGGCTCATCATGAGCAGATGAGATTCCCGCCTTTGCTAGCCACTGCGGATTTATGCTCGAAACACGACAATCAAATTACACCGGTTGCTTCTTCAGCACTTTTGGACAAAAAAAAAAAAAAAAAAAAAATAAAAAAAAAAGAGCTACGTCCTTTGTCTCAGGTTTCTTCTAATATTTCTTCCCCCCCTTTTTTTTTTCTTTCGTCCTCGTGTCTGTCTTTTTTTTTTCTTTTTCTTTTCAGTTTCTATCCTCTCCAGGAATCCTGTATAATAAAGAATAAAATTGGTAGGATGAGTGAATTGCACCTGTGCCAACCTCTCGCCTAAATTGATGAAATTGAAGTGCTTCCTATATATGTTAGCAATCTCTTTCGCCTGCAGCTTGTATTAGTGAATCTTCTTGCGTAACCGATCAATTTATAGAGGCCTCAATTTGATTCCCAATTTTGAATGATTGCATTCGTGTGTACACCAGGGCTTTGAAAAGTAGGCCTCATTTGCACCGTCTATAGAAATCACAGGCGTTAGAGATTTTTTTATTTTATGTTTTTTAATTCTGCTATTCTTGGAGTATTTTTTTTTATCGTCGTCTTATAACAATTAACTTGATTAATAAGTTCAGAGAGGTTATTCTTAACAACGCTTTAGACAGAATGATTTAGGAAACAGCTTATCTTCGACTAACATTGTGAGCAGGAACATTTCCATTTTTGAATTTTTTTTTAGTTTATTTGAAATTATTTAGATTCAGAATTAGTCAAAGGAGAGGACTATTGTAGACTCAGCTTCCCACAAATGATATCCTATTACTGAGTTTGCTCATTACACCGCATGAAATGTGTTACAGCTTTGAATTTAACATTCATACTCTCCTTAATGCATCAAAGCGAAAGAGAGTTTATACTCAATAATTGTTTTAGAATGTAATTTTAAGTTGTAACACACACATATATCTGGTCATTTATTTATCCTACTGTGATGAAACCTTAGCAGTAAATTTAGGCAAAAGCAAATTCTTATGAAATGTGAAATTTTTCTAAGAGTAAGAAATATTCTAGTAGCTAAAAAACCTCTTAGAATGTTGCTACCAATTGAAATATTTCAAAGATTCAAAATGACTTTTACATGATGGCCATTAATCCCTTTGTCACGTTGAAGCTGTTTTCTGACGGTATCTTGCTGATTGAAGCTCTTTATAGTTTTTTTTCTTTGTAGTTTGAGAAGGTAGGCTAAATGGGCTTAAATTTAAAAGAAATTATTAACAGAAAGAAATCCATTGTTTAGATCCTAATGCTTTTCTGAGATTTTTTTTTCGTCTTGTCGCTCCAACTTCTCGACAGGAGCTTATTTTGACAATATTTCAAATGTAAAAATACTTGTAGTCCTTAAATTCGCATACTGAGTTTCAGGAAGATCAAAAATTATTAGGGGGACACACACATGCAGAAATATGTGATCTGATAACTTATGACCTAATTTTATGTACTCCGGACATCATCTGTTGGTGGACTTTGGCCTCCTCCACTGCATGTCTCCAACAATTCCTTCAATCCAACCAGTTACTTTCATTCCATCTCAGCCGAGATATTCCTTTCCGTCTCTTGTTGTAAACCTTGCATGCATAATTGTCTTTCGTTATCCTTTTTACTTGACTCAACCATCGAATTTTCTGTGCTTTGATTAATCTAACAATATCTTGACCTTTAATCAACTCAGCATTGAATCAGTCCAGTCTTACCCATCTTGAACCGATTCGTAAATCTTTCATAGAATGTTGCGTACAAAGGATCTAAGAATGTTTCCGAGCTTCCATTTCCATTTTCTCAAAAATGTGTTTATTGTGGCATTTCTCGTGACATCATCATCCGAATTGTATGCACCGACTTGATTGAATTTCAAGAATAACGCAGTATTTTTAATATCATGCAGAGCCATATTGAAAAGGACAGTGCAGACACCATCCCCTTGTTTCAGATTTGTGGTTGAATCGAAAAGATTCATTTACCAATTTTCCCTTAGTCTCAACTGAGGTCATTTTAAGTAATCCAACTATTTTGGATGGAATTCCTAATCTGTCCAGAATCCTATCGTATCCTGTTGACACTATCAAAAACTTGTTTAAAATTACCAAAAAAGAAGTGAAGATTCAGATCAGGAAAAAACCTTTCCATAATTTATCTTAAGACTAATGATCAGTTGTATTCTATCAGGACGAATACAGTATTGTACTTTCCCAAAATATTCACTTTTTCAATATCGCCTTCAAAATCCTGGAAAGGATTTTACAGATAACACGAAGTAATGTGATGTCCCTATAATTATCGAATGTACCAATTTATCACCTTTTTTAAAAACTGGACAGATAATTTCAGTATTCCAATTTTCAGACTTGATTTCATTCTCTCATATCATAGTTATAAGTTTATGTATGCCAACTAACCACCAATTCTAGAATAATCTCATCCTCACCAGGTGTCAATCGCTTTTCATTATTTTAATAAATTCAATTTCTTGTATCAAAGATCCCTCAGTAATAATTTCATAACGTTTTCAGTTTCGGTGAATGTAGAAGATGGTCTCTAAGAAAATCCTCTCTCTAGCTCTATTCTTATTTTCAATGACTTCTTTGCATTCTTCATTTATTTTCATTCCAATACTTTTTTTCTGGAGACTATAACTTTTCAGTTCTCTTCTATCAGCCTCCGTCTCATGCTTCTCTCCATTCGTTGTCAATTTACTTGCGACGTTGTCTTTCTTTATTCTATTGTTCCATTTTATTATTTTTTTTCATTTAAAATTCGTATCAAACTGTGAATTGGAAAATCTCTCTGCTTCTATCTGAGATAATGATCGGAGTCACATTTCGGTCCTCTGCAGCTTCTCGCATCGATAATGGATCCAGCCAGATTCCTAGGATGTTGTTTAGGTCTCGTATCATTTTAACATTTTTTACGGTGAGATCATTAGCTTCATACCCAATCCTCATCACTTTGCAGGACCAAGGATTTTACTCCCTTAGCTGCAGGTTTTGGATAAAACATAAGAAACTATCTTTTCACCCCTTTTCCTTTGCTACAACCTGAACGTTTGCGTTACCCAGGACGCGGGAATAGAGTTTGTTGGCAGAGTTGTATTTTTTCCCAGGATGGCGTTTCTAAGTATTTATGAGGCTAGTCTATCACCATTAACTAGCCTCTCCGAGATCAAAACCTTTTTGCTTTCGTACTCGAGAGAAACCTAGGTGAAATTCTGAAGCCTTATGTTGTTGGATTTATTTGTAGCAGTAAGGAAAATGTTGTTTATAAGATTCCAAGGCTAGAATTAAGTTCAGGGAAATTGTATTTTCAAAGTGCTCACGATTCGGATCGATTTTGGTAAAACAATAGTTTTACAAGAGAATATTGTTTATTATTATCATTAGATGTATTATTGTTGTCTGTAGGAAATTTAAAACAGTCAATTTATTCATCGCATCCGTTGCAATGGAGAGTTTGTTTGTTTGTTTGGTGAGATAATCTGATTTTGGTTGGTTTGGGTAATTTGTTGTGTTTTGATGCAAAGTTACCGTGCAATTACAAAAACAGATTTAAAACACTTGATTAAACTAAGCTTAACTTAAGTTTAACTAAACAAAAAAAGGATTCTCGAAATGCACTCATGGTTTCCAGTGGTCTTGTACATAAAAACAACATAGCGAACTATGGAATGTATTTTAGTAAATCAGATTTTGGATGGTCGTTTCAAACTGATGGATAGCAATGACGAAATGCAGTACTGTATTATTCTTTATTGTGAACTTTACCCTTTCTTGAGACTGTTACTGGAATTATGTATGATTTATCTTTTTTTTTTGACTGATTTTAGGAAAGTTTATTGTTTCCTTTGAAAATAGATATTTTTACTTCTTGACTGGTTTCTGTTATGGATTACTCATTGATCAAAGGAGAGGTTGCGGCGAAATGGAACTAACTTGATTAGCACTGATTCTCTTTTAATTTCATTCCAATTCATTTTAATTGTGATAAATGAAAGATAAATTGGACTGGCAGATTGATGAATACATCGCTTTCTGTTAAAAATTAAAACATGTGCCTAGAAGTTTAAAAAAACGAAAACCCACAATTACATTCTAAAAAGTGTATTTTATTGACTGATGAAAAGAGGAATTGTAAAATGATGGTTCTACCAAATGAACAGTTCAAAAAAATGGTGCCATTAATCCCCTTTTTAAAATTCGTTTAAGGTTTCAAAAAAAGAACTTCACATCGATGGTAATTCTTTTCCCCCTGTCTCAGATATTTCAGGTAATAGCAGCTAAAAATTAAAATACTCTGTTAGCTAATACTTTATGTTGCTGTTCTTTTCAAATGTTGTATTAAATCTGATGGTATTGATAGTGGCAACTGATTTTGCTTCTAGAACGAAAGATTACATTATTTACTAATAGATTAGATGTAAGAAAAAAAAAAAGCAGAAGGAATGATTGGTGAATTTTTGATTCTAAAAATATGAAGAAAAATATGTATTTATATTTTTTATTTTCATATTTTTTCTTCATATTTGTAGATTTTTTTTTTTAAGTATTTAAAACGGTAAGTTTTGAAATGAGAATTTCCCCAGCTGTTTAGTTTTTGATAACACGAGTTTTTAAATTGAGAATTCTAACTAGGTAGGGATAGTGATTATTAAACCAATCACAGTGCTTCGCAACGGCTTCTTAGTCACCTTTACTTTAAAATAGACTGCGCCGGGGTGGTCGCGCGAGTCTGTTTGCGACCCCTTGCTATCTTACCCACCCCTATTTATATGGAATAATCGTCATTCTTAACTCAAACCTTGTTAATACACTCAATTCCTAATAATGATTTAAAAAAAAAATTGATGAGGTGATCGAACCCACGACCTTCGCGTTATTAGCACGACGCTCTGACCAACTGAGCTACCTACAACATTCAACATTCAGGCCATCTACAACTGCGCTAACAGGAAGCCGTTGCGAAGCATTGTGAGATATGTGTCCACAAAGGATAAACAAACCGGGGATATAAGGAGTCTTTCACAAGCCTAAAAACTTGATTGTTTGTTTGTTAGATATTTGACATAACGATATAAAATAAACGAGGCATTGAATTAGTTCGGAATAATAACTATAGTCCGTTCATTATATCTGTGAAGACACCTGATAACAGTTAACCAATCATTATCATTTCCTTTCTTCACGAGAGTTATTGCTTGACCGCGTCTGGAATGTCGTTGTAAGTTACTTCCGGTGTTAGCATCCTATTTATATTTCTCTAAAAATGTTTTATTTTTATTATTTTTGTTGGTTTTTCAATATTAAGAATATTTTTTTTGTTTATTTATTTTCGATTTCATAAAAAGTTTGTTTTCAGTCGTCCATTTCTGTTATCAATGCCGGCCGTTGTCTTTTCTTGTCCGGCATTTCAATTAGTGGTAAGCGAGGCTTCGGTTTCCTTATTGAACACTGAATGAGATGAAATACCTGTTGCTACAGCCGTTTTACGATAGAGATAGAAGACTTGAAAAAAAAAAAAAAAACATTCCAAATAATTCCTTTCTATTGACCCTCCAAAGTTTTGTATACATAAACGAACAACCGGTGCGTGTTCAGCAGCCGTCATGTTCAAAACGGAATATCGTCTCAATCGTTCACTATATACGGATTTGTCACGTTCTCTTGTATAATGTTTGGCGTTTCACTTCTGTTTCACATGAGTCTACAATAGCGGTTCCCAATCGTTTTTGAACTCTTCACTCTTTTCAACATTATATTTTTTTTTTAATTTTATTTTTGATTGGAAGGCAGTTTGGAAGGCCCACAATGCGATATATGAAATAGAAATATGGTCACCCTGTATATACACTAATATTAGAATACAGCAATTTTTACCGGGTTATCGGGAAGGGAATCAGAAGGTCTTTCGGTGCGCCGCTAGCGATCAAGGTTTGAGAAACACTGTATAAACACTACTTCATGATCAATTCAGGAAATCAAGATCACTTTCACTTTTGACTTTCTGTTTATAGTTGAGGAATATAGACTACGTTATAAAATCCCATTTTTTTTTCCCAGGATTCGATTCATAATAAAACATTGTGTTTAAAAGTATTTTATTTATAGTGCTTTTATTTCTAAAAGTTAAACCATTTTATTAGCGGTTGACTGCTTTTTAATTCTTATTAATGAGATGAGTTTTGGTTGCCAAGTATGTGGTTTTTTTTTAATTCTTACGACTGTTGTAGTTTAAAAAAAAAAAAATTAGCTTGGGAACACTTTTCCTGTAATTTATGTTTTGTCTTTGACACAGACGATGTCGCTATTTCGAGATGTAATTTTTACTGCAGCTGTGTAGCTTTCTTTCTTCCTTTTTTATTTATTTTTTTTTTTTGTCCTCTCTCCATTCTATGAGTTAAGAGGATGTCTTCTTTTCTTGTTGTAGATTTGTGTTCCATCTTAAAACACAATGGGATTTATTTCTTAACGTGGGATTTATAATTTTAAAAATACATTGTGTGTCTCATTTATCAGTTGATCGTTTTCGCTTCATGCCGATATTTAGAGAACAATTTGTCTTTTGCATTGGCCTATAATTAAATTCGTTGATAACAGATAATGGATATCAGAAAATAACAAGTGTGCAAAATATTTACCTTAAGTCAAATTCATTGTTTTCGAGGAAAATTTCATAATCAGTTTGATAATAAGTTTTTAAATTGTTTTATAAGTGTTTAATATCTATCGTATCTTATCTATTAGATTGCGTTGAAGAAACTAACTAAATGAATTGATGTTTCTCTATTTCTCATCCATTCGTTCATCCCCGATCGTTTGAAATTCACTAAAATTAAAGATTAATAATTATGTTTTATATTTTATTGAAACAAGATATTGATCAGGAACTGAAGACCGTTTAATGATACTTGCCAAATTAGAAATTTCGTGCTACTAAAATAAAAGTTCAATGCGAAAGCGAAATTGAACATCTATAATAATTTGTAATATATAATAAAAAAAAAAAAAAACCCAGCTGTTTCAATCTTATTAGGAATCATCAGCAGAATTTACCCTTTCCGTTAGGATCAGACTGCGTGAAAGTTAAAGGGAATCATTGTCGCTCCCGGGAATGGCCTTCGAGAAAAGAAACAGTCAAATAAAAAATAATCCAGTTATTTGTGGTTTATTTTCCTTGATTTATAACTTATTATGAACGTTAAATGTTGCTTTCATTGCACTTAGGTTTTTCTTGTTTCTTATTTATAACTAAATTCTTTAGTGCCTTTCAGTGAAAGGGATTAATACTGTGGATTTCACAGGATTATTTTTTTTTCCATTCATCTGGTTCCTCTACATTTAGTGAAGAAAGGAAATGATAACTTAATCGGTTTATTTTAATGGACTGTAATTGTGCTGTTTGCTTGTCTGAACTTCAATACCGTTGCTCTCAGGAGCGGATGTAAAATATCTGGTCCTTAGATATGTCAAGGTGTGCCTTGGATTGATTGTAAAAATGGAGTTTGCTGGATTTCTATTGTCTCTGATTTTTATTATACAGGGTGCGCACGCCTCCTTAGAATCCTTAGAAACTCCTTAAAAATGAAAAACATTTTCCAAGGTGCTTAAAACTACTTGGAAAAGCCAAGGACTCCTTAACTCATCCTCCTTAAATCATCTTTAAAAAAAAAAACCCCGCATGAATGTATATTCTTTGAGCATAAAACAGACTAAACAGATTGCTAGTCTTGTATCTACTCTGCATGCTTGAAACTTTCTGTCATGAGTCACGCCATTTTTGTTTGTTTAGGAAAAATAATTCTACTTATTATGGTCATTAAAATGCATATTATATATATCTGTAGAAAAAACAAACTGAAAGATTACTTTTCTTTATTACATTTTGTTTTAAATTCATCAAATGATGATCTCTATTGAATTAAACGTGTTACATTTTTTGGATATTGCATATATACAATATCTAGCAATTTTGACCGAACTCCTTAGAAATTTCTTGGACTTCTTGGATTTTTTTCTTCTAAAATTTGTACAAACCCTGATTACAGCAAATCCTCAGAGTACATTATCAGAAGTTGTAAGATTGGAACCTTGTTAGCTAAGAAAGCGGTGCAGTTACTACTTTAAAACATTTACGAATCCAAAGATAGGGAAAAGAATGGGATCGGACCTCCAAATCTAAAAAAAAAAAAAATAAGAAATACACAATAAAATTAAAGCATAGAAATTCATGTGCCAGACTCCGCTGGCCGCAATGAATTTTCTATGCGCATCCATTAAGAATAAAAAAAAAAAAAAAAAAGCGCCTAAAAATGCTTAAAACACATTAAAAGGTTGGCCTAGTGTTTATCAGTGCAAAAGTGACATCTCCAAACAGCTGTTTTACTTTTTGCACTGATAAACACTAGATCCAGCTTTTAATGTGTTCTACTAATCCATTTCCCGGGAAAATCATTTCCCATTTGAAGTAATTGCTCTTGGAAGACTTGAAGAAGTGAAAACAAAGCCTTCATCATTACCAAGGTCAAGAAGGTATTGGAATAAACATTCTTGTTTCACTAAAGGAAAAAAGAACGGGTCTACAGACTAATACATAAGACAAGGAAAGTGGGAGGGGAGGGGGTTCAGTTTCTGCTTAAAAAGTAAACGGTTTTCTTTACTCCAAACCAATATTTTGGAAATGCCTGGAACAGTAATATTCTATTATTATTCGTATTTTTCATTGAAAGAGTTATTGTGTTTGTACAATGTTGAAAATCCTGAAACCCATTCTATTAAATTTTAGTCCCTCTTCGTTGTTTATGGAGCAATCTTATCTCAATTGGGATCGACCGTCATTGAATGAATCCTTCAGATCATCTTCTGGAGTAGAATAGTTAAAATCGTAGTTTAACTTTAGTATTTAAAATTAATCTTTATTTTTCTGGCTCTCACCGTGAGGATGACTACTTAGGAGTGTGATGGGGGGAGCATATGAACACTGATACTGAAGATTAAAAAGAAAATAAAAAAAGCAGAAAACAACAGCCGTACTAGGATATCATTTAGTATATAACTTGGTCTCACTCTTTATTATATTAATCTTACCTGCGCAACTATGCGCTAAAAAAATTCATAGCAGCCGCGTGCATTTGAGTTTTCTCGCAATTTATCTTTTTGGCGAGTTTTTTATTGCTTATTTTAGCTTTTCGGGTTCCACATTGATTCAAACGTGATACAATGTTGAAACCACTGATCTATGAATTAGGACAGACTGTTTTGTTCGATTCCGTTTCGATAAATTAGAAATTAAATTTTCTTCATTTTGAAAAACTAAATGTTATCCGTACTGTATCTCTTTTGAGACGCTTTAGTCCTATATTTTGTATTGGCACTTCTGCACACTACATCGAAAGCAAGAAGGATATCGAAGTAAATGAAGTGTATCCGAGATTTATCAATTAAAAAATATTAAAAAAAAAAGCGTCGCCATCTTTATTTAAAAAAAATTAATACATCAGTATAATAACATCAAAGTATATAATGTGATTAAATTATTACGTGATAATTATTTAATAATATTTATTTAAATGTTTATAACATTCCGACTTCAGTCAATGTAAAATAATGCAAAAAACATGAAAATTACATTACACAGTTTTGAAAAATTAAAGAGTTACTCAAATTAAAGCTTGTACGAAAATGAAAGTTTAACTTTTAGTATTGGCAGTGGTTTTACACCTTGCTTTAAAATAGGAAATCTAAAATTAAATAATTTACAGCTCTATTTAAGGTACCTACTTAGGTAGATATTTTAGCTCGAACTTCACTTTCTTAACTCCATCCTTAGACAGACTTAGAACCATCTTTAAAGTCTACGTCTTTGTCGCCTTCTGTGTTCGGTTTTTTTTAAATAAAACTTTTCATTTGTTAAATATCGAAAAGTAAAGTTAAATCGTCACGTTCTGATCTCAGTTTTGCCATTGTATTTGATTTAGAAAATCCTAAGCTGAATATTTACTGCAATCGTCTGTCTACTGTTTCTTTTTTAGTAGAAGGACCCTGTGCATTTATGGTTGCTACGCCGCTGGCTCAGAGTGATTAGACAAAGCAGTTTGACACTTTTCGCCATAGGTTATCTGCTGCGGGTTATCAGTGGTAGGAGATGATGTTTGTTTGCTAATTATAGCCAAGGCTTTTAATCACAAAAGAAGAGGGTCGTGGGGAAAGAACGTTGTTAGCTCAACACGTCACCTCTCATTGTCCGTCAATTGTCATTCCGCTATTTGTGAAAAGAAGAATTTAACCTCCTAAATCGATTTTGCTTTGTGGCTTTTATCTTGCACTTAACTGCCTTGCGTTACAGTAATTAAATTGGGTCTTTGATTTTGAAAGCATTTTAAGCATCTGCACAGCCTCAGAAACAATTGGAAATGAAGTTCAGTTGTTTGTGTTGTGGTTGAGATTTGGCTTTCAAAAGTGGTTGTTACTTGGATTTAAAATTACTAAAAACGCAGTTTAAAATGTTCATCATATTCTAAAAACGCCGTTGTCCTCATTACCTATCCTCAGGATTTTCAGAAATATTCTGTTAGTTTTATTTCGAAAATTTCATTTACTTAAGAACTTAAGCTTAATTTATTAATGTACGTAAAATTTGGAGGTTTCCAGAGAAATTATTTCGCATCATTATCATTGTATTATAATTTTTTATCTGTTATGTATACTAAAAATAGGTTTGTTTTTTTTTAAGTTTTTCTAGACATACTTGACTTGATGGTGTAATGCTACGGTTGAAAAGTGAGTTACAGTTTCAATAATAATTAGGAATATTTTGTGAATTACTCAAGATTGGTTTCAAACTATTAATATATGACTCCCTGATGTGGATGTTGGAGATCTTTTGCCAAGAAACGAGGCTGGATTTTACAGATCCATTGATATTCTGATGAATGTGCTTAGGTTCCAGCAATTAACTTGAAATCTTAAAGATAAGTAACTGAAGGTTACAATGACCTCACAGAAATATGATTAGAAATAAATTTAGATATATTGCTATCAAATGGAAGACTGGTTGATGAGAGGAAGCGCTTCCGAATATTGTGAGAGGGGAGATAAACTTCAGAAAAGATACGTCCTTTATTTCCGACGTATAAAAGTTGTTAGAATAACCAGTTCTTTACAGAAACTCATTAAAAAAAAACCTCAATCTCTAATGGTTTCTCAAGGTATTTTTTTCCGATTAAAAAAAAATTAAAATATAAAATCCCGATTTTCAATTGATAAATTAAAAAAAAAAAATAACAACTTGTATATAAACCACATGAATATAATATAGAAAAAAACAGGAAGCACAAATTCTTCACTAAACATCGCTGTATTTCGCAGAAAGCTCTTTTTCTGCTTCTTCAGGCTTATTTTGTACAAAGCAACATAGAAACAAAGATAAAAATGTTTACAATTATTGAAAAGCTTCATGATTTTTGCAAACATAAAATAATTTAAACAAAGAAAGAAGGCAATGTTTACCATGTTTATAATCATTGAAAAGCTTCCTGATTTTAATAATTTTTTTTGAATTTTTCTAATAAAAATGGACTTATTTCCGCTCCTTTTTGTTTATCGAAACAATAAAAGCTATTTATAACACAATTATAAATCTTGTGGTTGTGTCAAATATGTTTTAATATAGGACAGTTACCAATGGATCTGGATCATGTCCAAGTGTCATACAATGGTTTGCCCAATCAGATACTTCAGGATGTCTATTTCTAAAAGCGCTGATGTGCTCTTGAACTCGTTTTGCTTTGTACAAAATATGCCTGAAAAAGCCAAAAAAATGCATCTTTCTGCGAAATATATCTCATGTTTAGTGAAGAATTTGTTTCCTATATTGAAAAAACAACTTAGTTTTCATTCTAGTCTATGAACTTGTTGGTACCTATTTGAAGATCCTCGCCATCAAGACTATACACTGGTCAGTTATAAAGAGTGAAATACGATAAACGCAATGAATTTCAAATATAATACATTTGTGGCATTTAACTAAAAAAACAAACGTATTGATAAATTTGTAATATAATCTTCGCGATGATTCACACGATCTCGAAGTGACATCTTGGCATTTATATTCAAATCATAAAAAGCAAGAGTAAAAGGTTGGAAATTTCAGTTGGCGATTTATTTAGGCTATAATGTTAATAAAATACTCATCAATGTTATTTAGTTATGGAGCAGGAATAGACCAGCAAAAAATAAGACCAGCTTTTTTTACTTAGTCCACGTGATGTTACCCAATATTTCGATTCGAGAATTTGTTTCATCTTCAGGAAAGACTGAATACTTGGGACGTTTCTCGTAATCTTCCTCGTCCGAGACATTTTATCTGAGAAAAATTAAAAGCTGCATTGTTGTAATTTCATTTCCAACCGCTAAAAAAACCTCAGATGCGGTTTGTTTGTATTTTTATCTTATCTTTTGCATTAAGTGAAAAATTCGGAGAGTTAACCTTAGTGGTTTTTGGATAGAAGCCAATATCACTTCTGCATGGTTTTTCTTACCCATTCATTCCATACTTTGTACATTGCACATTACTTTATACATTACTTCTAAAATGTGAAGTGGGTTGTATTTTGTAGAGTTGAGTATTGACACTTTTGAGACAGGCAAGAGACTGATTGAACGATGATGAAGTTTGTTTCTTTTTGATGCAAAAGATTTGAAGTTGTGGTAAATTCGAATTAATGCGACTTCGTTTTGATAGGATTTTGCTTTGTTTTGTTTACCAATTTAATAGACACACTGTCTTAATAGTCATCCGTTTCTCTTTGATCTACGAAGGGGAAATAAAAAAACCAAACAAGAAAAGTGAAAGGGGGAAAGAGGAGGCCGTTGCTTTGCTAATTAGTTTAATTCCGAATGCATGGCAGGGAATACATTTATTTCAGGAGGGAAAGATGGGTTGGCGGCCATCCGTTTCTCCTCTTCCTCCCTAACTGTGCGACCCTATCTTTCTTCCAGCTAATTTATCGACTCCATTAGGACTCGAGGAACAGCGGGGAATGCAAATAACACTCAGATGAAAAGTTCAAAAATCAACCAAGAAAAAACGAGTTTGATCCGATTCAGTGCTAAGAGAAGAAGCAGTAGCGAGTGTCCTTATCACTTACTGAGCTTCGTTTCTACATAAAAGTCATTTAATGATATAGATATCTGAATGTTATTCACATTTTAAGAGAAACCAAAGGAAATGATTGTGATGATTTAGTGTGGATCTGAGAAAGAGCAGTTTATTTATCTCAAGGAAAGACAATTGCTTCATAAAATCAGTGTTGTTGTTTTTTAAAAGCAAAGAACCGATCATTTAACACGATGACTTTAACTTTCGATTATGTTTAGTGCGGTCTTTATATAAAATTATTTATGTAATTAATTATAATATTTGTAATTGCAATTTTTTTTTTTTTTTTTGTGATTGTGGTATTTAATATACTTTTAATTTTACAAAGCTACTGATTTTTCGTGCTATTAATCAATTATTAAAAAAGCCAACTATTTCAGCACTATTCATGTTAATAAAAAAAAAAAAATTGGATATAAAAACTGTTGACACAACGTACGTTTCGGAGTCCCTATTGACTTAGACTCCCTTTTCAAGCGATAAAAAATTATTAAAAAGTTAAAAGATTAAAAACGATGATGATGTTAATCACCCTAAGGGAGTGGTTCTCCCTTTCTGGGTTCGTCGATGAAAGAGTCTTTTTTTTATTAACATGAATAGTGCTGAAATAGTTGGCTTTTTTAATACTTTTAAGTTTGTTTTGTTAGTTATTAAAAAGAAGGAAAGCAGCCTCAAGGCAGAAGTCCTAAATGAAAACCTTCATAATATTATAATGGCAATTATAATTATTTGGTTTTATAGAATGTTTCTCTAAATATGTTTTCAATTTCGGAAGTAAGTTGTCTCTTTGACATTTGTAAAATGTTGTCTTTGGAAACATCTTACAAAATTCGATTCATTTGCGTAAGACTAATATTTACCATATCTGTTTTCGTTTCCAAGTAATAGTTGAATTAGTAATACTGTTTTAAAGATGTATTGAAATTTCGTGTCTTTATTTCATTTGAAATCTAAAATTGAAGTATTCGGGCCTAACAGTGATTCTTATATAATTCTTATTTTTGTTTTATTGCTGTTCAACTGAAACGAATGATCTTCCTCTTTACAATTGATGGGATTGTTATCATAAACTGGTCAATAGTGGCAGTTGTTAGAAAAACCCAAAATAAATACGAAAACTGTATCTGAAAATTTAGATCTGTAATATTAAACTTTAGAAACATACTTATGCGTTGGTAAAAGGAATACATTAAATAAAAAAAATTAGTTCTATGACAGTTTTTGTTTTTATGACTTAATAATCCTTTAATTCTATAATATTTTTAAATTTATTTGGAGCGCCGAAATGTCTTGTAAAAGCTAAGCTGCCCTTTTGTCCTTTCTAACGAATTCGTTTTACTGGAGTATTTTGGTAAAGAGAGAAAAAAAACCCACAGAATTTCTTGATTGAAAAGAATTCTTTTTCCTGTGCAACACCAGCATGTTAATTTCAGTGTAGAATTTTTTTTTTAATTTTCTTTTTGTTTTTAGAAATGTAAACCTCATTACCAGGTGCAGCAGCCGTCGGAAAAATTTTCTTTTATGAATTAGGATTTTCACTTAATCTGTTTTTAAGTTCCACGTAGTAATCTCTAGGATTATCTCATTAGTTTGTGAATTAAGCCATTTCCTGTGGTACTAAAAAATTAATTTAGGCCTTAGCATTTTAACTATTTAGGAGGAAAACAGCTTTGCAGCTTAATATAGATTACCCTTTCTTCTTTCTTTTTTTTTTTGCTATGGAATAAGATCAGCTAAAGGAAAACAAGTGAATTCCTAGATGCAAAGTTTTTAAAAAGTTTTAAAAAACTGTTACTCATTGGCGAAGCTTTAGTTTTCTAAAAACAGGAAGCGTGGCTTTCTGCTAATTTAATCATTTGATTTATTTATTTATTTATTTTATTATTTTATTTATTTATTTATTTTATTATTTTATTTATTTAATTTATTTATTTAATTCTCATGATGGTCTGTCATTATAAAGATTTGGGAATAATTAATCTTCAGACAAATATATTATTGTATTTTATACTTCTATTAAATAAATTTTCGCCATATCTGTACTTTTCACTTGCAAGATTCTTGTATTTTTTTTTACTTTTTGTGTGGATATTTCTTCTGAATACCGGAAGTGATGGATATAGATATTTCAAAACTATTGTAATTTTTAGTTTGCTCATCCAACAGGATAATGTTTGGTTTGTTACTACGGATTGCTTTATCTGTGTTTATCCAAGGGTCATTTCATGTCAAATCAACAAGGGGTCCTTCTTTTTGGATTGTTATAATTTTTTTATATAGGCTAAACTTATAAAAATTACGAAAATCCAAATTTTTGGATTTTTTTTTTTTGACTGGGTTTTTATTGAATTTTTAAAACAGTGAAAAATGCAAAATTTGAACTCGTATTTACACAAACTGTTATTATTCAGCAACCTACTGTTCTAGAGCTTAGTTTGGTGTGATTTGTTAAAGGAATTAGGCATTTGTAAAAGAAATGCCTTATATGAACACTTTCCGAAATTTTCGTTTTTGAAAATTTCAGAAAGAATATTTTATATTTTGAAAACCAGCTTTTAAGTTGAATCCACGTATTTTCTAAGAAATAGTGAATCTTTGTTGCTGTATGTTCATGATGATTCGATATGGTAACATTGATGTACAAGGGCGAGTCAAATAAGAAGGAGAATGATTTTTTTTTTCGTATCATGCAGTGGACATACGGCTATGAAACAATGTTTCGTGAGAAGAATGGGTCTTGTAGGGTCTGCGAACGCATGCGTCTGACAGCATTGCGCCAACAAACTCACGAGTGGTCGGCAGTCGCCTACGGAAAAATGGAGTCGGTTCGTGACTCTTCGTTCGCGGCTTTGAAATTTTGCATCCGTCTGCAAAAAATCCACCACGGAAGCATAGAAAATGTTGCAGCAGACAGAGAGCGAAGATGTTCTTTCTTAATCGACCGTATTTCGGTGATTCATAGATTGTAAGGATTGCTGTGATTCGACCACAAAGCAGGATGGTCCGAGCGGTCCGGCCACCGTGGAAGGAGATGAAAGAGATCATGATTAATACAGCTGCCGTCATTGTTCGGGAAGATCGCCGAAAAACACTAGATAGACTGGTGGATATGTTAAATATTTCTTACGGTAGAACGTTCACCATTGTGCATAATCGCTTGGACATGCGACGCGTCTGTGTAAGATGAGTGCCGAGATTGCTAACGCCTGAATAGAAGCAGGTGTGAGAGGAGGTGTTTCCGGAGCTTCAGCGTCTGATAGCGGAGCAAGGCGAGACCTATAACCTGAATTTCATCACTACGATCCCGAAAGCAAACAGGCTAATCAACTGCAGTTTTGAAGAAGGCGGAGGCGATTCTGAAGACCATGTCAAACGATGGGTTTCGAGCACGTCTTCCAGAACTGCATCCACTTTGGGCCAAGTGCATACAACTCGATGGGAACTACATCGAAAAAGACTACTTCAACCTGGACCCTACCTAATGTATTTCATGTTTAAAAAAAAAAACATTCTTACCCTCGTATTTTTCTATTTTATTTGGTCAACTTAATAATAGTGTTAATGAAAAATAATTTTATGATTCTCAAATAGAAAGTAAAGGTCTCTTTTGACATTGTTGATTAGAATAGGTAGAATAGTTTACAATTATGATTATCATCAAAAAATTATTAAAAAAATAATTTTAAGATAAAACAATTAAATATGGAAAGCAATAAAATGAAAATAAAAAAGTATGCAATATTATATGCATTTATTGCAAATAATAACAAGATAAAATATTTAAAAACAGTGTAAATGTTATTGTTTTTGTTGATAATACATGTGGTGAAGTAAGTGTAATGGAATGTTTCATTTGTATGAGATTCATTTTTGATAAAGAACTGCCTACAGTGATTCGAAACATTAAGTATGGGAAAGAAATGAAGTGATTTAATTTTGAAAGTATATTACTTTTTTCCTTAAGTCTACATTTTAGATATTTACAAATGAGAGAAGAAAAAAAAAAAAAAAGTATTTTTTTTCCCCCTTCTTTCCTTAGCCTATTTTTCTTGGAAAGTGAGTCTGAACAGTTTTCGCATCTTCTTTACACCTGACAATAGATGATCTATCGTTTGTATTTGAACTTTTTTCAGTAAGAATCCTTGTGAGAAACCAGCAAAATAAGATGACGAAAAAAATCCTCATAGAAAAAAAAAGCAAAACAAAACATAAATACTGTATTTGTTAGACAGAAATATTTTTAGCTAATTCGTTAATTACCCTAACAATTTGATTTGCTTAAAATTAATCAGATTTAAAGCAGATTTATTTTTACTTTTTTTTTCCAAAAAACTGAAGAATTTTTAGTAACTTACATTGAGCAGATGTTAAAAGTAAAAGCAGTGTTTGTCGTGTGTGGTTTTTTTGGATTGTAACAGAAAGAAGATAAAACAAAACAAAAAATTTTAAGGTAAATGTGCTCTTGTTTTTTACTTTCACCTTTTTTTCAGTAGAAATAGGAAAGTATAAATAATAACACAAATGACATGAGTACTTTTCTAATTATATCTAAATATTTTAATTTCTGGAAACTTCGTATTTAAGAGCTTACTTCTAATATCAAACATATTACATCAGACAGTTATTGCTTAACCCGCATTAGATTTATGTTTATAGCTCCTGAGCATCTAAATCAGGATTGGAAAAACTAGGGTCCGTGGAGGGAATAAGAGTTTTCTTCACACTTTGCACATCTATTGCTTCTATTTCAGATTTTTTCATCTGAAAATTATCCATCAGGAAACTGCTTTGAAGAATTTTGAACAACCTTTTTAACGTTAAATTCATACTTTTGAAGAAGAAAATTGAAAAGGTGGGCTTCTGCGATAAGTGTTTTTCGTTTCAGATTATCACACTACGAATGAAATTTATACTTAAGGAAATTGCAGATTAAATCAAGCTGTTGAAAATAAAAAGAAGATTAACTAATGTAAGAATACATTGTTGATGTGTTTACATTAAGCATATTATTAATTAAACAGCTTCTAATATCTGGGTTCGTTGTTAGTTGAGAATAGTTTCTTTTTATTAGATTACCTTAAATTTTAGTCGCAACACTGGTAGTAATAATTAAAATGTGAACTTACAAAACACACACACACACAGACACACACACACACACACACGCATATCAACATGTTAGCCTCTACGTTAGCCAACTAACAATGATAACATAAATCTAAGATGGATTAAAATATAAATCAAGAGCATTGGTAATATCGTGGAAATGTTTTAATTTCTAATTTATATTCAACTCATGAAGTTTTGAGTGAGGTAAGGTGTGTGGTTTATTGCTAGTTGTAACTCATTCTAATGGGTATCACAACAAAGCTAAACTATCGTACTTCGATATATTGCTGATTGTATCTCAGTTACTGAAATTACGAAAAAAATCTATTGTAATAGACAGATGCGGCTGACAGTTTCACGTTGCTAGGGGGTTTTGAAGAAATATTTCATGTTTAGGTCGTGACAGACATTGGATGTATTTGGAACAATTGAAAGAAAAACATTTCGAAGAATGTGCAAAGTAATCATCTAAACTTAAAAGTAACTTCTTATTATTCGGTTGTTTTATAATTATTGGCCGATTCCGGGAAGAGTAACTTGCAGAGACAGTTAAAAAGGACGCATCATAGTAGGAACTTACCAATCGCTCTTGCAAAGGGAATGGGTTCAGTCCACATGTTGAAAAAGTTATTTCAGTCAGATCAAAGTAGTTTGTGACGTCATGGAGCAACGCGATGTGAGATTAGTGATTTTGCACGAATTCAAACTTGGACGTAATGTGTCCGAAACGGTTGCTAATGTCAATAAAGCAGGGGGTGTTGGCACAACGAGTGACAGAACTGTCTGTAGACTGTTTTCAAAGTTCCGTGCCGGTGATGTTGACATCGACCATAAGCCAGGAGCCGATAGTCCGGTTGTTCGTGACACGATACAGTTAAGGCAGAAAGTGGAAGAAAAAACAACATCCACCGTACGTGAGCTCAGTGCCGAACTTACCATATCACCAGCGACAGTTTCAGACACCTGGCAGCTATGGGCAAGGTTAAATAACCTGAAGCCTCGGTTCCACACGAACTCGCCGAACAGCATCAGACGGCGTCTGGAAACATGCATTGCCCTTCAAACACGTGTGGTAGGCAACCCTTTCTGCATCGGATCCTTACGGTTGATGAAAAATGGGTGTTTTCTTTCAACAGAATATGAACGGCGCAGTGGCTCAGTAAAAAGGAATCACCGAAACAAATGTCCAAAGCCGACTTGCATCCACAGGAGGTTCTGATCTCTGTGTGGTGGCATGCCAAGACTGTGGTGCATTATGAGATATTGCCGCATGGCCGAACAATCACAACTGCCGTGTAATGCCGTCAGATGGACGAATGTCAACAGAAATTATGCAATAAACAATCATCTCTCGTTAATCCTTTGGGTCCAATACTTTTGCGTGATGGAGCACCACCACATGTGTCTCATGAAAGCATGAAAAATAATCAACGCCTTGGGTTACGAGGTCCTCCTTCATCCTCCGTATTCACCAGACTTAGCTCCCTCAGACTTTCACATGTTTCGCCATTTTGACAGCTTCCTGAGGAGGAAACGGTTCACTAACCAGGATGCTGTGATTCATGTCGTTAGCGATTTCTTAGATCACTGTGATATCAGCTTCTGCCACAGTGGTATTTTTGCACTGAAAACACAGTGTATTGCTGCCAAAGGCAGATATTTTTCTGAATAAAATATACTTCTTTGTCTGTTATTGCTGATTTTTTTATTTGTGTCAGAATCGACCAATAATTAAGAAACAACTCAATATTTACCTTTTATTTTTTTCTAGCAGCAAGTGAACTGTATTTTAAATTTTGTTATTTTCAGAGACTTTTTTTTTTTTTCGTTGTGCTAAACCCAAAGGCAAAGGAGATCTCCATTAGAAATTAGCATTTATGGGCTTCGCACTTTAATATAAACTCAGATAACTGGCACTTTATTTACAAACGTAAGGTCTTAGGTTACCAAGCGCCCCTGGTGGGCTTTTCAGTCGTCTAAAAAACAAAATTAAAACGTTTGAGGAAAGACAATGTCAGGGTCTTTCGAATGGTCTTAGTAAGTTTTTTTTTTTTTTTTTTTTTTGCAGTTAGGGACGTACTTAGACATCTTTTAAATCAAATTAGATGCTAAAAGAATATCTTTTGCGTTTTCATTTAAAGGAATTAGTTAAATTCATTTAATTGATTGGAAATTAATTTCTTTTATAAAATAGTTTTGTTTTCTCAGATTTATTTTAACTGAATTTTTATCCTGGAAATCATATTATCCTTGGGGAATGGAGGACGTGGTTTCATTAAATTTTAAAGTTGCATCTTGGCTTTCGGTGGTTCTCTTATCAACTGTGCTTTTCAAAATTGAAGAAGAATTCAGAATAGTTAGTAATCAGATTAGTTCGTATCCATTCTGTCCAATTTATTTTCAGTTGTTAAGTAATGAGAGCAAGTCAGGCTACTTGTTTGTCATTAGTTAATGTTGTCATTGTTATTTAAGCCATTAGAACAAATTGGAAGAAAAAAGTATTTGCTGCTTTTTTTGTTTTGTTTAGAGCAATTTACATTAACTTTTTCCTGTTAATTAATTCTGTGAAAATAGTTACATCATCATGAAGTTTGCATTAATTGGTTCCTAATTTAACGTGAATTTGATCATCCATGTTTGTTTCATTCACTGTGATGTCAGATAGGAAGTGATCTTTCTTGAAAAAGCAATGGCGGAAATCACAACAGTATCCTCCCTTTTTAAGCAGCAAGTGATATTCTTTGCCTAAACAAATAGAGATTTCTTGTTAGTTTTATGCTTCTTAAAATATAGTTTAAGAATGTATTTAAATTTTAGTTTTCTTATTAGTTAATGATGGTTAAGCCAAAGTTGCGTGACTTATTTAGAAAAACTATTCTAAAGACCTTATTTTTATCTACTGATAAGGCTATGAAATGAATGTATTCTGATCTGTAGGCACACATGCGTTTAAGAGTAAATTTTTTTCGATCGTCTACTTGGTTTTGCAAACAGTAATATTTATTGTATTGAAAGAAAGTTGTTTTAAAAGGGTTGTTAAATTGGTTCACATTGCATTTCTCTCGTTGAATTTCTTTTCATCTACCTTTGTCTTCAAATTATAGACCAGAGATTAATAACCTTTTTCGTGTGCTATAAGACCCCTTCGGATAATCTGGTTTAGCCTAAGGACGCTTTCTCAAATAATGTATAAAAATAAATAAATTTCTCAAATAAATGCATAAAATACTGTACAGAGGATTATAAAGGATTATCAAAATCCAGCCTTATTCACGGAAAACCCTTGAAAAGGGTTGCTTTTCCAATCGGGGTCGTCTTAATAGGGGCGCCCCGATGCCTTGGAGGTCATTGAAAATAAAGTTGGATTTTTTTTTTTCTGATCCAAGTTTACGGACCTGAACTCTATCCATAGACCTCCGATGTAAGGAATTTGGTGTCCAAGTTGTTAGATGCAATTGATCCACACCGGACTGAAGATCATTTCCGAAAAAGTATTTTGTTTCTTTAAATACTTTCTTTAGCTACAGTCACAGAAGTATTTATTCCTTGAAGAACCTTCATCAATTACTAGATTTTAGAAATTGAATTTTTCTTGCTAACTCAATGAACATTTGTATATCCCGATCACACAATTGTAAACATGGAGATGAAAAGTAATGAAGTCGTCTGAATTGTATACTTTGTATTTATCATAATAAAACATGTATTATGTAGTTAACTGATTTACTTTTGTTAGTCAGTGCAATCTCAGAGATTAACATCAGAAGGGAATGTACTCAGTAGTAGTATTAAGCCTCAACAATGAAATCACTTCGATTCCCTAAATATCCTACATCAAATTGGCTGTTAAAATAATTTGTGATGCTTATTTTGTCATAAATAACTAAGTGTTCTGGAAATAAATACGTTACGGTCAGTTTTACCGATATAAATTAAGCAATGGTGTAGACTTAAGGTTAAATTGTATATTGGTTCTTATCGTTTCCAAGATGTTTCAAAGAGATTAGAAGAATGCCTTCTTCAACCAGAATACAGCAGACCGGTGGTGTGGTTTGAGGTTCTCAAAGTATCCCACAAATGTCTTTTTGTGGCCCTTAGGGTCGTCCCGGCGTTTCGGGATTAACGGGACTAAATAATTGGAGGTTAATTATTATTATTTATTTATTTTTTTAAGAAAGGGAAATTCGGAAAAGTATCGTCTTCTGAGCGCTGTGCATTTTTCATGGCTATTACGACCAGTTACGTTAGATACTCATACGATTTGGTCGAAAAACTTTTTTTAGAAGCTAAGGTTAACCAAACATCACAAACAGTAATCGAATGTGGTTTAGAGATGGAACAATGTCCAAAAGTTAGTGAATATTTTTTTTAAAGTTGGAGTTGAATTCTTGGAAATTAACTTAAGAGATGCAGTTACGGAATGCTTTCTGGGGAAGGCCAATGCATGAATGGTCTGATATCATTAGGAACAATGTAGTCCTATTTTATTCCTATTCATTGCAGTGTGTAAATTTGCCTTTCGGTCTGTCCTAATCTGTTGGAGCCGAGTTCTGCGCGTGACAATTAAGGACTGTCGGTCAGAAGAAGCGGGAGAGGGTCGTGCAACCACCCTCCCCCTCAGTCGAAGGCTTTTAGGCCTCAGTGACTTGCATTAGGAAGTCATGTAATAAAGCATGCCTCTATGAATAATATTTCCCGGATGACTGAGTTTTAATTTGATTGTAATGCAATTATATGCTTCACCTGGCTCTGCCAGATGGTCATATACTGCAAAATAATTCATTCTCTTCTCTCTGTTAGTGGGAGAAAGAAGGAAGACAAAGGCAGCAATCGGAGATAAGGAAAACGTTTAGAAAATATTAAGGATTTTTTTTTTTTACTTTAAAAGTGTATGTCTTTTTAATAATAAGCTTCAAAAAAAATATTAAGAAATAAATTTAGTACTGTTGTTGTTTTTCATTCAGTAAAGAATTTAATGCTAATAAAATGAATTTTAGTCACTTATTAGCGTTACTAGGCAAAAGTGCTTGTTTTCGAACTCTGCCGATGTCTTGAGAAGAGGTCACTCTGTGGAATTTTTGCAATTGAGTAATATCTGTCTTTTATCCACTTTAATTAGATATAAAATATTATTTTGATTTATTGATTTATTTTAGCAATTTACAGCAAGTTGCTTAATCATAAATGGACAATCTATATTACTAAAATCTTTTATTTCTCTGTCTGTCCGGCGCAATTGTTAATTATTAGTTTCCCTTGCTGAGAAAGTTAGATTATAAAATTTTCTTTTTTTTTTTAATTTTTTTTTTTCGCTTTGCATGAGGTTCGAACCGATGACCTCCGTCCTCATAGTCAGGAACGCTAACCATTGGACTACTCCTGGTCCCTCAATATCTAATCCTACTTTTATTCTATTTGTTCGCGCGCTATCAAATAATGAGTTCGTTCAAAAAGGAATAAAATATCACTTTTTGCCATAACCGCTTAGAATCGATTCTTCTTGGATTATCTCATACTTACCAGGGGGAGACAGGGGGATGGCCTAGTAGAAATATAAAAATTATTGACATACGTAATTCTTCACTTTTTTTTTTAGTGTTACAACTGAGCTTTGCTATATTATAATTTGGTGATACGATGTTATGATGCTGATGTATTACAAAAAAACACACGATTCACATACACACACTGTGATTCGAAAAAACACTATAGTTTTGCTTGAACATTGTATTGAGTCTTTTACTAATTTCATCAATGAGTGCAAATCAGATTTCAGTTATAATTTTTACTATAACTTCTAAAGGAAATTGAAAGGTAATTCGGATAACAATTGTATTGCAACCTAGTTCTGATGCAACATCTTGATCATTGAGGAGATTTGATGAATTCATAATATTTCAAACCAATTTTTGACTAATGCCAAAGTACAAGAAAATAACTACAAAAGTCTTTCTCCTGGAACACTATAAATTTATATTCTTAATAAGTTGCAAGTGGATTTTTGGGTTAAAAGAAAGTTTTTTTTTTTTTTTTATTATAAATTTTTATATTTTTATTTGCGTTTGAGATTTGAAGGGTAGATTTGAAAGTTTAAATAAAGTTAATTTGTTTGCTTTTAGCTTTTGTTTAATCTACTGACCTTTCACTCATAATCAATCATTTAAAATGTTTTCCAGACCCTTTCAACCGAGAATAGCATTTAATTTGCAAAATAATTAGATTGAAATCCGCACAAATTTTAATTCTTCTAGGTTACCACAGTGGCAGGTAAATTTAAATCCTCTTTAAATGGAACTTGAACTTTGTTTCAAATTTTCGATCTACACGTATTTCTTTGGAGGTCCTACTAAAAGAAGACTCGACCAGTCACATTCACAAGACCTGGAACGAAGATAAAGGTGGAAGTTAATTCGTTATTTTCGTTCAGGTTTTGAAGGTTTGAAAATGCCGCCGGTGTTATTTGGAATAACGGTTTGGTGGTCTCCTGCTCTCTGTGGACACCTTCTCACATGGGAAGCACTCATGGAATCGCCAGATTGATTTACGTACAAGTTTTATCTTCCCAAATAGGAACAAAGCTTTGTTAGACCTTTTGATAATTGCCATATTAGGATTATTTGAATTAGACCTACTTTTAATTAGTCACTAACAGGGAATTAACAATATGGTTTGTAACAACGGTCATTGTATTAGATACTAATTTCTACATACTAATTTCTATCCTCCTAGTAGCTTTCTACGACCAAAGATTTTGAGCTGTTGTTTGCAACACCAGTTAAAATACATTGGAGAAAGAAAAAAAAAATAGATTAAATGAGTTGAAATATGCATGTCTGTCCGTCTGATCACAATAACTCGAAACTCTACATTGTAAAAAGTTGCTAAAAATTTCTATTGATTTTTGTTAGATAGCCTATTTAAGGTTAGAAAACGTTGTCATAACATTTCAATAATCATGAAAAAGTGGCCTTCCAATTAAACTAAAATTTGAGTTAGAATAATGATTTTACGTTGAAGATTTTGCTACATATCTGATAAAATAGCTAAAAACTATAACTCTAGGTCCTATAACAGTGAAAGCTTTCGTAAAAAGTTTAAATGCTGATTGATTTCTTTAAAAACAGATCTGTAGATAAGACGCTGTGGACCCCCCCCCCCCCAAAAAAAAAAAAATACATGAAGGAAAACTGCTCTGAATGAACGACTTTTGTTAACATTTCAATCAACTTCTTACGAGGCCTTTCCGTGTTGGTATTGGCAAATTGGTGTTCGATTGGTTTCTTGTATAGTTTCTAGCGTCCGATAGTGAATTAAATCTCTAGTTCTGTTGTATTTAAGAGCGACCATTTGCCAGTATTTGAAGCAGACATTGAACCAATTCCACATTCGATTGATGGTAAATGAAAAAGCTATTATTGAAAACAAGTTGTTTCTAAGCTAGTGACAAACTGCGTTTTCTCTTCTCATTAAATGGCTTTCTTCTAAATTCTAAAGAGGACTTAGTATAAGTCAGTGAATTCCTGTTTCAAATCTTACATCTGACCAATTGTCTGTTTTGTCTTCCTTTTTATAACATCCATATTTTGACTAAAGTAACTGACGTAAATTTAATTCTCTTTCGAATTAAAAAGAATAGAGCATTCCAAGAGCATTACAAAGCAAATGAATGCAATGATCTCTTCCGAAGCCCTGATTCAAGGCTACATTGTAAGAAAGGATTAATTACACTGTAATACTGTAGACTTACGATGTATTAGTTCTCCCTTGTTTAATTTCTGCTGTCAAATCATTAATTAGTAAGATACGTTTGTAAATTTCATGTATTATTAATAATTATTATTATAAGTGACATTGGTCCTCAAACTTCCTAAGGTTATGTACCCCTGGCTAGCTTAAACAATATCATTTCAGATTGTCGGATGTTTCGACACTGTAATATCTCTATCATTACTTCCAAGATTTACTGAGATGCGATTCCGTGTCCGATCTCACTGCTACCACTTCGGGATAGTTTACTTAAAAAAAAATAAAAAAATACGTATTCACACCATCTATTACTTTCTCTGCCACAATTCCAGTTCAACGTAGATTAACGCCCTTAGACTGGTATCAGCACTTTTCCAATGACAAGTTCAGTTCTTATCTTAGATCAAATGAACACCATATTCTCATACTATGTTAACAACTACAAACGCATTTGAATAGGCATTGGAATGATGTGGTGTAGTGTCATGATTTTTGATATTATAGGAAGTTCAGCATCTACATATCAGTGAGATCCTCTTACCAAGTGTATTAGCTTTGATGTCTTTCAAGGGACATTTCTTAACAGGACAACGCCCGTTCATAGATATCTTCTTACCTGTTCGATTGTTGACTCTCTGATGACTGTACGTACAGTAAATAGCAGACATTCACACAGTCATGCACATGGCAAACAACCACAATAATGAAACGACTGTAGCGCTGTGCAATACACACATTACTGAATGAAAACTATTTGTTTCGTACCCTGTATCTACCATATTCTTCTGAAACGTAGGTTCGGAAACGCTCTGCATGTATATATATGTTTATGATATTAAACTTATCTAACAAAATCCCACATATATTTGTAAAACCTAATATCCTGTGGATTTAAATTCATATGTCTTATTTAGAAATAAGAAACGCCAACATCTTTAATCCATCAACTCTGAACAAGTGTTTTTAGGTACTTATTTATTTATTTATTTGTTTGATTCTGCTCTTGCCTTGTTGGGTCCCCAATTAGGTTTAATGAGATGTTTTGTATTCTTCGCTCCTTCCCAGATCCTTTTTTTCATTTCCCTTCACAGATGGAGTGTTAGATTGTTTGTGCATTCAAATCGCTTCTTTGAGAAATAAAGAAAAGGACAGATTTTTAGATGAAAGATGAGTAGCACAAGAAGAAGAAGAATTGAAATATTTATTTCAGAACAATAAAACATGCTGTCCACATCTTAATTCACTGGGTCTATTTTGTGCTTTTGAGCACCTTCCATTGTGGTTCTCACACGGAATCTATCGAGTTTCCACACGTTTATCTTAGGATCTGTTTCCTTACTATCAAAAGTTAATACTTGAATGAAAAATGCGTTAGTGCTAACTTCACTGAATATTCAAGAGAATCTATGCTATTTCATCGTTGTCCCTATCTTGTATTTTTATCTTGTATTATTGTGAATTTGATTCACTTCTAAAGAACGTTCTTGTCTAGCCGTAGGAGTATTTACGTTTATATTTTCAAGGGTATTCTCTATTATATTTTACGAGGGTTGATCGAAAAATAGTGGCAACGCTGCAAGTAGCAGCGGCGACGATCGTGGCGCACTCTGGTGATAAAAAACAAAACGTTAGAATAAAGCTTTTCGCAACATTGACAGTAATTTAGGTTTTGTTTGGAACGGAAGAGGCACCATACGGAGTACGTAAGTATAACTATAACTATTATTTGAAAGCTATCTAAAGTTTATAAAGTAATGCTATGACATGGATGGTGCCCTCCTTCATCATGTTATTCCAGAGAATCAGTGTGAATATCAGCGGTTTATTGAAAAACATCTGCGTCCTACATTAAGAAAGAAACGCACCCACCTTTCATTAAAGGCAACGATAATGCTTGTTATGTTGCCCAACCGGTGAAGGAACTTTGGCTCGGTGGTGTTGTGGAAACCTTGGAGCACCCTCCATATTCCCCTGACATGAACCTCTGTGATTTTTGGGCTGTTTCCCAAACTGAAGGCACCCACAGAAGGACAATGTTTTTCGTGGTGTAGCTGAGATACTTCGAGTAATAGACCGGAATATTGCTGCTATCAACAGAAACAGATCTGCTAACGGCATCCATAGTCTATTACAGATTTGGAAGAAGGTTATTCATCAAGCCGGTGATAGTATTGAAGGACGGTGATGTTCAATTTATATCTAACTATCAAAACCTTTCTATTATAAACCTGTTGCCACTACTTTTTGATTTCTGTCTGATTTGAAGATTGTTACCGACATCCTTTTACCAGTTATCACAAGTGAATTCTTCAGTTTTGCATTTCTTTAAAGGCCGTCTTAGTGTGGATCCCATCACATCATCCCAGTTTCGAATAAACGGCGAAATTAAACTAAGATAAAAGTAGAAGATATTAAAGTGTAAAGGCTTAGAATACTACTTTTTTTTCTTCTTTAAAATCGTGGCAATAAATATCAAATATCCATTTGTTGAAGACTTATTAAATCCAAAAGTTCCTGTGTTAAGTAGCCTAAATCCAAATAATTTTAATTAAAATTAAGTTGACGACGATGCATCGTTGGATATCAGCGGAAACTCGATATTTTTCATCACTTAGAATGTTTTTCTAATGTTTTTTCTGCCAATTCTTTATTGCCACATTCTCGCATAAATTTCAATAAATAAATCCAAATCCGGAAATTTTCCAAGAATAAAGATGTTTTTTTGTTTTCTATTTCTGTTAGAATATTTTCTTATCAAATATCTCTTGGCAGCAAATAATCACCAAACTCAAATAAAACATTTACAAAGTTGACACCATTCCAAAACTGTCACTATCAGATTTAATTGTGATGTAGGGATTGCAAACAGAATTTTGTTGAATTATTTCAGGCATTCTGCGATGGTGTGCTGTTCGATTGTCTTGACCTGAGGTGAGGTATTTATCCAACTTGTCTGGTGAACTACTCGTTTCGTCACCTTCCGGGTTGTCTGTGTTCCACTGGATAGCGATGAGAAACCATCCTAATATTCGTCGTAGTAAAGAAGATTAAAAAATGTTAGTCGCTTTCGAGAAGAAATGGTTTACTGCCTCTAAATTCAAAAATCACAGTTTCAATTTACTTCAGAGGAGAATACTGACAATGAAGTTTTTAATTTTATTTTTAGCTAATTTATGTTTGTATAATTTTAGCCATATTATTCCCGTTTATTTTGCTTTTTCGTCTTATGTTTTAACACAACATATTTATTTATTAGTGTTTTTGGTTTTAACTTGTTTTCCTATTTTTATCTTCTTACGGTCTTGTTTATTATAAGATTGCCTTTTTAATTTATTTTTTTTATTTACTATGATAATGTTAGGGGTTTTTTTCATGATCTAATTTGTTTAAAAGTTTATTTCTGATCTTATTTCTTGTTATTTTGCTTTTCTGTTAGTTTTTATTTTGATCTTTTAGGTTATGGGATTATTTACTGGTTTAATGAAGTAGCTTTGATGGTTAATCGTCAGTTTTGTTAAATTCTAAGTTATGTAGAGAATTCCCAACGCTTTAGATAAAAAAAAAAAAAAAAAATACAAATTCAGGTAAGTGCAGCAGAATGAAATACTTGACTGGAAGTCGTCAATTCTTCTGACAAACTGGAGCGAAATTGATGATGTAGTTACAAATGACTACGACTTGGTTAATAACTTTTGTTTTAAGTATGTTGTTTTTAATTTTAGATGTACTTTCTTTATTTTAAATATTTTATTTTTTTTTTACTTTTTTAAGACATGGAATGAAAAGTCATGCGAGGATTTTGCTCTAACCCAAGGACTTTTTTTTTATTATTATTAGACGATATTCCTTATCAAAACGACACGTTTCCTACCCTTTAACAAACCCTAATAATCCCAATATTTTTGATATCAGGAGAAGATATTGCGTTAGACTTGGATTTCGTTGCTTCTCTCTTATAAAGCTGTATTGAATATTAGTTTCCATCAGGCGTGGACAAGTATTTCCATTTTGGATTCGATTCCCTGAGCTTTCTTATTTAGCTTTTTATCTGCAGCGTTTGTATCATTTGGATAATTGCCGCCTCTTGATATAATGGAAGAAAAAGGATAGAGTCACTTGGAATATTGGTTAAAAACAAAATTGAGTTCACTATGGCTGTTCCTTTAGGTCCTCCCCTGGCTACCCGAGATGTCTCGAGGGCTCTTCCTATTTCTCCGGTTTGTTTTCTGCATCTATAAAATATAAACGCTCAGATAGAAACAATAACCCAGTTGGTATTCACTTACTGATTGATTGAGAAATTTGTTGTTATTCCAAGGGTCTTCGCTACAGTTTGTTTCTTTTACCAGAAATAATAACAAAAAAAACATAATGAAAAAGATTTACTGTAAAACTTTTTCCGAACCTTATTGACATCCCATGATGTATTTTTAATGTGTGCAGCAATGACAAATCATTTCCTGAAAATGTAAATATCCTTAATAGAATCATTTAGTGCACATTCTTTGAGTTCAATTCACAACTATACAAGGTATTTTCTTTGTGAACTGTTTTTATATAACAAATGGACAAAATTGTTTAATATCATAAAATTGTCAACTTGAGAGTACTCCATATTTATTCATGTGCCAGTAAATTTACTCATAACTGTCAGCATTTTGTTCTAAACCCTTAAAATTACTTAAGTCGAATTTGACCTTTTCTTTTTTTTTTTTCTTCGTTCCTTCTCGGGACTTGGCTTCGAAAGAAACGAGAATCCTTCGGGTCTTTTTTTTCTTCTTCTTTAATGAATATCGACAACTGGATGCGACAAATTTGGTTGGAAACATGGGTTGAAATCAAGTAATGGAAGATTGGGATTGAGGAGAAAAGAACAGGACGTCAGAAAAGAAAGAAAAGCAAATTAAAAAAAAAAAAAAAATAAGGGAGAGGGGAGGGTGGTTGGTAAAGATGGTGCTACTAAAAAAAAAAGTAATTGCTTCAATTCTTAAGAGGTTAGATGATTGCTAACCTGGAAAGTTTGGGAAAAAAAAAAGATTTAAAAAAAAAAATCTTTAAAAAAAAGTGTAACTTAAAAAATGCGTTTGGTTAACCACAAACGTTGTCGTTTTGGTTGGAAGAGTTGTAAGGATTGGCAATCGTTTAACGCTACCCCAAGAAAAGATTCCGAATCAAATGGAGAAATTGTCATCTGCTTTTGGAGACTAAATGAAGATAATAAACACAAATGAAAGAAAGTACTCTGTCTTAAATCATCGCTTCTTTTAATTTCTCAAAAAATAATAAATAAATATATATAATAATGAATCAGTAACAATTTTCCGTTTTTGAATATTTTAGAATGTTACATAAAAATAATTAGGAAATTATGTGAAGTAACTTAAATAAAGTTTGCCCTTTATATATTTATAATATAAAATATTTATCTGGGGGCACGGTAGTGCCCCTGCCAAGACGAGCCTAAGGCAGGAAGTAGGGCACTACATACCTTTGCTCGAAGCGTTTCGTCATATTTTTGAACCCTCATAGCTTCGGCCTGGATAATACTAGAGAGCTCAAATTTTCAGGATAAGATGCAGTTATCAGAGTAATGAAATACGCTAAGTTTCATTAATCTAGCTTTTATACTTTGGATTTTATTAATATCTTAAATACGTCAATGTCGTTACTGATTCACTGACTGACTGACTCATAATCATCAAAACCTCTAGGGGACTTTCTGAAGTCCTAGAAAGCAGAAATTTGGTAGGCAGGCTAGGATTACCACACAAACAACAACAAAAAGTAAGAAATCTGTACCTTTCACCCTCCAACTCCTCCTAAAGAAGGTCTGGTTCTGTATTATATAACAGTATCTATCTATTCCAAACTTCCGAAAGTCCTAAGGCTGAAATGTATTACTTACAAAAAGAAATAAAATCCCACCCAAAACATTTCATGTAAAATAAGTTGCCAAGACTCACATGCTCATAACGCTTTCACTGTTAAAAAGTTATCAGATCTCATGTAGAGCCAAGCCCTCAACTCTACAAGGCCTAACTCTAAAAACCCTAATATCTTGGTCAAAAAGTATAGCATGGCCGTTTCATGGAACTATTTCATTACACAACATTAACGATAAGTGACTTAATTTCTTACCATAAGTCCATGGGATTGTCTGTGCGACAGCCACGAAACGGCTACGCCATACTTTTTGACCAAAATATTAGGGTTTTTAGAGTTAGGCCTTGTAGAGTTAGGGGCTTGACTCTACATGAAATCTGATAAATTTTTAACAGTGAAAGCGTTATGAGCATATGAGTCTTGGCAACTTATTTTACATGAAATGTTTTGGGTGGGATAATATAAATATACAGGGTGATTCAGGAGAAGTTACCGCCACTTGTGGGCCTCATTTACGACGAGATTTTTGAGCAAAAAATGTCATATAAACCTGGGTCCTATTCTCAATATTTACAGAGTTACAATAATATGAAGTTTGTTTGTAAAAGACCTCTTTCGATAGTTGGAGGAGTAAAATCAAATTTAGAGAAGGGTAATTGATCGTGTGACGATGCTGATCCACTAATTTACAAAAAGGTTTTCCTCCAACTATTAAAGCTACTATCAACAACTATATTCACTTTCCGTATCAATCTTAAAATTCTCATTACTGTCACTTTCTCTATGTTGTATTCTTTAAGTTTATTCTCAACACACAGATTCTACTACGTCTAATGTCTTCGTAATCGGAACATTAGTATACCTGGACTCCATTGAGTACAATCTAATATTGTTCCTTTTTATTTGTTTTTCTTTCTTTATATAATTGATTAGTCACTTAAGTCTTTTAATCTTGAATTTATCTTCTAAGTATCTCGTTTTGATTTGTATGGAACAGTAGTTGTCAAAATCACAGTAAAAAAAATACTATCGGATACTAGATTGAAATAAAAAGGAATCCTTCTAACTGATTTAATTCAGGCTTATTTGATTTATGTTCATCTGAAGCTTATTTTCCTTTGTATTAATGAATTAAATTGAAATCTTTAAAATCCTTTAGTTTGGTGTCTGTAGTCGATTGTCATTCGTTTCTCAACTGCAATCAGTTCATTCTCAGTTTTCTTTGGATTGTTTTTTTCTTAATCTTCGTTAACTCTTGGATTTCTGTCAAGTGATTTTTCTGTTGGTTCTTGATTTGTCTTGTCTACTTTAAAACCAAATATTATTCTTATTACGTAATCATTAATAGGTAATCATTTAAGGGTTTTACATTTCTGTGATGTAAATTATTTTTAAAAATGTATGAACTATCTAATAATTCATTATAATCCTCCGTTCAGTTCTCCTTCACCTTATAAATATTTTCGAATGTATGAATACGCAAAAAGGAATAGAAATTAGTAAATTTATAGTTGAGAATTTCAAAACATATTTTGGAAGTTAAATTAAATTCCAATAATATACAGTAGAACCTCATTACAACGGACTAATAGGGGCTGAAGGTTGTCCGTTTTAATGAAAGTCCGGTTTATAACAAATAATTCTTATAGGTGTGTAATGCAGCAGGATATACATCAATGAAAGAACAATAGTTAGCTATAAAAAGTGTTTATTATATATCAAATAAAAAAACAGGCTTCAACATAGTAGGTTGAATTGAAAAAGATGTGTATGTATTCACTGCATTAATCTTTAGAACAAAAAGGTCCTGGTTCATGTTGATTCTTACATACATTGGTTTGAAAAAATAATTTATTTTCTGCTGGGTTTGTTCGATTGATGTTTAATCGCTTGCTTGGAAATGTAAAATTCGTCAGATAAAAATTAACATCTTTTATTACTATTACAAATTTTTTAAAACTGTCCGTTATAAGCGACGTCCGTTATAATAGGGTCCGTTATAATGAGGTTCTACTGTAATTCATGTTAGTTTTATTGTACGTATATTGATAAAATATCAATTCACATTTACACTTTAATTTAAATGGGAAATGTTATTTAATTAACCTTTATTGTTAGAACGAAACAGAATTTCTGTTGCCCAGAGTATTTGTTGTCTAGAATTTAGCCTGGGTTAAAACATTTGACTCTTTCCAAAGTTAAATGCAAGACAATTTTCTTGCGATATACCAACGAGCCACATCTTCACGGCAAACCAGTCGACCGCAAGCCACCAGTTTATAAAGTAATAAGGTAAGAATGATATTTAAATAAGCCTTACCGAATGACGATATACAACCATCAAAAGAAAAAATCTGCAGTGAATTCGTGAATAAATTAGTCAGACTATTAGTCAGTGCTAAGCTTTTTTCTGCAAAGTGTTCTCGAAGACTTTGATGATTTATAATTTTTAGATTATTATGTTAAATGTAAGTTGTTGGTTATTTTTTTATCTTAATATCTATTGCCCTAAAAATGGATTTGATGATTATTTTGCTTGTCATTTCTTTAAATGAAGACAAATATTACTTAACCAATATTCCCTGGAATTTCTTCTTTTCAATTTTGTTTGACCGATTTCAGTTTTGTTTCAATTGAAAAGGTTTTTTTGCTACTGTGCGATTCCTGAGCGATCATAGGAACAGGAAAATCCTCTGGTAATAATTAACAAATTCCTTTGTGGCTGTTGGATTTCAAGGAATGGGGAAAAGAAAAAAAAATATTTGAGTAATTTTGTAGAAAACGAAAGAAGCCGCATGGCAGACGGAATCGGATGTCTAAAGGGTGGGAGGAATACGTATTTGTCTCTTCTTCCATCTCTCGTCTATAATGAAGTAAATTTGATCTAGGGTTTGCTTATCCAATGTGACAGATAATGGGATTAGGAGAGACATCGTTGGTGGCGTGGAATTGACGGTGCTGGGGATCGCCATTCTGGGTTTTGCTAGGATCCGATTGAAACTGGAAGAAAAATCTTTGTAAATCGCTTAAAATTTAAATAGATCGTTGACAATCTGCGTGGATTTAATCCCCAAAAGAAAAGCCTGAAGGAGAACAGAAAAATAACTCCAATAGTCTTTGGAACTCAGGACATTAACTCGGAAGCTTAGAATTAAAATAGTGCTAGATTGACACCAGTGGAGGATTGGGTTCTATTTTAACAGGAGTGTCGATAACCAAAAAAACTACCCTAAAGTTTGAATTTAATTTGCGGTTTACTTTCGGATTAACAAATAACATCACAATTGGGAAGAACAGTTACCAAGTTTCAATACGGAATGCATCAGAAAAATGCCCGACTTTTTTCTGAATTTGATTTTAACTTTAATGTTGATAAGAACATAAAGTAGGGGATTTGGAGAGGGGTTCAGTGATCCCCACCTCCCTCTGAAATTGGGAAAAACTGGTTAAAATATATATATATATATATATATAAAAAGTCATTTTTGAATAAAACAAAGGTAGTGACAGCGATTAGTAAAACAATCACAATGCTTCGCAACGGCGTTTAATACGTACAAGACAATATAATTGATATTTCTTTAATTTCCTTATTATTATAAATGTGATTGTTGCGAATATAAAAGACGCAATTGTTGCGATTATTGTGATTGTTTTAGAGCTGTATTATAAATGTGATTGTTGCGAATGCAAAACACGCGATTGTTGTGATTGTTTTAGAGCGGTATCATAAATGTGATGGTTGCGCACGCAAAAGATGCCATTGTTGGGATAATTTAATGTTATTTTAATACTTGTCCATAGACGGACGGGCAAAGCGGGGTTTTTAGAAGGCTTCTGATACTTGTATCAGAAGCCTAAAATTGTAATGATTGGAGTATTGAGTTCATCGAATGAGTTCAAATTACCTGGTTGGCTGAAATTCTTCCATGATAACAGGTTAGTCGACTTCCATTTGATTAATGAATAAGTATTATTTTAATAAGTTAGTAATCTGGTTAGGCTAAAGAAATACCGTGGATAGGACTTAAAAGAAATGACTTTTACAGGCTTAATCGTAATGGATTGACTAAATATGTGCTTGTCTGAGGATACTTCTCAATGATAGCAACTTATTTATTAATTGAAAAAGTTATTTTCTTAAAGGATTCATCGTACATTAGTTTATTTCAGAGGTTTCATTCCAATCATTTGAAATTTGTCAGTCATTAGATCGACAGTAATGTTTTTATTGTTAAGAAATAACAATCAATGCCTCGTACAATTTCATTATAATCTCAAAGAAATAATTAGGTATTATTATTTGATTAAATTCAAAAGTAAAATGAAATACAGCTGATATCTTTTAAAAGTATTTAAATATTAAATAATAATTAGGTAATTATTAGTCGAGTTCATAAAAAAAAAAAAAATCTTAAATATAGCAAATAAAGAAATAGATTTAAACAAAGAAGCAATCTCTGTATATAAAAGATACGTTTTATTTTGTTAAAAATCGATTTTAGATTTAATATTTGTGGAACTTTGGGCCTAGCCTTAAATAAGTGGCTGGCATGAAGGCCTACTTGGCATCCTCCCCCATCACGTGCTGATTAGGGTGGCACAGAAGAGGTAAAATTCCATGCGCCGTTGATGGCTCTGGTTATTGTCAGAAGTGTCACAGCAATGGCTAAATGAAGACTCGCTCCAGTTTTATTCTTTCCCCTTCGGTCCTCGTTATCTCTTGCTGCTGTAGAACATGCTGTCTAAAAATAACATGTCACCATCATTACTTATTGAATTGGAATGGCTGCATGCTTTTCATCATCGAATTTGCCAGTCCAAAATACATTTGGGCAGGCTTCTCCTCCCCACAATTATAGATATTTTTTCGATAAACCCTTTTAATAATGTTAAAAGTTTTAAATCATGTTGAGTACATGAATTCACTTTGAATTTGTAATTGATTTTAATATTTTTTCTAACTAAGAATAAGTATGTGAAGTTTGTCTTGTTCCCATATCTTTAAAATATGGAAGTTAGGCAAAATAACAATTGTAAACTTGTTTTCTGATTGTAGTATTCAACTTGCTATCAACCGGATTCTTTAATTTAGATAAGAAGTGACATTTTAAGGAGTGTTTATGTTAGTCAACAACCAACTGCTTTTAAAGTTCCAGCATTTTGAACTTCAACATGTTGAGAGATTTTTTTTTTTGTAGTTTTGTGGAGAGAGAGAATATTGAATAATTATTACAATTCGCCTCCTTTTGATATTACGATTTGACTCTTTGTTTCATGGCTCATTTATCAGTGTTCAAAATAGGTTTGCATTTTGATATGGCACACATCTGATCCGCTGTTACGTAGAAACTGCAGAGTATTTTTATCTTTTGAACGTCTCAACAGAATTAAAAGGTGTTCGAAGGCATCCATTGAAGCATTTAAAAATTTACATACTCGTAATTTATATAATGTACACATAATTTTCTTAGTAGAATTGTAGCTTTTCGAGCTTGATTTAGTAGAGTAGATAGAAAAAAAAAAATCATTATTTGTTTGTTTTTAATTACATATCATTTAGTGAACAATTAGTAATGTTTCTGAAATGCAAGTTAATGACGAAGTGATAATATTTAAAACCTAGAAAAAGGAAAACATGTATATAAAACAAAAGTCAAATACTTGTTTCCTTATGATCATCTGAAGTCGAATCAAAATTTAAGGTTTCAAAGATCTAGGTTTTACTTTAGGTTAATAGCGTTTCACTATCTATTATTAAGCTTATATGGTTTTTCACTTTACATCATCGCAAAATGGTGCCACATTCTTCGAGAATTTATTCAACCTTAACGACGATTTTATAAATATTGCCGACGAAGCTTTCTTAAAGTATTTCGGCGGTATTTACTCAGTGAGGTGTCTTGGCTTCGTCAATAAGGAGATATTCACTCATTTGGATCTGATTTAATGGGCAGTGATGAGCCATGCGAAATTCCTCCATTTTGAAGCTGGAGAGGTAGTTTTGTAAAACCTGTTCGGTTAGAATGTTCTTTTGCAGCGGTTTTAATAGCCTTTAAATTGCGGAGCACGATGAGGTCCCGTCATTTCATCTTCTTTGGACCGTTAACCAGTGGCACATTTCCCAAAAATTATTCCTTACCTCTCAACCTACAAAACTGAACAGCTGCATTCATGATGGACGTGCCCTGGCTTTTGCTGGGAAGTGACAGCATTAGATCCAAGACGATCAAGATAGGTTTGGTGAAAAATGAGCCTAAGAAAAAGAAGTTTCAATATATTTAATTTAGATTTAAACTTAAGCAAAATAGAAAAAAAAGGTCATAAAATAGTTTGATTGCAACGCTATTATTATGAAAAAAAGTGCAGCTTATTGAAAAGTTGCTTTCATCATGAAGTTGAAAAACTTTTCTATAAAGATTGAATAAAAAGTTACTGTAAATGTAAATGTCACACTTTCTTCAAATAAGAAATTCGGTTCAAAGGACAGAAACATATCCATGAAGGCTGGAGTGTACACTAAGGCTGTTAATATGCTTGAAGCGAAGAAAAAATGAAAAACTAATATGAAGACTGTAAAGAAAATAGATAAATGTACTAACTTGAAATGATATGGGGCATGGAAGCATAAATGTAGTTAGAATAGGGCAGTAAAGTAGAAGTTTTCAACCATATTTTCCCTTTTTATCTTCCCACATAAAATTTTTCCCCTTCCCAGACTAAAGATAAAGGAAAATGTTTCGCCAAAGAAGTAAATTTAAACTTGTAGACACCTTAAGGTTAGGTAGGTAAGGAAAATAAATGATATCAGACATCTACAACCTTGCCAAAAAGAGTATCAAGAAACTGACAGCTTGTGCGTGTCCTCACATCTAATCGAGCAGATCTTGAGCGATCGCTTGTAGAATTTAACAGAATGCTGCCCCTTACCGACTTAGAGGTCATCGTTAGTATAAGGTGCTGGGACTTGACATACAAGGCGTCGGAAAACAGATCCATTAGTTATTCAATCGACGGAAGATATGGCTTACGGACGAATATGGCAGTCAATTCCAAGGCCATGAAAGAACAAGAGCTAAACTTGATGGTGTTAAAAAGGGAAATTTGGAACTAGAGAATCCATGATTTTGGAATGGGAGGAGTTATGATAGTAATTGTTGTTCAACCAGACACACACACACATTAGTGTCCTAGTGTTAGTTAGGAGGAAAGGTTACAAACAAATCGATAAATTTTCTAACCAAAAAAAAAAAAGCTTCAAAATCCTAGATTTTGGATCCCCCTCCCCCTTAATATTTGGAACCGTTTGCATGAATCGTAGCACTTTGGATCCAAAATTCCAAATCCTCAAAGCGTATCGTCATACTTTTCTTTTGTTATCGACATCCTTTCCACATAACCTGGGCCGCTTTACCACCTACACGAGCGGCGGAGATCTTATCATAACTTTTCCATTGACTGACTGAATTCGGAAAACGACACGGCTTGTCTATCACTTATTGCATTACAGTCTATACAGTCCGTTTATTACCGGCTCAGGGTGTTGCAAGGCTTTCAGGGCTCTAAAACATAGCGTTGCTAGAGCAATAGTTTCCTCTTCCACCTTACCTCCTTAGTAAAGTTAAAGGATCCCAGAATAGGTTAATGCAGGTCACATTAAGCTCCCATCTTACTCTTGAGGGTTGGTTGGAACTCTGGATAAGAATTAGCCTGGGGAAAAGTTGTGACCTCCGCTTGGAATCGAACACGGCCCTCAGTCAAACGCTTTCCACTCGCTCTTAATCATTCAAGAGTAAATTTATCAGTTGAATTTTATTAAGTGAACGGAAGATTGAGGAGGAGATAATTGATTATTGCTTAAAAGGAATTCCTAAATGATGCTTCTTCCATGACAATATTTAAACGAATTTAAGGAAAAAAATATTTTTAAGGAAGAATTATTGCTTTGTAGGTAATTTGTTATTGATTTAAAGTCATAGCAAATATCAATGTGAGCCGGACTTTTTATCATTCTAGAAATACTAGAAATTGTAAATCTAGCTCTTTCATTTCTTTGATCGAATGTTACTTAAAAGCATTCTAAATACTTAGACGATTATTGATTTTCAACTCGCATAGAGTTTCTTAAATCTCTGAAAACCTGATGGATTGGTTTTCTGTGCTGTGGATCTTTAACTTAACTGAAAACAACGTTCTTCATCTTTAAAGATTTCTTGTAGTATTAAAACTGATGTTTATAACTGATTTAATGTGTTTTTCCGTAAAAATGGAAAACGGACAGACAAAATACGAACCCTTTGTCCCTTGGTATTTCGTTGTATCAAGTTAATCCACCTTAAGATTACAATTAGTGTCAATGAAAGTAGATGGATGGGTGCCTTCCCTGCCCGAGGCGAGATAAGTACAAATCCAAAATGTGGCAGATACTGAAGGGAGCTACTCTCCCTGATCGAATTAATAATTTCTTCTTGTCGATTCGCCCAACTGTCATTCTGTAAGTCAACCATCCGGAAGCAATCTTTCACCTATAAAGTCGGAAATTAGCTTGACTCTTAGCTGAAGTGTCTGTAGCAAGGGAAAAGACAGAGTAGAAAGGAAAGGATAATAAAAATATAATATACAAGTAATAAGCAGAAAATAATAAACTAATGAGACATTATATAGACATTACAAAATCAATAGTAATAAATCTGATTTATTTTTTTTTTTTACATTTAAAGTCAATTTGACGTGCGGATAAATCTTTGGACTATAGAAAGTATTAGATGCACGTATTAAAATATAAAAAAAAAAATTACTAAACATAAAACGTAAAATCACACAATCGATTCCTGTTAGCCGCTACGCTTGCTTTCTTCAAGTGTACAAAATCAACGATTGCACTCCTCTCAATATCTAATAATAATTAAACAAATTAAATGCCAGATTATTCTATGACGTAAAAGATATTTACGGGGACCACATCATATCCAGGATAGCAATGGAGATGATCTCTTGAGCCGGAAATCGACAAGGACCATCGGAGGGACGTCATCAGTAATGGAATGGCGACATCTTCCTAGTTTAGAAGTCGTCAGTTGTCTTTCTATAGTCCACTGATTTTTTTTACACTTTAGATACAAAAAGTAGTGATATATACGTTCTACACCCGTTAGCTCCAAAGGAATATACAGAAAAAAGTAAAAAAAAAAATACGAAATTATTAGATGCTTACAGAAATACAACAGTACATTGAAGTTTTGCTCATAATTTCGGCAGCATCATTCATTCAAAAAAAAAAGGGTTTCTTATTTCGTAAAAGAAAGGCAAAGATCTACTATACATATATTGCATAATCAGAAAAGCTTTGAATCCAAACATGTAATGACTTATTATTATAACCTTTTAATATTACTCAATGTATAGTGTGTAATATTTGATTTACGTTGAATAGTAAGGAAATGGATTGGATAGAGGGAAAAATAATAGAAAGAATAGTTTGAGAAATGAGAGGAAGATCAACTTACCCTCTTATTTTGTATTTCAGTCATTTTTTCCTTGAGTATGAAACTTTTAAGTAGAAATTGCAGAAATTCCTGTCATAGAAAAGTTTTGTTTAAAGTAACAAAAGCCATCTATAAAATCATTAAGTAAGCCCTAAATTTTAGAACAGTTCAAAAATGTGTAAGATTTGTAAAACATTTTTTGTTCTTAATTAAAGGGGCAACAAATTTTACTCCACCCTAGTTTGCTTCGTAGTTGATATTTATTATGGATTTTGGTAATTGAATCTGGATTTATCCTAGAAAACTCTCTAATATAGTGTAGCTGAGGGAAAATAAAAAAAAAAAAAAAACCTAATGAAATTCTTTTTTTCTTTTTTTAATATTGCTCTGATATTGTGTCAAGTAGATGATTGCTTAATAAACGCAGCAGAATGAAGAAAACTACTAAATCAGACAGTATATCTTTTTTTCTTTTCCCCATTATATCTTTTCATATATTAGTTTACCCGCTATTTAACGAGTCTTTTATATAAAACTAGCAAAAGTGACATCCAGCAATTTTTATTTTTTTTAAAAGGCCTGAGTCGTTAGCAATATTTTCATTTGACTTCTCGCAGCCCCAATATAACTATGTTATTAACTTAAAATCATCAGGCCTTTCGGGATTATCCACAATTGTCGTCAGCGCTGGCTATCTGAGAAGATGCTGGCGTCCATATCCTCTCCATGTCACAAGGGTGTGTCGGCAACTTCTATCTGTGGTGCCGATGTAGATAGTTAAGTCCAGAGACTGGCCTGAAGCAAGCCACTTCTTCTTGTCTGTTAAGTGATGGAGGTACAGATTTCTTAACCAAAGATTCCCATTTCTTTCCTTGAGCCATACTATGCTGACACTCTTTGATGCACTTTTTTAAAGGAGGTCGAGATGATCCTCTTCGCCGAATCAGATTGCTCCATCAACATTCCACTCGGTGCAAGATCGTCTTTTTTTTTTCATTTCCGAAAATGCAGCTCCATATTCTCTTCTGTGATGCATAATGTTAGATTTCGTTGAATGAGTCTGAATTACATGTATACGGACCAACACAGCATAGTGGAACTGAGGATTGTAATCCATATGTACAAGAAATGAAACTTACTAATATCCGAAATGAGCTGATTATACATAATGTTTAACTAATTTTTTTCTATTTATTCGTTGACACCCAAAGAAAATCTCGTATGAGCACCTCGGTAGAAAATCGAAAGATCAATTATTTTGAGTCAAATAACATCTTCTACTGGACATATTTTAAAAAAACATCTTATTCATTTTTTTTTCTTGCTCGTTGTTAGCTTCGAAATGATTAGCTTTAAATATAACTTTACAGTATTTTTTAATAATACAGATTTTAGCTTGAGGTTCAAATGGGTAGGTAGTGTAATTCTGTGATTTGGAAGGAGAAATAAATAATGTGCTTCCTTTGTTTAACCGTGATCTTCGTTTGTAATTTACCAACCAAAGCAGCTCATGTGAGCATTCGTTTTATCACTGGCAGCTTTAATTACACATTGGGTTTCGTGCTTCAGTACATTTGACGGTGTCAAGTGACTTCGATGCAAAACAAGAGTGCACCAACTGGAATTACTTGATTATTTGGGAAAGAGTGGGGGTATTCTTTTCTCTACCCTCTTAATTTTTTTTCTCTTCCACTTACGTAACGGAGTGGAAAAGAAGAAAAGACAAGGGTTTAGAAACTCCACTAATTCCGTTTGAGAATGAAAAGATTTAGTTTCAACCCCTTAAGGATTTCAAATCTAATCAAAGTTCCTAGCAAATTACATTTATAATGGAAACTTAAAATTTTTTTTTTTTTTTTAATGAAGAGTGGTTTTAGATGCTTATTTTTTTTTTTTTTTTTTTTTTTTTTGAGGAAGATAATAGAAAATTTGTAAGAAAATTTCGTAATACCGTTGTTATAATAAGCGTACGGGTATATTATGAATACTATATCTAAGTTTTCACATAATAACTATTGTATCAAAAATTTCGTCTTCATCATTGCATTTTTTTTTTTTAAAGTTATTTACGATTAATTGTTTTTGGGCCTTACGTAATGTGGCTCTTAAAACGGATTTATTATCTAAAATCTAATCAGATCTCAATAGTTACATGAACTGTTGAATAAGAAGTTTGTGTTGTTGGGTTAATTATTTTTCATCGCGTCCAGAACATTCTCAGTAATATATAATTATCGTCTCTGTATACATACACACACATACACAGATCACTCAAGAAATGGTCTAAATTTGTTCGAAGGAGAAAAAGACGTGAATTTCCCTTAAAATCGCACTTGGATGTTCAGTACGATTGTAATCTTGTTTTATAAGGAAGTTTTATTTTAAGTTAGTAGAAAAGAAAATCTTATAAATATATGTTGCTTACATGGTTATTATATTTTCTCCATTATTGTATCGAGTAAGTGTTTGAGACGCAGCACTCGGACGATGTTTGCGCCAGTGGACCGAGGAGGGTACAGCCAAGCGGCACACAGACAGTGGAAGGCCGAGAGAGATTCTGAGACCCGCATGAACAGCACCGAATTCGTCGTTCTCAACGATCCGTGGCCTTGTTCGCTATCTATAGATACCGAAGTGACCATCCGGATCATTGCCAGACGATTTGCGGCACAGTGACTAAATTCGAGAAGGTCACTCCGTCGACCACCACTGATCATCGAGTATTGCCGGCACTGGTTGCAGTGGTATCGACTCGATCAATGTGGGATTGTGTCCAGTGGAATCGTTTTGTCTTCAGTAGCCTAATAAGTTATGGTTTGCACTGTGCGCTGATGACGACCGCATACATGTCTGGAGGTGGCCTGGTCACTGCACTGATCCTGACTTCACCGTGGAACAGCATACGGCTCGGACATCGGGAGTCATAGCCAGACACCTTTTGTAATCCTTCGTATCACCCTTACGGCACGATGATAGTCGACGACATTCTACGACTTGTTGTGTTGCCGTTCCTGTCGCAGTATCCCCGGACCATTTTTCAGCAGGATAATGCCCGGCCATACACGGAACGGCTCTCCAATGACGTGAGTCGACACCCTTCCATGGCCAGCCCGATCGCCCGACCTTTCACCATTCGAACACGTTTGGACCATGATGAGACGCCGGCTATGTCCATCCTGGAATAACGTCAAACTGGCCCACCAATTGGATACCATGTGGCATATTATACCTCAGGACACTATCCGAGTACTTTGTGTCTGTCACGCCGGGTAACCGCTTGTATTCGGACCAGAGGTGGTGCTACCACGTACTGATCTGTTCTATTCGTGTAGTTGTTGACTCCGAATAAATGGTCCATCTGCTTTGGAATTGTAATGATTTCTTTTCTTATACATGTATTTTGAAAATCACAGACCAATTGGCATCTCGATTGGATATTACTTCCGGGTTCTTATTCTTTCTTTCTTTTTTGTCAACGAATGTATATCGAAAAGGTTTCTTCGAAGTAATTATACTTAGCGATGACAAATTGATGGAATAAAAATTACATTTAGAATAACTCATCGTGTCTCTCCCCTCCCATTAAAATAAATAACTTATTCTTAGATTCATTATTTTTTAAAGTGCTACCAGTTTTCTTTTAATTTTTAAAATATTTTGATTAGTAGTAAGGCTGTAAAGTTTCCTCTATTACATGATCAGAAGAATGATTAGCAGTTCACTGTTCTAATCTTACATCTACTGTGGAACGGCCACCTAAGGAACAGCAAACTTCTTTCGTTCGTACATTAAACTGTACCATAAATTGATGGGTAGTCAAAATGGATTAAAAACATTTAAATTAAAATTGTTAAAAAATTGGACAACCCCCCTTTCTTAACAATTTTAATTTAAATGTTTAATCCCTTTTGACTAGTCATCAATTTATGGTGCAGTTTTTATCTAATTTCTTATAGTTTTCCCACGATTGCTCGTTAAAATGTTTTTTTTTTCCGTTGTAGTTTGTGCTTAAAAATTAGAGATTTTGTAGTCTTGCTTTCAGTAAATATCTCCTTCAGCTGTATTTGAAAAGCAACAAACTCACTAGTGTGAAATCGAAAGCTGCTATTCGCAGTAATTACTAATGTTTTTATTTTCTTCCAACTTCTTTTTGCGTGTAAATAATCGCGTTGTGGTAATTCTGCTAATATGTAATGATGTAAACAATAAAAATATGTAAGTGTTGATGAGTAATTGAATAAGCTGTTGACGTATGAAAAGCGAATGTATAATTTTTAGCGACCCATTTGAGAGCTATTCTGATAGACACCAAAATCGGTAGCCATTGCGTTTGTCCTGTCCGTCCATTGTTTTCATTGGATTTCCGCTATTAGCTTAAATGTTAGAAATGCAAACCATCTCATTTCAGTTGTCCGCTATAGCTTAATGGGTAAAATATCGGAATCATATGCTGGAGATTGTCGATTCGTATCCGTGTATCTACTTTTTTTTTTTCTCCATGTCCGCGTGAGTTTTGTTGTTTTTCTATTTTCTTTTTTTACTTACATTAAGTATTTTTTATTATTATTATTATTATTAAAAAAATGGGTCGCCCTTAAATTTATGCTTTAGCACAAAATTATATTCACTTGTTTGTGTTTTTATTTAAATTCAAATTTCAAATTTATCACTAATATGAAATGCTTTTCTCCGTTACGACATTTAATCTTAAGTATTGAGAAAAATCAGGGTGTCTACAGAATCAGGGAAATCAGGGAATCAGGGAATTATCAGGGAATTTTGTTATTCTGGAAAAAATCAGGGAATTATCAGGGAATTTTGCAATTATTACTTAAAATCAGGGAAATTTATGATCTTTTGCCAAGCGCGAGCTTTTATCTTAAGGGAGCATTCAAGGTCACGCGTCACGTCGATCCCCTCTTTCCCGCCGGCCGGTCTAATGGTGTTGAATAGTGACGTCATATCCTGTACTATATTCCCGCCACTGAAACTGAAACCGAAACTTACTACGAGGAATATTAGATATTGGTGTACAAAGACAAATGAAGTAAAAACAAGATATTTGAACTCAACCTTTCTTGGACGCACTCGTGCAACTGATTTGGTGAATTCGTTTGTTGAGGCTACTAAACCTCTGGATTTGAAGAAACTTCTACAAGTCTCGATGGATGGGCCTAACGTAAATCAAAAGTTTTTTAAAGAACTTTTCTTGCTCTTTAAAGGAAACTAAGGAAGATGCTGAAGTAATGAATATTGGCTCATGTGGACTACATGCATTGAACATAGCTTTCAAAACAGGAGTGTCAGTTACGAACTGGAAGATTATGGAGTTTCATCGAGCTTTATATTACTTGTTCAAAGATTCCCCAGCAAGAAGAACATTATTTACGGAATATACAAATTCACAAATATTTCCAAAAAAGTTTTGCTTTGTTAGGTGGGTTGAGAACACTGGTGTAACAGAACGATCATTGCAGCTTATCCCATTGCTAAGGAAGTTTATAGAAGGAATAGAGAAGGACAAAATGGCTCCAAATTCAAAAAGTTATAAGGAAGTTAAAAGTGCTATTTATGATTCTCTCTTACCAGCAAAGCTTGCTTTTTTTCATTTAGTTGCTTCCGATTTTGAAATGTTCTTAAGGGAGTACCAAACAGATGCTACCTTAATACCATTTCTTTATTCTGACCTAAGTAATTTGTCACTAAAATTCATGCAGCGCTTTCTTAAAAAAGAGGCATTAAGCAAATATATTACAAGCATAGATGTGGAGGACAAATCAAATTTTCTGCCAGTTAAACAAATAGATATTGGTTTATCTGCTCAAAGCAATTTGAAAAAGGCGAAAGTATCTGATTTGCAAATAGCTGAATTTAAAGTTGACTGTAGACGCATATTGATTCAATGTTTACTGAAACTCCAAAGTAAATCTCCCCTTATTTACAAGCTGACTAAAGCAGTGTCCTGTTTTGACCCTAAAATAGCAATAAATGAAAATATATTTTCATGTAGATTATCAAGTCTGTTGGTAATTCTTTCTGAAAAAAAAACTGGATATCATGCACTTTAGCTGAGAAAGCTAAGAATCAATTAAAACAAATATGTTCACAGCCAGAAAATATCTCAAAGTTAAAGATGTATAAAAGATCGACTGCGCGTATTTATAATTTCTGGTGTAGTTTGATATCTGCTGAAGAAAATGGAGCACCTGAAGCTATGACAGTGATACAGTTAGTCATGGTATTGTCGCATGGCAATGCAAGCTTAGAAAAAGGTTTTTCTATAAACAAAGATACTTTAGAGCAGAATATCAAAGAAGAAACTATAATTGCCAGAAGATCCATTTATTATAGTGTATTGTCTAAAGGTGGCATAAATAACATTGAAATTACTAAGAAGATGGTCCTTGATGTAAGAAATGCAAGAGCTAAGTATTCCGAGGCAATGGAACAAAAAAAGAAAGAAAATCAAGAATTGACAGTAGCTGTTAAAAGAAAAAGAGAGGCTGAACTTGAACTGAAAAGGCTTAATGACAAAAAAATTAAAATCTTAGAATCTGAAATGATTGAAAATGAAATTGCTGCGATAAAGCTTTCAAAAATTTAAATAACCAGTATCATGCTGTACATTACAATGAATCTTGAATTCCGTTGAGTTTAATTTTGTGTATATTGTTGCAATAAATCTTTTAAAAGGTAAGATATTGTAAACTCATTAATTTATAATTTTTTATTTCTCTCTTCTTTTTTTAAGTATTTCATCATTACTGTTTTTATAGAATTTTTTGCTTATTCTTTTATTATACTTAGATAAAATAGTAAATAGTTACCAAGTAGTTAAAATCAGGGAATTTTTCTCTTATGATCAGGGAATTTTTAAGAAATTGTTCGTGAAATCAGGAAAAAATCAGGGAATTTTTTTATTCAGATTTTGTAGACACCCTGAAAATTTCCTTTGCTCTATATTAATGGCTCAGTAACATTACATAGAAAAGACTTAACAATTTGTCGTCAATGATGAAGTGGTTTAATAAATTGGGAAACTACATTTAGCTTTAGAAATGATATTGTCTGGTAGAGCCTTACTGTCGAATAAAAACGAAAGAGATATAAAGTATAGTAAGAGATATAAAGAGATATTATACTTACTAATTGCAACCAAAATACATTTAATTCGCTTAAATTGTCCAAAATTCGTGAGTAGTGTTGCTCAAGATAATTAGGGAAATTTTGCTTTCTTCCTTTCTTTTTAAATTAGAGTCTAATTTCAATGATGCTGCAACTGTTAATATTTCTATTATCTTATCGCCATTATTATAATGAGAGCTAGTACAATAATCTAGATCTTTTTTATTTTATTCCCATTGAACTCGTACTTAAGTAGATTTGATGGAATGGATAATGGAAATATTACAAAAAATTATGATCCTTGTATTACTTTAGTATCTTCTTTTTACTATTGATAGTACATACATTTGACGTGCCATTCATTCTAAGAGAAATAGTTTAGATTTTGTAGAAATAGCCATTGTTGCAGTAAAATACAGCACAATCCTACGACAGTTGACGGAAGAAGACTTTGACACTTGAAGCTCCTTGGATAGTGATCCCAATTGAGGCTGTCTCTATGAGGTTCCTTCCAACCTCTCCACCTTCCGTTAGTAAAAAAAGACAGTTTGTATTGAGTCATTGGACCAAATGACACTAATGCACCATCACGATGTTCTTGGCACCATTAAATAGTCTTATTATTCTGTTGTTTACCGTAATCGTTTATTTGCGAAGGGACTTTCAAGCCCTTGTTTCAACTCCATGTGCAAGAGTCGAAATCAGTTGCTGAACCCTAGGAAATCTGTTTGTCTGTACGGTCTTCGTCAGAGTACAGTGAGGCTCTGCAGGGATGGTTTTCGCCACATTGTGCTGTTTGCTTAGAGATGATCTACTTGTCTTTCAGTCTCTGGAAAATTTCGAGACAGTTTTTGAAAATTTCGAACTAAAAGTTTTTAGTTGTTGTTGTTAATCAAACGGCTCTGCTATATTGTACTTTAGCCTTTTGTCGAATTCGGACAGATCTTAAAAAAGCGCAAGTTTTATCCGAAGTAAAGTTAAAAAAAGCGCATCTTTACATGAACAATTGTAACTGAATAGATTAACTAGTCATCACAATACGATAGTTGCATTTTCATATATTCTCGTTTCATGCCGTACACGTATATCTTAAAGATACGTAGTTATTTGGCCATTGTGTATAAAATAGCTGGCTCTGTAAAATTATTCAATGCTTGTCAACCTGTTTTCCTTCCCGACACAGTCTATTTGCTTAAATCCTTTAGTAGGCCTATATCAAACTTTGTTCTATGTATTTTTAATATTTTTCTATATTTTTCAAAGAAAGGAAACCTTTTGTTTTAATATACTTAAAGATTAGTTTACAGGAAGTTCATAACTGTTAGATTAATTTTTTTAATGTTTTAATCGTTCGTTTAAGCCAAATGAATCCAAATTTATACTAAAATATTTAAAACGATTGTATTTTTCCATTAAGTTTCATACAAATAATTAGCAGTTCAAGTAAATTATAGCAAAAAATAAAAGAAAAGAAAGAAATTGATATAATGGTATCTCTTTTGAAATACCAGTGTCAATACTGCACTGCATCACTTCTCATTTTCCTGCATAGAAAAATGAGAAGTAATGAAAAATGCTGAGATTGTTTCGGATCAGCTGATGGAATGAGAGAGAATGAAGATTGAGAAGCCATATGGAATCAATGTGTGTGGGAGTTTGATCAGTGCATTGAAGCAAAGGAAACTACGAAGTAAGAATGCAGTTCTTGGCTTTGAAACTTAGGGTTTCTGTTGAACGGTGCAGTGCCTGATGACGATTGGAAGACAAAATGAATCGGTTTCAGTGAGAAGTTCATCTCCAAGATTACGGGAAAGAGGTTAAATACAAATGATCGGAAATGATAGAATTGAGAATAGCTTAAGGTTTTTGTAAAATTTTTAAACTAATTTTTTAATGCCACTAATTGGTGTCTTTTATAGACATGACCTAATTGCTGACTTTAGACCGGCAGTGCAGTGTTCAAGTAAAAATTGTAATTGAAAAGTGTTTTCCGTCGTCGACAAGTAAAATTCCTGTCTGTAATTCGGAAAACCAAATTCTGAAACAAGAAAATATTAAAATATGTGAAATAATAAATATAAATACAATGTGAATAAGCAATTTCACACACCTCTAATAAATAACGGTCAGATTTCGATCCTTGTACAAATCGATAAACCAATGAAATCAATTACTGCATTTTTTTTTAATAGGGAAAAAAAAACCCTTTTGTTGTTGCCGATAACTATTGATTTTGTTGATGGATATGAATACAGTCGCAATCAAACCAACGATGTTCCTTATATTGAAATAGTAATATGTTTGTTTTCAAGATATTTCATTTCATTTGCAATTAGGCATCTCAAATTGTTTTGTTTGTTCAAAATTGGTTTTTTGGCTGAGCCTCAACTCGCTTAAACTGAACTGAAGATGTAGTTGAATAACACGAAAAAAAGTCCTTCGAATTACACAATATGTTAAACTTTTAAAAATGCTCTGAAATATTCTTTTAAGCTGGTTAATTAATCCTTTATTAACCTTCAGTGCTTTGAACGAAACAGATGATGGATTACAGATGTAAAATTAAGGAGAATTTAGTCTACGCATTAAGAGTATTGGGCTACACAAATTTCTTATGGCTCACCAGTTGAGAAGCAATGAAATGGATATGACGTAAATTTAAAATGAAATGAAAAAGAGTTATCAGAATAACTTTATCTAACGACCTTTAATTTTTTAGCCTAACATTATTCATTCGATCGATTGTTTGTTATTTTTTTTTCTTCTTCGATAATTAAAGTATTGTCCTATCTTATTTTTACTTTTCTTTGTGATTTTACCACATTTTGTAATGAAATAAGACTTGTGAGATGATTGAGATTTTTTTTATTTTATGTTGGCCAGGGTATAATTCCCTCAGCCTCCAATCAACTTCGCTCAACTTAGGATGCTCACCTTTCGTGGTTTGAATTATGGAATTGGAGGTGGCTGATTCGAGCTGATGCTAGGTCCCTAGGGGTTTACCTTGAGGTGCGGGGCAAAGATGATATTTCCTCACCTTCCTTTTTTCTTTTCTTTTCTTCCAGCAGTTTGTGAATTCTGACGAGAAGCCAGAAGCATAATTGAGGCATTTAATGTATCAGAATCATATTTTTTTATTATTATTATTAGCAGAAATAACAGTTTTTATCATTTTCATTTTAAATAAATCATCAAGTTATATTTTTCCCTTTGGATTTTTGCCGATGGGAGATTCTTCTCTTTATTAGATGGGATCTGATTTCCAATTGCTGAGTTAAAAATATTTAAAATGAAATTTCTTCACCTTTGAAATGCTCTGCAGTTGACTTTATTTCTATTTCCTGTATATTTACTTTACATTTTATTCCTTTCACTGGGAATGTTGATATAATAACCAAAACCATATAAGGAGAGTTTCTTAGGTTGCAACGTGACATTATCATCCTTTTTCTCTTCTAAAAGTGAATAAAATTTTAACGATGTTATCTTAAAAGACAGTTTTCACTTGATATAATCACAAAAGTCACAGTGCACTTTGTAATTCGACCCTAATGTCATGTAGATACTTAATGTCCTCGAAGACTTGAGAGAAATCTTGATTTCATGGGAAGCCCAATGTTGTCGTCGTCGAGATCTCCTGATCTAACACCCGTAAATGTTGTGCCATTTACAAAGGTCATGCTGCTATTAGACGATATTAATCGACTTAAGAATAGTATTTTGTTTATAAATTGACAAAAAAGATGCTTTTTTGTTTGAATATTGTTTGAGTTGCAAATGTAAATCGGATTAATCACTTTTTATGGCTTATTTCACAAATGAAATTAAACTAAACCTGAATTCATCTGTCCTGTTGAGTGGCCTTAAATCTGTAGAAGCATAAGTTAACTTTCAGTCATTTCTAAAAGTTTCTGCCTGTAGAGATTTGGAGAATATTGGTGTCAATGATGATGTTTTTAACAATGATTTTTTTTAAGTTTCTATATTTGTTTCACTTTTTTTCGGTTGCCTTAGAAGTAAATCCGAAGGGCTGCTAAGTGTTTATCATTAAATTCTAATTATGTTGCCTTTTAATTAGCGTCCTATAATAATGGATGTCTTTAGAAATGGGGTTTTTGTTCCAATGTCCTTTTAGAAAATTCCAAATATATTAAAGAACTTAACATCTTATATAAAGTTATTGGAAAGAGTTTTTAAAGTATAGGTTTATATCTTGGGGTTTTTGTTATTTTTACTCCCTTTGCGGGACAATTAGATAAGGCTCTGCGATCTATATTTACATCCACTCCCCTTCATCCTGTCTAACTGGTTGATAACAAAGCTGCTGAGTGTCAATGTAAATATTTATCGCCAAACAAATAGATGTGTTATATTTATATATATATGCAAGTGGCGTAAATGCATTTGCAGGGCTGGCTTCAGGCTACTATAGAAACCCGCGCCAATTGTGTATGCAGCACCACAGCCATAAATATCCTGAGAAAGGTGAATAGATAGACGAGGTCCGTCTACGCAAATCCGGGTTGCACAGAAGCCTGTGCCGTTTGCGACCGACCGCAAACCGGCATTTTAACTCTTCGTCGTGTTTCTATTCGGTCACAACCATTACTGCAGCCACTGCTATTAGACTTGTCGGAGCAATGCATCTTCTCTCCTTTCTGCAGCCGCAATGAAATGTATGCTGGGCTTCGGTTGGAGCTGATACCGCTATTCCGATCACACATTTCCTCTTGGAAATCGCACACGGCTTGAAGTGGGAGGGAGCAAGTATTTTCGCTTCGACGAAATCGAATTCCAATCGCACTTCCCTTTGTCGAAGGAATCTCTCTTCTATCAGTTGACTTTTTCTTCGGAATGGAAGTCGACGCACCAAAATGGAACTTCATTGAGGGATGTAGGGAGTGTATATGCGTCTCCCCTTGCAATCGGAGATAAGACGGCGACAATCTCAACGCCATCGATACTTTTAGAAGATACCTTGCCTTGTATCTAGATAGACTCAAGTGACTCAATTGCATTTACGGCGAAAACAATTAAATTATCTGTGAATGGTCGAAGGATCTCGCGTCCTCCTTTGAGAATGAGTTTTCACATAAGTAAATTAAATGAAGGATTTCATAGAGAGAGAATGGGCTCAGTTTAATTGTGAAATCTGATTTGAATTAAAAACAAAATAATGCTTGAATATTATTAAAATATGGAGAAAATTATTTGCCTTTTAAAAATCATAAACATCGTTTTTTGTATCCTTTTCATTGATTATTGAACTTCATTTCTGTTAGAAATGGAAGAAAGAGGTTATTTTTCTTTCTCATATGTACGTTTCCTGAAGAAAATTCTCGTTCAGAGAATTGAAATATTGAAGAGATAAAGACGTTTAGTTGAGGAGTTAAAGTTTGTGTTTTCTATTAACTATATGTAGTTTGAATTTCTGTACAAATATTCTGAAACTTTTTTATTTAATGAATTCTATTACAGCTGTTTCTGAGTGGGCAGGAAATCTCTGTTTAATTCTTCTATTCATTAATTGACATTGTTCTTGATTCTATTTATGGTTTGATTCATTGGGATTCAGAAGTAGAAGGTAAAGAAATAATTACTGGAACAAAATTATAATTGATTAAAGGAAATGTTCGACTTGTTTTGATATTAAGATTTACTAGTACTGTAATTAAACTGTTTAATTTAACCCAGTATTTGATATTCTTCGTTACTCTTTATTTTTTTCTCTTACTTATGGATGCTGATCATTGGAATTTACATCATTAGACATTATCTTTCGGTTGAGACGAGTTTGTTTGTTTAAAGTAATTTTTGTTTTAAGAAACCTACTGTAAATTAAAATCTTGAAAAAGTTCCGTTTTCGGCTTTTTTTTCATATTTTGTGGAAAACTATAGAAGTGGCATTTCCCCGGAACTTGTAATGGATGGGATTTGGATGATTATTATTATTATTCGTTGAAAATGCGACGAAAAGTTTCAGGAGCTGGAGATGACCATGATATCGACTGGAAATTTTCATCTTGAGCTACGAGACGTGATTGGGAACAAAAGGGCATCGGGGAAACCTATTTAGCGAGGTGGTGCTTCTTTTTTTCCTTCTCTCTCAACACGAAGTTATCTGCGGACTGCTAAATACCACAACTGAGAGAACACCCCAAAAAAAAAAAGGGTTATCTTTGTTGGCGATCTATTCTGAGCCATCTTCGAAAAAGTGAAGTTGTTGTTAACGTTAGAATGAAAGTGGTTTGATTTTCACATTCCTGTTCAAACGCAGGGACAGAGATTGCGTGGTTTTGATTGAAATTACTTTGTTTGGAGAGAATTTATAGGTAAATAGAACACAAATAGACTTTCCTGCAGAATCAGTTTTTGCCTCCCGTTCAGGAACATTGCTGTGGATACTTTGTTAATAAAGAGACTCATTAAAAGCTATTTTTCTTCATTAACAAAGGATCAAAAGATGATTAGTAAATCCCTATAATCCAGGAGCGCTTTCCTGGGAAATATCAATGGATCCTCGGAAAGAACGGGTTTTAAATTTCTATCCATTTGTAATGAAAAGCAGGACGAAATAAATTTCTGAAACTATTAAAACTCCGTATCCTACAAGCTTTAAACTTCCATCCCCGTAGATTTACAACTTTTCTCTAATTTAGTCAATGGTGATGGAAGAAAATTTAAAACTTGAAAAAAAATAAAAAAAATAAATTTAAAAAGTGCTATTCATATTTACTAAAGAGTGAAGTATAGACTATGTTTTATGATAGTTGCTATTTTTTAAACTGAATCCAGTTTTACTCAAAGAATTCCCTGACAAATAAAATCAAAATATCAATTCAGATTTTAAGTTATCTGAAATATCCCAGAAGTTTGTTGTTGTTCCATTGATTTATTTACTTTTGCTTTGTTTTTAGAATTTGTTAAATTCCTTAAATTCATGTTTGGTTAAGATTCGTTAGACCGAAGATCCTGACTGATGTCGGGCGTTATTCGACTCCGAAAGCGTTTTTCTTCCAAAATTTTTTTGCGAATGCATCGGCCGACGTTACATTAACTTTTGTGCCGATCGATATCATTCAATGAAATTTTCCTCTTTGCAATTACTCTTCATTCCGCCACCCGCCAAGAACGAGTGTCTGTCGTCCTTCTTGGTCTTCCTCCGTTTCGTTGGGATTAGACGAAGCGATCGCTGCCCCTGTCCTCCTGATCCTGACAGGTGTAAAAGAGATCCTTCGTGCTGTGACTTTGATATCAGTGGAACACACAAAAAAAAAAAAGAGTAAAAAGAGAGAGAATAAGAGAGAAGAGGATTCGTGATTGCGACTGCCGCTTGTTTACGCAACCGGCGTCCGGATGACTGACGCGCTTTATTGTACATGAAAAATTGGTGCAAATTGGAAAAAAAAAAAAATGTTCCCTGTTCCGTGCACCATAACCCCGGATACAGCCGAAAGAGAGATGGAGGAGCTTCTACGCTGATGAGATATTCAGCGATGGAAAAAAGACTCCCACTCCCCTACCCCTGGCGCCTCAGTTTTTGCGTACGATTTATTCTTTTATTCTTGGACATTGAATTTACCCTTGAATGAAATGGAACGGAGCAGCTATTGTGACCGCGGATGCCGAGCAATCATGTCGCTATTCTCTTCCTTTGGAGATGAGATGAAGAGACCACGCGGGTTGAATAGGAGAGACTTGTTTTGTAGTGCTTTCGTTCTCCTTTCGGGATTAATTTGTAGGGAAATAGGTAGTTTGTAAGTAAATAATAAGAAAAGAGTTTGAATAGTTACGAAGTAAATAGCTTTTTGGGAGTTTGAAATATGTAACAAAGTGAAATATATTACAAGGACTATAAAAAATTCGCAATGTTCTTGTACGAGTCCTTCTCAGTGTTTTTGGTGCACGTTGGTGGGAGAGTTAAAAAAACAGTTAGTTATGGTGGTACTTGAGCTATCATTCAGTTTGCTTGAAGCCGCAAAGAGTGATGTGTGCAGTGCCTCTGTTGCGATGATATAGCGGGTGACACTATTCCGTTCGTAAGACATTTATCGGCGAAGTCTTTTATTCTCTTTTCACGGGGAGAAATCACTCTGTTTGCCTATTACCTTAGACGGATTAGCGAGCGCTTGTCATTCGCCAAGTCGTCTCTCTTTCACGGGCTACCGTTTTCGCCTCGAGAAGATTTTAAGCTTTTCCGCTTCTGCGTCGGATCTTTAATCCTGTTGCAAAATAAATCAGAATGATAATGAAAAGGAAACGTTTCAGTCATCTACTGAGCGTGTCACGAAGAATCAATCCAGTGACACATCAGTTAGACTGTCTTTTATTTCATGCTAAGAAAAAAGACACCAATTTCAGAACCATCTCATTAAATATTTTAGCAAATGGAGCGATTAGTATTGAGAAGATAAGAGTTCTTATGATGAGAGCACCAATAATCTTAATTGTTATTTGGAGTAAATGTACATGTGTTCTTTTAAAGTATGTTCAAAAAAAGTCACTAAAATAAATAAATAAATAAAAAAACATGGAAATTTTTACCTCTAAATAACTATCCTTGAAATGGATTAGTTCCTTTTCTTTTAATAGTATTTGTTATCATCTTTTAAGAATCTGTCATCTCAATATTAAAGTCCATTCCATCTTATAGAGAAGTGATAAACAACGGCAGATTTTTTTTTTCTATATTACTTACAATAAATGTGAAGGGAGATACTAACAACGTATTGATTTGCTCTTAAATATTTTTTGCGCACGATCTTCTATTCTGTTAAAAGCACATAGATTTATATATATAGTTAAAAGATTAAAAAAAATATATAATTATATGATTTTACGGTGCAGGAATGTAATTATATATTTTTTGTAATCTTTTAACTTTATATATAAACCTATGTGCTTTTAACAGTTGTACTATTTATTTTTCTTATGATTTATAATTAAGCATGTTAAAGTTCTTACTTAATCTTCTATTCTGTGTAATTTCCATGTTGTTTGCAATCTGTTGCAAGTTAGTTTTTACTCTTTCTCTATCGAGTCAAATCGAACAAAGCGTGATTTTTTTTTTTTTTTTATTTTTGATCTCTCCCTCAATTCGTAAATGGGGGGCGGGAGGAGTACACACAAAAGTCCCTCTCTGTTTGCTTTCAGTAGATGTAGACAAATTCGGTGATAAAATACATGCTATAAAATAAAATTCTGGAGTTTTTCTCTACAGGGCCGAAAATAGGCAGCTTTTTTGTTTTGTTTTTGCAAGATAAAGTAAAAATATTTTTCACAAATTACTGTTGAAGAATTAAGTTGTGTGGAATTGATGTAGACTTTGTGGATTCAGGTTGGAATTTCATTGTTTGTTTGGGAACAAAAAAATAAAAACTCATATTTGTTTTAGCAGTAATGGAGTTCTTTTTATTACATGGAATATTACTGTATTTAACTAAATGAATGACATGCTACTTTTTAAACGAAACCATTTTTATAATTTGCTTATTTTTCTGTTTTTTGAGTCCTGTTGTTTCGTTTGCATAATAAAATGATTTCACATAAAGTTGGATGATGTTTCCAAAACAATAGAGAGCATACTATTGAAAGGTAAATGCCTGAAGATCACCATCTGTTATTGGCAAAAGTCACCTGATACAAGGATAAATTGAATTGAAAACTTTTGTTCCTCAGAGAAGACTCGTACACACACTTCTTTTTAAGACAGTGGAATAAAGTTGACTGGAAATTTTAGTTCTTTGGTCAGTTATTTTAATTTCTTGTTTTTGTGACTGAATATTTCTTAAGAAAATAATCTTGTCTTGAATTATGATGATAAAAAGTTACGCTGTGTTTGACAGTTCAGTCATATTCGTCTGCTTTGTCTTCACTGTTCAGTCTGACAATTGTTTTTTTCTTTTTTCTTTTAAATCTCAATAGAATTTGCAATTAACAGGACAAAAAAAAAAGGTAGAAAAATAAAATCGAAACAAGAACAACATTTATGTTGTAGACAATGGAAGCAGTGTGTGTGTAAAGCCAGACATGTGATTTACGATGAAATACTGATTCAGAAAAATGAGCTGAGGTACACTAAAGATGAAAGCGGCTAAATAAAGAAAGAGAAAAGTGACGACAATACATTTTGTTGTTTAAGTTGACTCCTCGACCGCGATGATGATTACATTCTGTGTAGGCATACAAACAACAAATTATGAACTTCTTTTCTTTGTTTTCTTTTTATCAGCCTTCACACCCATAAAACTACATTTTTACTACCTTGGTTGGATATAAAAATCACCATCCTCAGAAACTCTTCTCTAAGAAGCATCTTTCCCAACATTTTTTTTTTCTCCTGTCTTTCCACATTTAAGATGTGACAGCGCTCAAACATAAACATTTTTAAAAGAAAAAAAAAAAGCACATTTTTATTTGCCATCCATTTCTGTAATTGTATTTTTATTATTGAAAATCGTTTGAATAAATTGAGCTCTTAGTAGATGAACATAGCATTATTTATTAGTCTTTAAAATTTAAGATTTGATTCATTCCTGCCTATAATTGCTGGTTTTAGATGATGAATCTTAAGATGGAAAAAAAGGAAGTTATTATTGAGTTTTATATATTTACCAGTTGATTTTACTCTTCCTTTCGAATTTCTTTCCTTTTAATTTTTGCTTAGTTCATTGCACATTCTCTCCTTAAGGAACTGTTAATTTTGTTTAAAGAAAAAAGTTTCAAGGCTTTTCAGAAGAAAATGTGTGTGAGAAAAATGTATGATTAATAAAAAGTTAAGTGTATTTACAATTAAAAAATGCTCCTTATTAAGCACGTCCAGAGAGCTGACTGGATATTGTAAATATAATTTAGTTTTAATTAAGTGTGGAGGCCAATTTTTTAAAAATTTTAAATTCTTATCCAACCCTTAAAGGACATGTTTAATTGTTATAGCCATAGTAAAAACATCTGTGAAAAATGAGACCCTTCTCCATCCTAACAAAACAGTTGTAGAAATTTAATTAGAGTTAAGAGAAATTTTTCGTAAATTGCTGGTTGACATTATTTAAAAAAAAATTCAATAAGTCGTCTCCAGATATCCAGGTTATAGCTAGACTGTTATTTAACAAAAGAGCGAGGTGGTCTAGATATAAATATATCTATCAAAGGGTGTTTCATACGTCCCTTAGACAAAGGAATTAGGTATGCATTAAAGTTTAAAAAACAACTCTTAAATCAAAGTAAGTATTTGTGTTTATTCGGGATCAAGGGGACTCGACAAATATTCATCTTCAATATTAATTACATTATGTAATTAATGTTAACGTTACTTTCCTCTATGTAGAATTTTGATAATAAATTTAATCGATTATTTCATATAAACCTTTATGTTGAGAAACAAACATATCCTCCCTTCCCTCAGTTCAAATTCCCTCTCGACAAATTGAACAGGAAATTCTGTTGCTCGTCGATTAAAGGAAAGAAGAAAAAAAAAAAAATGAAATCAACAAATTAAAGCTTTTAGTTGGGTGTGACGTAATTGTTTATCTTACGAAATCGTACTTCGAGGTTACTTTTTAGCTCTTCTAAAGAAATCGAAAATAAATTTAAGATTTGTAATCTTTTTTTTCTCTCTGTCTCATTATTTTGCCAGACGATTTAGATAGTAAATTTTATCTTCTTAAAAATGCAATTTCTACTATTTCTGATTCACTGTAGATGTGTTTATAAAAAACTAGGGAAAAAAAAGTAACCAACAAAGATGAAGAGTCTCTTAAAAATAAGTAAAAGAAAAGTTAGAAATATCGTGCATTTGCTTTGACTGTAGCTGTTATTCCTTATTCTATTACGATACGTTAATAAAATAAATCGCGTTTTTTAAATCAGAATTGAAAGAGAGATGAAGTATATTTCGAACGGAGAACTGGGCAATGAATTTGAAGTTTCAGGCATTTTCGAATCATAAAGGTCTTTTTTGATAATGTCGAAACTTCAGATTTTCGAATTCTTTTAACATTTCTATAGTAACTTTCTCCTAGAAAATGGTTGCTTTCTCATTTTTAATTCAGAGAAACGTTCTAAAAACAATTCTCTTTGAATTAGTTGGAATGAACTCTTTGCTGGATTTACCTGAAGCTGATTGACGAAATACGTAAATAGCGATATTGTTTAAGAAAATCGGAAAACTTACACCACTTTGTTATTTATTGTTGGCTTCTTGATAATTATTTATTTAGGTAATAGCTAATAATTGTGTTTAATGTCGAATTGGTAATACTTTTTTACTGAACCACCCGTTGTCCTGTTTAAGTGTTATCCTTCATGAGAGCTTTTTTGGCAAGTTAGTCAGTTGTAATATTATGTTTCCTATCCACTGTTCAGCTTCAATTAGTTTGAATTCGGTCCGGCCACTTGACAAATGCCCTGCTGTATATCAAGACAGTTTCGCCCAACGTGGACACCAACTGCATAACAATTAAGTAATGAACCAGACCAGAATCCCACCCACTTCCACTTTGCGTTTTGCACCAAACATGTGCCAGACATTTGTGTAGTGTTATCCACCACCCCTTCCTTCTGCATCTCTGTTTTCGCATTTCGGAGTGGGATTTATGAGCGCTGCACTTATTCACTTGTCACAGTCGTGATTAGAGCACGTTTTGCCATTAATTAAACTTATCAACCCAAATGGCTATTGATGCATGGTCATATTTTGCCAGGCTGTGGTTGCCCAGGCAGAAGCAAAGCATCCTCTTTTTGTGTGAAACCTTTTGAAAGATAAATCATTAATAAGTTGCACTAAAAGAATGTGTTTAGACAAGTTCCACAACCATAAAATAGTTGTAGTGTTACTACCAAGTACGTCACTTGGTGAAATCGGGTCTTGAAGATTTACTTCCAGGCTCAGAGTATGTCATGTTTTGCAGTTGACAGAATAATCCCGAAATCGGGTGCTCCAGTCCTGACATCTTATATAGATATTTTCAAGGTTTTTTGTTTTTCCTAATGCGTTTATATTGGGGGTGGAGAATATTTATAAAAGGTTACTAAAACCATTAGAATTCAGAATATTTTTTTTCTTTTGGTTGAATACAAGAACTTATGATATAATTATTTTTTTAATTTCCGAAGACAGTAATTGTAAAACAATAAACAGAATTCAAAATCATGATTTCAGGTTGCTTTACATTTGCCATAATTCCATGGCATTTAACGGACAATGATAAAATAGATTGTCAATGAAACAAAAAGTAATGTGTCTACAGAACCGGGAAATCAGGGAAAACCTGGAATTGTCAGGGAATTTTGTTATTCTGGAAAAAAATCGGGGAATTATCAGGGAATTTTGCAATTATTACTTAAAATCAGGGAAATTTTTTGGTTGAACAGATTGGTTTGGAGGGTTTTTTTTTTCTCGTATCATCATGGAATTTTTAAAGAAATTGTTCATGAAATCAGGAAAAAAAATCAGGGAATTTTTTTATTCAGATTTTGTAGACACCCTGAAAAAGCAAAGAAAACAAACAAAACCCTTTCAGTAGCAATTTCTACCATCACTGAAAGGATTGTCGAGGATTTTCACCCGAGAGTTGTCAAAGAAGACGATCTATTCCGATTTGCTTCTCCTTGCAATTCGAATAGAAATGTTTTGTTGGAAATTTAAGGTGGTGTTGATTCCACAATATATAGCTTATTTATTGGCATTGATGATTCAACAATTTTCCAATAAGTGAAGGGATCCAAAACTTATGTAAATGGGCTGATTTCACGATAGATGTCAAGATAACCGGAAGAGTGGCAGTTAGAAATGTTTTGTTTCCTGGCATCAAGTATTGTTTTCATTTGTATAACACGTATTTTGAATTTTTTTCTAATAACATAACCCGGATCATTTCCGAAAAATTTAGAGAAGATTTTTGGTAGTTTAGAATGCATTTCTTTAGGGCTGCTACATGGCACTAGCTGAATTGAAATATGGGTTATTGTTGGAATGAATTCCTAAACATAAACAGCGTTTGTTTACAATGAAGAAGATATTTCAATACATGCTCTGACAAAATTCTGTAAATGTCATCAGATTCCCAATAGTTATCAATCTTCTTCGTTGCTCACATACGTCATTCCTAAATCCGACGACACATTAAACTTTTCCATTAGTATTTTTGGCATTATTATTATTACTATGTATTATTGCCTTTTGAAAATTGATTTATAAATGAATAATAATCTCTTTTCCAGCATTTAAAATATACTCTGAAATTTCAAAACAGCTTTTGATTAATTCGTAAATTGAATTAATACTTTATTTCACTGTTTGAACGAAACAGAAGGTGGTTCATGTTTCCATTGCCCAGATTATTTGGTTTCGACAATTTTGTCTAGACTAGAGCATTTAACTGAAAATGATGCTAATTATTGAATATAGATCCATATTGAAAATTTTCTTGCTGTAGAACAAGGGCTACCTCATGGCATACAATGGCTGAGAAGTTCTGCCGTAAATGAAGCGCCCTTTTAGTTAAAGGCTTGAAAGGCTATTTTACATTCCTGAGGTCAAATTAATGGAGTCTGGAGAAACTTGACAGGACGGAAGCAGCCACAGCAGAACGTCATAGTGTCCTTCCATTTCGATTGTTGAAATGCCTTATAGAACTGGTTGGAATTTATAAATATGGAATCTTACAAACCCCAACTAAAGAAACTGCCGAGATACTGGGAATTACAAACCAACTAACAATAACAAAAAAATAATTATTTTCAATCCTATGCTTTCAATTCTTTTGGATGATCTCTAAAAAATTACCCTTTATAATGTTAAATTACCATTAATAAATAACATTATTAAAATGTTACTTAATCATTGGCGTGTGAATACTAATTAATTGTATTGTGTGTCAATAAGAAAAAATAAAAATAATAAATAAACAAAATTGAACGAAAATACTTGAAATGTATTAACTTTGTTAGTTAGTAAAACTTGACTGCGGTTTCATTATCCTTTCCGTAATTCATTTCCCTCCCTAACTTGGTTTGGCAAATGATGGCATCCAAATAGTGTTAAATATAGAATTTTAAAATATTAAGCTTTAATGAAACCTATTTTCATGGTAGGTTACTTTTCTTTCCTTTTTTATTATTTAATTTTTTTTGAAAAAGATTCTTTCGTAAATTTCCTTTTAAATCTCTCAAAGTTGTCACTAAAATCTGCTCCGATTATTTAAGACCAAATTCATTTCCCCCCTCCTTCGTTTTTATTCATTTTTACTTATTTTCTTCATCGTCTCTTTCTCTTTATATATAAAGTTTCTTGGGTGAAGTTTATGTAAATTTTAATGTTGCTCGTAAATTGTCAGTTCATATTCCTTTATAGAATGTGACTTGGTTATGAGCGAAGTGAAATATACAGGCTTCCATTTCTTCTTCCTATCACCTACACTTTTCCCATTTATACGGATGCGGGGATAACGTCAGCCTACACGGACTATTGTAGACATCGTCTTCCCCTTTTTTTTTTAATTTATTTGAGGACGTACAGAATATTCCGGAATTAAATATTTGAGTTGCTTCCCTCCTCCTTCTCTTCCTAGATTGGCGACATTCGCGAATGGGAAGAATAATTCAGTCCCCATTTCGTGACAGGCTTAATAGAATCACCCGAAAAATGCGTCTGAAATCCTTTTATTTATTTCGACGATATATTCTACACTCTAGGAACCGACTGAGCATAGATTACTCCTTGCACGCTTTTTTTTTTCTTCTTCTACTTCTTCTTTTCTCCTCATTTTTAAAAATACCTGCTCTTCTTTTTCTTTTTTTTCTTCTAAGTTTTCAACCTAATATGATACAATTCTCCATTACTATTTATTTATTTAGTTGATGGCGTTCTAGACAACAGCAGTTTTCAACTATTACTCATTTTAAAAAGCACATTAAATAATACGTTAGCATTAAACAAAACTCAGTTTTAAGTTGAAATGGAATAAAATCCAAAGTGTTATTGTGGTCATTTACTGGTTTTAAATGAAATGCGGAAAGTTACCTTCGGGATCAACACAAAGAAGGAAGCAAGAACTTTCTTGTATTTTGAGATTTCGTCGATCTGCTTCTTAATCAACTCCCTCATGACAATAGATTGCATGGATTTTGCTTTCTCATGGAAATCGTCTGTCAGTGTATCGATTTGATTCCTGAAAAATGTATTTCTAGGCCTACCCTAAAGAATGTTTTAGATTTCAATGATCGGGGAAAAAAAAAGGGGATTTCCCTTTCTTTTTACCCTTTTCTCTTTGTTGTAGTAGTTAACGATTATTTTTCTTTTTGTTAAGTTTTACATTATATGTTCACTTCAACTTACTTCTGTAAGCCTTGTGGAACACAAGGTATACCTTTCGATATGTAAATAAAACAAAAAATGCAGTAATGGAAATAAAGACCCAGTATAGAGCTATCTTGGATGAGGTTAAAGAACAAATTGTTTTCTAAAGAAAAAGACAAATACAAATTAGAATTAATTTTCTTGGTTCGAAGCTACTTACGTAATTTTTCTGTGATCCAAGTCTTGGGTCGACTAACGATAGCCTTCATGTGATGAATCATCACTAAGAATAAGGTCTTCATTCCTCAAAAATCAGACTGGCTGTAAGAATAGATATTTTAAATAGGTGATACATACAACATTAACAGAAACAAACAACCTAAAAACATTTTTTATAATTTGTATTTTAAAATGAGTTTCATTCAGTGTAATTGTGGCACTGGAGTACTTCAACTTGAGTATTGGTTCCATCTGACGACAATAAAAAATAAAAGGCAAGGCCGCTAAAAATAGATATTGGTTGAGTTTGTGTATCTGCTATCTTTAGTTCTTTGAGTAGGTTAGTTTTAGCATTGGTTATTTGCTTGACCCAAACAATATCGGAATGTGTTGATGACTGGTTTACAATGAATTAAAAAAAATAAACTATTCTGATTTCGAAGTGTTGGTTGGATCCATTTTCTCCAGATTGGGACTTATTTTTTTTGACTAGAAGTATTTACACTTAATTGAATTTCTTGCATTCTTTTTTTGCTTTTTTTTTTTAAATCTTGTTTAATCTAAATTTACTGCTATTTTTAATTTAATTTGTGTAATTGAATTGTAAGTGAAAAATGGTTATTCGCTCACTGCCGTTCATATTTACTAGAATGATCTTCGGTTGATATTCACGATTACTTCCGTGTGTGTCGGCGGCCATTATTGAAAAGGCTGCAACAGGATCATTACTTCTTTTGGGATTCCTCCATGGGGAGTCGTGCGCATTCATTTCTGACGATTTTATTGTTCCCGCGATGCCTGGCAAGTGATTAATTTCGGCAATGTGTAAATTTCATGCAATTCTGTGCACGGAAAGAGGAGTTGATGCAAAGCAAAAGGGGGACCCGGTTTATACGCGGGATTAAGTTGTCCCTAATTGAAATGAACGCACTACTTATCCAGTTCTCCGCTGTATCACTTTTCATGCGACACATGCCAGGGCTGTGCTAATGAAATAAGGAGCCACAGAGAACACAAATAAAATAAGTTACGCCGCCTTCTGAATTCTGAAAAAGAAAAGAAAAAAAAAATCTTAATTCATGTAAGTAATTAAAAATGCTATGGTCGTCCAAAAAGCTTGTAAATATTTGCTCATTTTGAGACTTTAATTAATCTTTTTTTTTTTTTTTTAAAAGCTTTTTAAATTGCCGATAAATGACACTAATAATTATCAATTTTTTTCTTAATTTAATTGTTTTTATCGATCATAATATTGGAAATTTTCTATTACCCAACGACATAATTTACAACTCGTCTTAAAGAAAATTCAATTTCATATTTACATAAGAATTGTTCACTGAATAACATTAGCATTTTAACAATTGAACTGAAATTAAGAAAAGAATTTACTCTCCTCAAGTAAGAAATTATTTATAAAATGAATATTTTATTCTTGCAAAATGACTACATTAGTCGTTTGCGAGCAATTTAGAATAATAGGTTTCTATATTTAAAAATAAATAAATATTATCTATTGAAATACAACAGCTCTTTGCAAATTGTGTTAATAACAATAATGCATTTTACTATCAAATAAAATATCTGTGGATAAAGCAAAAGTCAGTCGCATATGAAAGTTTTATGTGCATAATTTACGCAGAAATGACGAAGTTTGTACGTTTTTATTTGAAGAATATTTATTTATTAAGAAACGAACTAATACCACTTCATTTTAAAAGCTGCCGCCGATATACATAACCTTCTGCTTGTGGTTCAACAGCTGTATCGTAGAGTACTTCGCTGTGATACTACAAATAAGATCTACTAACAGTGACGCTAAATTTTAGATGTCCTTCCACGAAAAAAAAAATAAATAATAACTGTATCGAATAAAAGATTATAACTGGACAGTTTCAATAACGAAAAGAAGCTTAGAAATAGATAATTAGTGAATTTTCGCATTTTACTAATTTGCTGAAGGAAATATTATACAGTGATTGATTTACTGCTCCTGCTTTACTCGTTATTCACCTAAGAAACATGGCCTCTGCTACCGAAAACACAGCCTTCCCTCCGTAGGGAGAAAAAAACTACAAAAAGCACATTGTCAGTTTTCTTAAGGACGGTGAAAAGTAGTATTTTATGTAAAGCCTATTCTTTGTGTCGTCTTATTTTCTAGGATAAAAAGAAACCGGCATTTTGTGCGTCTGATACTAGGAAATTAATGCCATTTTTGTGATGAATTAATTTATTTTTGGAATGTTCAGTTAATCTCGCTAAGAAAAACACTAACTAATATTTATATTAACTTTTATGAAATATGGCGGAGTGGTCATTTAACCAATATCTTAATTTTGTAAGATAGTTAGTTCAGTTGCTGAAAATGTATCTTAGCTGACTTTGGTTCTTTTTTAATGGAGGAAGACTGCGTTATTACACATGGACAAAAAAACAACAAGGTTTTTCTATAGTATACTCCGTAATTTGTATAGAGTTTATTCTAAAACATATATACAGTATTGTTAATAAGTACCTGTATTAAGTCATAGCTGATCTCGATCCATTCGAGGAACCTTTTTGTCAATTTTATCATTCTTTCATTTCATCAACTATATAATAATGAAGGATTAAATAATAGTGTTATTATTTAATAATAGTATTAATAGTAAATATTAATTGTATTTACTATTACCATGTTATCTAAGAAATATAGTAGCCTATTTAGTTTTACCACTTGAGCATATGTGAAACATTGTTTGCTCTGTGATGCACTCACCCCTGTTTATATGGAATAATCGTCATTCTTAACTCAAACCTTGTTAATACACTGAATTCATAATGATTTTTAAAAAAAAACTTAAGTTGAGAAACTGTGAAAAGATTTAAAATGGGGAGAAAAATATGAAGAATAAGAATGGCCCATGAGGGGATCGAACCAACGACCTTCGCGTTATTAGCACGACGCTCTAACCAACTGAGCTAACAGAAGCCATTGCGAAGCATTGTGGGATATGTGTCCACAGACAGACAAACCGGGGATATAAGGCGTCTTTCAGAAGCTTAAAAAAGAAATCTTGAATAACTTACATGAATAGTTGGCTTCAACTTTTTCTTTTGGATAACATAAAGGAGAATAAGTATGAATATCATAAATATCATAGACTGGACCGACTCAAGGAAGTATTTGATCTATTTAAGATTGCTTCAGAAATGGGATTCTATGTTTTTGTTTCTGAAATTGGACAAAACTGTGATCGTAATGAACAGTGTTTAAAGTTAAGATCAATAAAAATTTAAAAAGGAAAGTATTTATTTGTTTTCGATTTTGTATTTAAAAAAAAAAAAGATAAGATTTGACGACGGTTTCTGCTTATGGTGATTGGCATTAACTTATTGATGTAATTTAATGGCTCAAAAATTTAATAATTTTTAGGGCGAAGTTTGAGAAACAAAAAAAAAGCAAGATAATAGTGCGTTATGTATATTGACACCTGAGTGCTCTAATTGCGGTCTGTGTAATAGACGCGATAGAAGGAAGCGGCCTCCCAGTAATATCTGCCGACGTCAAAAGCGACTCTGTTTTACAGATAAAAGGATGCCATTAATTAAATTGATGGGAAGACGTCACCAGCGAGCCGTTAATATTGACATTGATGCACATGCTACTTTCAGCTCTTGTCAATATTTCTAGCGAAAACCGATTGCGCCTGCGCAGATGAAAGATTCAATTAGCACCGAAATGCAATTCGATAACTAACCGCGACTCTTATTGAGAACTAATTGTCTTTCTGTGTTTTATTTTTTGGCATTGGAGAAATAGAAAAGGTGGTTTGTTTGCAATTTACCACTGAGCCTAGTTGGGGGCTTGAATTTTCCGTTTATGGAATTAATGACAGATTTATAGAAACCTTTGTAATAAGTTTTGATCATTTCGTTAACAATAGGAAGACATTTATGTTTTTGTTTTTAAGGCAGATGGATTTAATGGATTTACTTCACACTGTAAAGATTGTAAGTATTTCGAAATAAAAATATTTAGATGGTTTTGTTTGATATTGTCGGGACCTAATTCGATACCAAATGGATAATACAACATTAAATGTATTAAAAGCTTTTCTTTATCAGAAGATTGACGTTGAGAAGTCTGAATATTAATTCAGAGTCAGCTTAGTTTTAAAGTTGGGAATGTAATATTTTGTATTTGATATCCACGACAGAATGTATTTCTTTGGGTTCCAGACACTGTCTTCCATCGTATCCAATAGAAACATTAGTCAGTCTGAGATTTCAGATGTGGTGAATTTTCCAGTTTTGAAATCCAAGCAAATTGAATGTTTAGAGATTTTAAATTTAAGATTAAATTGATAAACATTCTTTTTTGATCTTTCAGCACAAGAAACTGTCGATATTATTATTCATTGTAATGAACAGTATATTATTTACGCCATTTATTTCTGTTCATGAAACATTTCATTATTATTCAGGCCATTACGTGACTAATGTGTTTCTTAGACATCTGCTTTAAAGATCAACTAAATATTTAACTGAGAAGAATTCCTGATAAAATTTAATATAATTGTTGTTAAAATACTTGATTGAAGAATTCAGTTTTGTTGCTGTGAAGTAACGGCCTCTTAAGATCTAATGGTTGTAGTTTTTATGTGTAATACTCTGTTTAATTAAGTAATGCTGTTAATTTCCAATTTTCGAATAGATTTTCGTGGATTACAGTTAATATAAAAATATCTAAACATTTATGGAACAGTTTTCTTTGGAACGGACGGAAGAGTCACTGTACTACTACTTTTGAGTTCTTGCAAGTTTTCTTATGTAAAGAATAAAATTGGTTTGTAAGAAATGCTTGCGAACTGTTTTATACATTTATTACCTTTTTGTTTTTCCTGCTGGATGTTTAGAGATAAACAAGAAATGAAGTAAATATTGAATATGTTTGGATTAGAATATTCTCAGCAAGGAATGCTTTTGTTTTATCTGTAAACAAAACGTTTTTAGGATGTACATTTTTTGTAAGAACATAAAACGACAAGTTCAATGTATAAATAAAAATGACTAACAAAAAATAATATAGAAAAAAACGATTCAAGGGCGATATGGTCTTACGAAGTGAAACCAAAGACAGGAGAACTGAGAAATAAGACGATCTGGTTGTGTATTGTAAAATAAATTGACAATATTTTTAACGTAAACATGACTTTAAAAAAAAAGGTCGCTACTTGCTAGCCACCGCTGCTAAGTCAACACGCCGCGCCTTATCCCGGACTGGAAAATCTATTTTTGTCTCATTGTTTTTTGAGCAACAATTTTTTTTTTTTTTTTTTATGTTCTTTCCTAAAAAAATATATATTTAAAATATTTTGGTTTGTATTTAAAAGAAAAAGATATTTGTTGAAAAAGAAGCATTTATTAAATTTTTATTAATATCTCTTTAAGAAGCACAAATCGCACCGAATCTAAAACGGGAGTTTCTGAGGAAAACTCGAAAGTTAGGGACAAGGGCTCTTATTACATCGTCTCATTAGTTCTTATACGTTTTGTTAACTCATAGTTTCTGAAATGAAGAATATGTCTCCGTAAACATTAAAAACTGCTTTTATACTGGAAATGTCTTGAAAGTTCAAAAGCTGGATGTCAAAAGTTCCGAAGTCCGTTTCGCTGATACTGGTAATCAAACGTAATATTAGACGATAAAAAAAATAGATAAGGTTTCTTCTCTAATAAGGGAATTGGTTGTGTTATGAATCAAACATCATTACAATTTATTCAGGGCGTTCCTTAGATGTTAATTAGTGGAATCGTTATAAAACGCCTGGAATTCGTTGTTGCTTATTTTTACGCAGCAGCTTCAGCTAGTTTTTTAAGTACTACTTTATTTCCAACTATTTTTATGCATTGGATTGAAAATGTTCCGTTGTTAAGAATGGTAGTTAGATATTTAATTCCCCCCTCATAATTTTACTTTTAACTTTTTTGTCCGTAAGTGTAATGGACAAAACAATCAATTTATTGGTGTATAAATATTTTAATTTATTTATTTTAATTAACAATTACTTTTTGTCGCTCTATTATGATATTTAAAAACTTATATGATCAAAGTTTAAGCGACAAAAGAAATTGGTGATTGACATTAGAGAGAGAAGTAGGAAAAAGAAAATTATAATTTTGATTAATAATAATTAAAAATAATTTTGATTAATAATAATTAAAAACATCAATTTTTGTTCCTTATCAAAATTGATCTAATTAATAAAAATCTCCACGAAAAATATTTTTTACATAATATTATAACGACGATTCCTTGTAAATTGAAAGTAAACTTATTTCGTATTAAAATAGGCCTAACAATTACAGTCGGACCTCTATTTAACGAAGTCGCTAAATCCCGAAAAAAAGTTCGTTATATAGAAAATTCGTTAAATAGAGATTCACCTTTTAAAATTACTTTAAACTACTTAAAACAGATTTAAAATACATAAACAATAAATATTATTAAAAAAGTAATAATTTTAATGACATAAAGCATACATTACCATATGCATACTTAAATTTTACTAATAATGTCTGTTAATTTTGTGGTTTTTTTGTGTCTGAGCTTTTTTTTTTTTTTTTTTGAAAAAGTGTTTTCCCTCATAGTACTTCTCGCATCTTTGCAATGCACCAAAAACCCCTTCAGGCGTATTTTCTTCAAATTGTAATCCGCCTCGGATTGATTCAAATGATTTTAGCATTTCATCATGCGAAGGTTTTTTGATTTCTGCATCATGATCATTTCCATTTTCATCATCATCATCTTCATCACAATTCATAGCTGTATTGTTTTTATTTTTCACATTGTCTAAAATATCCGATACAGTTAGTGCTTCCGAGGGTCTCAACTTCAAAATCAAGTGAAAGATAATCATCAATCAGCACATCATCGTTAATTTCTTCTTTTGCCCTCAGATGTATCCAAATTTCTTTCATTTCCTCTAAGGGAATGTTGATAACAAAAACATTTCAAGCAGAAAAAAAAAAAAAAAATAGATACCACGAAAAAGTTCGTTAAATAGAAAATGCACTTCGCTATTGGGAGGTTATTTTACGAAGAAATTAGCAAAATGTTCTTGGTTCCAAAGAAAAGTTCGCAAAATAGAGGTTCGTTAAATAGAGGTCCGACTGTATTTTCTTTTTTTGTTTTACTTTAAAACATTGTATAATTCAACAGTCAGTGTTGATCTCTTAGTAGAGCTGTTGTTTAGATTGGAGCATATTCCTGTTAAATCAATTGAAATAGACGTTAAGTGAAAGTGAATTGATTATTGGAAATCGTCAGCCTAATGATAAAATAATACTAATACAAATTATGTATTATTTATATTTTATATATATATATAAAAGAATTGATAAAAAGTAAACGTAATTTGTTTTCGTTAATCTTTTCATTATTTTCTTGAAATGATCATTGTGATAAGAAGGAAGTAACATAAAAAGGCCTCGTATTATTTTCGCTGTTAGTTTTATATATTGATCTGCTCCCTTAGTCTAATGTCTGTTCCTTTATTTCGTGAGATTTTAATTTAATAATAAACATTTTTAATATTTTATTAGTTTTCATCTTTTATTTAAAAAAATAAAATAAAAATATGTATCTACACACACATATATATATATATATATATATATATAAAGCCTGGTACTTTTCCACGAAGACTGTTATCGGGAGGAAATAATTGAACCAATCAATATCTTATCAGTTAATCAGTATTGAACAAATATTGATTAGCTGTCGCCCGTTTTCTGATATCATTAAGCAAACTCTGTCATGGAAGTGGTGATAAGTTAAAAACTGTGACAGTCTGGTCTGTTATCGAATATTCTATTGGCTGTTGGAACTCAATTGCTAATACAATGACACTTTCGAATCACACATCGGTTTGTTTGGGTTTTTTTTTTCCTTAATAATTAAAAGTGTATCAAAGTATGGGTTTTCTTTTATTGAGATCTATCAGAAATAGAAGAACGAGTTAAAATAGCAAACATGAAGATACTTGCTCTAATGAAAAAATTTAGTAAAATTCCAGAATTTTCTTTTAGTTTTCTTGGAAAAAAATTTTCTTTCTATTTTGGCAGCTTCCATAAAGCAAGTGTAGAATATAATTTTGAAGTTTGTGGTATTGGATGTCATTTGTATAGACACTGAGATGATTAAGGTTACCATTAAGAACATGGACAACCTTCTTCAATGTTTTTGAAGCTCTCTTCCTCTTCATGTTTTATTGTTTTTCAGGATGTAAATTTCAATAAAATTTCATGAAGGAATGAAAAATACTATAATTATGAAATGTATTGATTATACTTACAAAAACTTAAAGGAAATAAAAAGTTAATTTTTGGTGTTTTTTTGCTCTAAGGAAAGTTTGAAGGTTTCGTAAATTATCCCATCTCCACTGGTTTAAGCAAAGAGATTATTATTATCAATCTCCCAAAGTTAGAAACGATATCGCTAAATCTAAACGAACAACATCCAACTTTTGTAATGATAAATTTAACGTGCGTGGAAACATTTTACAAGCAATAAAGAGAGATAAAAACGCACAACAAATAAAATCACTGAGCTACTTTTGGAATACACCTAACCCCCGAAGAACACGATTAATTGGTACCGTGTTCTTTGAAACCGTGTTGTTCGAGACTACAAAAAACGGGATTCCGTTTCAAGTGTGAAAATAAAAAAATAATCAAAATAATGAAAAAATAACTCGATACAATTGGTTAAAAATCTTTCAAATCAATAAATTGAATAATAATTTTGGTTTAAGATTGGAAAACTATATAAAATATAAATTATTCAGTCAAATTAATTGGGAAAAATATAATTCTAAAACACTGAAAGTATTAAAAAGGTTAAAACTTCATTAATCGCTAACGTAATTGATGAGAATATTACTCTAAATTTTTAACTAATTTTATATCAAATAATATATGTATTTTATTCTTTTTCAAAAGAATTACTCGAAAATCGTGTAGTTTGAAACCGTGTAATTCGGGGGAAGGTATCCGTGTTCTTCGAAACTCGTGTTCAAGTACCGTGTTCTTCGGGGGTTAAGGTGTATTTGACATCGAGAATCCAGGACAGTCTGTTTCAAGGTTATTATTTCAAACAGACTGTTCTGGATTCCCGATGTCAAATATTCTGAAAGTAGCTCAGTGATTTTATTTGTTGTGCGTTTTTATCTCTTTTTATTGCTTGTAAAATGTTTCCATGCACGTTAAATTTATCATGTATTATATGTCTTTCTTATGCTAGAATGTCTTGCATATAATAATATCTACGAAACATGCAACATCATTACACTTATTTAGAATGCAGATAAATTCGTGCATATTTATAGGATCTTTAGTGAAATTATCATTCCTTTGAATAATAATACACCCGCAGCATTGAGTTGATCTGTCTCCTGGGTTCAGTATTTTACATTAATAAATAATATCAATGCTTAGATTTGGTGTACTCCTTACATTCATAAAGTTTGATTAGTCTGCCTTTGTTAATAAGAAGGCGCCATTTTTGTCTAGTTTTAGAAGATCTTGTTGTATTTCTTCTGTGAATAACAATTTTCCAAAATTTAAGTTCTTATCTTTGAAAACAGCTGTTTTTATTATTAATAGTATTTTTCTGGCAGCTGTTATTTAGTTTTTTCATTGCTATTCTGTTTTTAATAACGCAATTAATCTCGAGATATGTTTTTGAATTTGGCATTCTGGGCGCGCGTAGAGAAAGGTGGCAAAGAAAATGTCTGTCAAACACAACGTATTAATAAAGTTAATTGCCAAAATTAGACTTGTAAATGGGGTAAGTAATATATTACGTTTGCCGACGGCCAAGGAAAAAAAAAAAAAGAGCTATTACACTGCGCATGACAAAAAGAGAGTGGTGCGAGGAAGAGGGAATTCTCTAGTGATTAATCGAGATTGCTTGTCTTGATATTTGCCTTTCTCTTTTCTTTCTCTCACTAGTTTTGTTTAAATTTAATATTTTTTAGGAGAAGCTCTTTATTCTTCCCGTCCCATTCTTTAATATAAGTTTGTCTGTTTTTAGGAAAGTCTTTTAATTTTCTTTTTCCGTTGCCTTCATTCGAATTACTAATTACCTCAGTTATTTTTTTATGAATAAAAATAATGTTTTAAGATATTGTAAGAATCAAGATCGTTGATCTTACAAAATTATTATAAATTAGTTTTAAAATCATTGTATAAATTAAGAGTAACCAGTGCATCGAGAATAATACAGGGTCCGCCAGAAAAATGTATATAACACTTTAAAGAACAAAAACTATGTGTTATGTGTTTGTTTTACATGTAAATACTGATCACTAAAGTAGTACTGTCTCCAGTTAAGCACATGCTTGCTTTAGATGTTCAAAATGTTCGCCGTTGGCGTCCAGACACGTAACGCAACGACGAACGGTCGCCGCAGCTACGGAGGGGTGAATGTTTGACTAGAGATAGCGGCACATGTCGCTGTAATTTCCCCTGCGAAGATCCTCCACCGTGCGCGGCTTCTGTCGATAGACTTGATCTTGTGAAGTTTCCCACAAGTAAAAGTCCATAGGGGTTAGACCTGGCGACCGTGGGGGGAACTCAATGGGCCCTCTTCTTCCAATCCAATGTCCCTACAGATTGTCATCCAGGAAAGCTCGTACGGCTATCCTGGTAGTGTGGTGGCGCCCCGTCCTGTTGGTAGAAGACCTCATCATAAGCTCCGTAAAGAGCACGTACACCTGGTAAAATTGATGTGCATAACATTTCCAGGTACACTTCTTCAGTGACATTACCATCAAAGAAAAAGGGTCCTACTAAGCCCTTAGATGATAGTCCACACCAAACATGAACCCCTGATAGATTGACTGCCTTATCCACATGAACATGCGGATTTTCTGGTGGAGGATTTAGCCGGGAAATTACAGCGGCATATGCCGAGATCTCAATTGTTGGCCGCCATAGCTGCGGCGACCGTTCGTCGTTGCGTTACGTGTCTGGACGCCAACGGCGAACATTTTGAACATCCAAAGCAAGCATGTGCTTAACTGAAGGCAGTACTACACTTGTGATTAGTATTTACATGTAAAACAAACACATAATAAATAGTTTTTGTTCTTTAAAGTGTGTGTACATTCTTCTGGCGGACCCTGTAGAAAGCTATCCTGGTATACTTTTGGTTGTTAACCACTAATTTGTTCCTCTTGTCTTAATAAATATCGTTGTTGAAAATATTTAATACCTATTTTATATTTAGTATTTATTTTTCCTGTTTTTATAAAAATACTATATTTTTTTTCTTTCTCGCTGCACTTCCTTTGAGAATCGCTGATGTCATACTCTACACATTCTTTTGCATCACTTATGGCAACAACACTGTTCAGATAAATAGATAAAGTACGAATCCCTTCCACCCCAAAAACAACCAGAAAAGAAATTATGTTTTACTACTATAATTTTGTTTTCCGTTTGGCATCGTTTGTGGCGCGGACAAAGCACTAGAAAATCAATCTTATGGTGCCAGAAACTGAAGAGAAACTAACTATCGGTTTGATCTCTGAAATCAGTAGTGAAATATATCTAATACGCCGTAAAATAACTAATATTTATTACTAGCAACTTTTAGAATAGAGGAATTAAATATCAGACCATGACATTCCATAGATAGATGGTAATGATGGACATGAACTGTAATATTTCATTTGATTTCTCAATGGAATCCTGAAGTTAACGAGTCGATTCAACTCCATAAAATAAGAACTGTATTTCTTTTCTACACAACGTCGTAAGGATTTTTCATTTCGTTTTTTGTAAGCCTATGATCGTTGAAATCGTTTCCAAAGCTGCCAAAAAATGGTTTGATGATGATATATTTTAGCCTTACAAAGATAACAACCAACAATTAACTAAACCATTCTAAAATAGAAATGATTAAAAGCACAGTAATATAAATAACCTTATAATAATACCAAGTTATCTTTGATCATTTTTGTTCTATTTACAATCCTCATACCATTCGTGAATTTCATCTGTAATGTAACTTTAATTAATCTCTATAAGAAAAATATTATAATATTATATGATATTATGTTTTTAATAATTTACAAAAATGTTAATTTAATTGGGCCAAAAAAAAGAAGTTATGGGATACTCCCTTTAAGTTTTGAAGTTTGTCCTGGTAGGAATGAGCTGATAAGTTTTTCTTTGTAAATAGGTTTCCGTTGGTTTTGTTACCATGACAACCATTGTAAAGCGTTGCTAATTACACGGTGACTCTGTAATGAAAATGATGTTTTCAAGGTTGCTGGATTTTGATGAAATGATTTTCATTGTTTTCATTTACCGAGAAATTTTATTCGTCAACAGGATTCAGTCTTAGCTTATCCTAGATAAGAAAATTTACTCATTGGAGAAGTTTTGTAGCTTGTTTAGTTCATTTTCATAGCCATATTAAATGATATGAGAATGGGAAATGTCTGAAACAGTTAGCTGTTACCCCAATTACAGAAAACACGAATTTAAAACACAGCTGTGAATAAATGAAATTCAGGTGGCTGAGGTTTGTTATTGAGCGGGAAGGCCAATCACTCCGAAGTGCATCTGTAGCGGTTGGGCGGGCGGAGGTCTTTCTCTGATGGCTGTTTCCCAAGGGAGGCAGTGCATGATTTCGGTAATGGATTGGCTCTTGTGCCAATAGTAACCTGACTGGCTTTTGCGTGCATTCAACGAGAAATCCCCTTGTTTGCCCGGACGTTTCATTGACTCCAAGAACCGAGATTGGACTTAAGCAAGATTGCAAACGCTCAAGTTTTCGCCTGAAATTCACGCAACCATTTTTTTTTTTTTTTTATGTTGTATATTGTGGTTTTTCATTGGCTCCAGTTTCAGCAGTTTGTGACAATTAATTAAAACCTTTTGGCAATTTTTTTTTGGCAACTTTGAGCTTAGATTTATGTAAGATATTTAATTGTTTACGACGATCGAATTCGTTTATTTATAGAAGTTTAAAGACTCTTGTCTGGTCTAGGATGTTTCGATGGTGTTGTAATAGAAGAAATCTTGTTGGATTTTTATGATCACTACACTGGTACCTACGTGAAATGCTGAAGGAAAAAAATCGCTTGAAATAATCAGTAGCCATACGAGAAAAATTGCTGTTACAGATTAAGCATCTTGGAATAACAAAAAAAAATATATATATATATAGATATATAGTGTTGAAGCTAACGAAATAAAGATCAAGAAAGCGAGAAAAATTCCCGTAGAAAAGCATTGGAATCTGAACAGTAGACTTCTAATATATTTCTGTTAATATCTCGTTGTCATAAACAAATAAATACTGTATTAAATCCTTTTTCTAATCATTGCACGTAGTTTGATAAGATTAAAACTAACTCGATTGAACAATTTATGTAAATAATGCGACTTGAATTTTTTTTTTTTTCGGGAAAAATATCTCTTCTTTGTAAACGTATTCAGTAGATATTAGAATTTGAAAATATACTTTTTGTTTCTGTGGTTTTCGTAATTTTAAAAAGAGAAAGAAATGAAGGAAATTGTCTTAAGAAATCTTACTGTAAGAAAAGTAGGCTTGAAGTTCTTCATTGAATATTATGATTTATAAGGGAAAAATCACAGCTGGTAAAAGAAAACGCTGATTCTTTCTTTACCTTTTCATGACGCAAAATCTAAATTTCGTTTTTCATTACGTTTAATGTTATCTATTATCTAGTTTTCCAGTTGTGTGTGTCCGTCTGTGTGTAACGCAGGAGAGTTGCCCTGCAAATCTCACATGTACTATAGTAGACGCGACGAGTTTTGAAACTCCCAGAATGCAACGCAGATTATAGATTGTCCTTTCCTGGCCGTTCGCTAATTAGAAGAGGTCGCTTCTCTTCTGTTTGAATGTTAGCGAACGGCCAGGAAAGGAAAATCTATAATCTGCGTTGCATTCTGGGAGTTTCAAAACTCGTCGCGTCTACTACGGTATACATTAGTCTGATACTGCTATACAGCGCAGCTCTATCTGTATCTAACGCAACAATGCTCACAATCGTGGGAGATTTTTTTGAGCGAGCCGGTATTTCTTATGACCAGCTTTATGTTGCATTGTCGCGTTCACGAAACAAGAGACAAACTCTAAGTACTCATCCTAAAATAAGACCGACGGTGAAGGTCATTTGCTAATGATGATCTAATTTTCACTCGCAATGTAACTTAAAATCAAGCCTTCCAATAAATTCATTTTAATTTATTTGAATTTGTTAATTTTAAAATGAACAAATTCATTTTAATTTTCTATCCGTCATATTATGACGGGCATCTAAAATAAAAGCCATCACATTGTTATCCCGTCATATTCGAGACGTATATGCTAGTACAGTAGAACCCCTCTCGTCCGCCCTCGGCTGGTCCGCCACTCCGGTTGATCCGACCGTGCTCGAGCCAGCCGAAGTTGTCCCCGACTCGTCGATGACTTACCACCCGTCGCGCCATTGTGTTGTTTACTTGCATATACAGTGACGGTAGATGGTGAAAACACTCTTAAGAATCGCAAAACATTGAAAAAGCCTAAACTTGAACTGCTTGACTACGCAGTAAATCCGTATATTTTACTGTAAATCCGTATTTTTCTGTATTTTCTGATAATCCGACCTTTTTTGCGTTCCGACCATACCCCCAGTCCCAAAGATGACGGATTAGAGGGGTTCTACTGTAACTAAATAATTAGCCATGAAATAATTAGGAATTATTTATTTACTTTAAAAAATTTAATATGCAATTACACATTACATATATTTACATTATAATATTTATTCATGCATCTATATTTACATGTATAAATAATTATTGCGTAAATATTTGAAAAATCCACTTTTTTGGAGGGTTCGCATAATTTAAAACCGCTTTAGTTGGAAACACGAAACTTGACACGAGTGTTCTTTGTCAAAATTCCGAATTGATACGAATTCTACGAATTCAACCAATTTTTAATATTCGACTCTAAGGGGTGTCAATGACACCATATTCCACACCCCGAGTACTTCTACGGGATTGTCGGGTGTCTATGATTTTTTTTTTTTTTTTCAAGTTATGTCTTGAGCGTCTTTTTTTTTTTTTTTTTTTGGAATATTTTATCATTCAAAGTTTATGATTTTTTGCTTTACGTAATTTTATACACTCTAAATAAATTAATAATTAATATTAATACAAATGACCAAACACACAAAAACAATAGAGATATACACTACCCTACAGTAATGGACCGGACACCTGCGTATTTACATAAAATCAGACGAGATCGTCAAAGTGCATGTGCGCACGTGATCGTGAGTTTCAACAGGCATCAGGGGTTACATTGCGGAATACATCACAATCACAATACATTGCGGAAGGAATTGAACGCCCTTAAAATCCACAAACCACACATCTCACCATTCAATAGAACCGCCAGACTCAAGTGGTATTTGCAAAGTCGCAACTGAACTGTAGAGCAGTGGAAAACAATTTTATGGAGTGTAACGTGCCTCATCACCTTACACTCTCTTCCAGTCGGATGGACGTGTTTGAGTGTGGCGAATGCCTTTTACCCGAGTGCATCGTTCCAACTGTGAAGTTCGGCGATGGGGGAATCATGCTGTAGGGGTGATTCTCATAGTATGGCCTGGGACCATTGCTTGTTGTTGCGGGAATCTTGAACTCGGAAGGCTACAAAGACATTTTGGATAATCGGGTTGTTCCTACTCTCTGGCAAATGCTTGGAAATGACGATAGTTACTTTCAGGATGACAATGCTCCATGCCATGTTTCAGCCTCTGTCCAGCAGTGGTATACAGAGATTGTTGTGAAGCGGCTTCCTTGGCCTGCTCAGAGTCCCGACCTAAACCCTATCGAACATTTATGGGACGAGTTAGAGCATCGATTGAGGGCCAGGGGACCACGTCCGACATCTATAGCTGCACTGACCATGTTCTTGAAGCAGGAATGGACATAAAAACCCTTAGCTCTGTATCAAAACTTTGTGGAAAGCATGCTCCACAGGGTGGCTAATGTAATTTCAGCACGTGGGTACCCATCCCACTCTTAAATCAGTTACACTTTCACATGTTTCCAATAAAGCGCACTGTCCGGTCCATTAGTGTAGGGTAGTGTAAATAAATAATTTCATAATAAATAATTTAATTACATGTTGCAAAGGTACTATCCTTCGTCGTCAGATGATCTTAAATAAACACATGAAAAGGAAAACAAGGCTCGGAATTAAAATTTAAATTATTTATATCTCTATTGTTTTTGTGTGTTTGGTCCTTTGTGTTAATGTTTATACACGCAGAATGAATAATATTTACTCTAAATAAATATTAGTTAATTATTTACAATTTAAGTAATAGTAGTTGGGCAGCTACATATTATTAAACTAATTATCTTTACATTTATAAAGCGCAAAAACGATATTGTATCGTCGGAACCAATGTGGATCCCGCAAAAGTTAAAACAAACAATAAAAACTCGCCGAAAGGTTCAAACGGCGAGAAAATTCATGTGCACGCTACACGCGGCCGCTATGAATTTTTTTAGCGCATAAAAATCAGAAAGCGCAGGTAAATTTTAATATTAATAACGGGTGAGCCCAAGTTGTATACAAATGACATCCTAGTTTGTAAACAACTTGGTCTCACCCATTATTAATATTACGATAATTATATGTTTGTTTGTTTGTTTTTATTCCTATGCACTTGGCAAATCCCGCTCCTTCGCTAGTATTATATTTTAACGAAGAGCGAACTTTATAAAAAAGTTACGACTTTATAAAAAAATTTCAAATACTTTTTTTTTTTTTTTTTCCCCCAGTTTAAACAAACTGAACAAACATGGAAAAAAGTCATTCCGTTATGTCGTTACGTTACCCATGATGTTTTCCACATTCTTACTGATTTTTGAATTACATTGTCCATACTAGTGTAGAATAGCTGTTTCAAAATACCAGATGTAGATTTCACTTTTAAAATTCATTTAGATGCAATTTCATATGAAACGTTTGTATCCAGTGCAATTTATTGTCTCTTTATTGCTTTTAGAATTTAACGATAATTTATCACTTATCCTAATGATTGTTTTTGTTTGTTTATTTTTTAGGTACGTAACAAGTTGCTAATGAAAAATTCCCTCTTCTTATGGTTAATCCAAGCAAACCTCTGTTCTTAAAGAGTTGAACATCTTTAAAAAAAAAAATAATCATCTTTAAAACCGAAACAAAACCGAAGTACCAGTTGTAAAAATCAAGGTATCTTGACAGTTTTTTATTATTGTGTTAATTAAATATTATTTTAATCCACAAAAAAGAAGCTTTTTTTTCTGTTGTGAAATCGAAACCATTTTCTTAAGTTAATAGTTTTGAATAATCTGTAAATTTTTGAGGAATAGAATAATATGTGATAGATATCCACAGTAGATAAATAATCGTTAGCTACTGGCACTGTTTTTGTTGTTTCTTAATTTTTTTTTCTTTTTTATAATTAATGTCTAAAGGTCGTTGTATTGGAATTTTTAACGTTATTTTTCTATAATTTGGCTCGAAAAATGACAAATGGAGAATCTAAAGGTGACAAAAGTGTTATATTACAATTCCACTCATTTAGAGCTATCAAAGTATTTGAAGTGAAGTAGTTAGATCTGTCTCTCTCTTATTGAATATTATCAAACCGAATGGCGAATAACTTTTAGAACTTTAAAGTTGATGATGTTGTTACAGCTTAAGGCATTGTAATTATTTTCAAGTCTTAACATTATCATTTAATTCTGGTTATCTAAAATTTGTTATGAAGCGTGGCAATTCGTTATTAGGTTTTATCGAAGTTTATTTTTTTATTTTTATGAAATTACTGGCTTTCATGTTTGACAAAAAAGTTTCAGTGAAAAGATTTGATAAATTTAACTTGAATTGGTTGTCAGCTCTGTATTTTTTTTTAAAAAGTTGAGTTGTTTTCATCAAAATGCGTGGTGGTTTTTTTTTTTTTTTTTCCACTCATTTTTTCTGCTGATATCAAAATGACCTCAGAATTTGTAACAAATTAAATTTCAATATTTTTTTATAATTGTAAAGTTCATTCTCTCTATCTACAACAAAATGATGTTCCTCGAACTAACAGATTTTGACATTTAGTGTGGAATCAACTAAGGAGCTGTTTTGTAGGTTTGGATCACGAATTAAGTCATTAAGTAGTTATGATAAACGTTTTCATAAAGTTAGTGATGTCTTTGTGGAAATAATTCCACAAATAGGACAGAATAAATTTGCATTGTTTTAAGTATTTCCGTGAAATCTTTTTTAGTTGGTATAAAGAATGGGTACTTATATAAACTGTAATAATTAAGGTAGGTTTTTCATTAGTAGTATTTCAAGTTAGCAGAAGAGTGAAGCTGTTTTTCAAGGCTAGGTGTGAGCATCCAACCAGTGCTGCCACCGCTGGTTTAAAATTAAAAAAAAGAAATCCATAGTTATAAATTATACTATAAGCTTAGCAGACATTATAGTCCAACAGACGGTTCTTCACGATCTCGTTTGCTTGAGAATTACGGAAAATACGAGATCTGCCCACTAGCCTCTTGAGGAGATGTTCAAGATATTTAGTATCTCCTGGTGATGGAAGCATTGGATATACCGGTTACTTCAGCTAATCTGTCTTGAACTCTTTCTAAAGGAATGAGAGGTCCTCCATTCATTAATTCCCTCCGAAAATATTCTTCAACTTCCAATATTATTTTCCGTGCGCTGCTTCGTATAGCGCTGTTTCTCGACATTTTGTGAGAAGACTTTATATCTCGCGTAAATTATGTGAAAGCGCGAAAAGACGAGATCGTCAAGATCCGTCTGATGGACTATATCTTTATATGGTAAATATACTTAAGCGATTTAAAAAAAAAAAAACAATTATGTGATAGAATTTCGAATTGAAAATCAGCGAACAAAATAGGTCTTTACAACAATCATTAATTTGGAGTCATCGAAAATCCTGCAGACTGTTGTAATAAATTAAGGCATTTTGAGAAATTGACAATTGTAAGGAGAATTCCTCAGAACACATCTTAGATGGCGCTTCGTGTCTTTGCTTTCATTGCAGAAATAATCATGTACAAAAATCGTAGAATAGCAGCAAATGGATATCAGAGCATTGACTTAAAAATTTGAATCTGCTCTATTCTATGATAATATCCATTTACAGCGAATTTATAATAATATAATAATCATAATAAAATGTTCCTTATCGTCATTTTATTTTTAATTCTGTTGTTAATGTTCATTCATTTTTAACATCCAGAATCTTATAGATTCAGCGTGAGAGATTCAATTCTTTGTAATGAACTTATTTTACGAATTAATAATAGTTGTTGAAACTTGGAAATATTTTCTTAACTTTATAGTTGTAAAATTTTTAAAGACCAAAAAAAAAAAAAAAAGAAATAATAAATAAAAAATAAACCTTAGTAAAAAAAAAAAAAAAAATGCGACATTAATAGTAAATGGAGGATTTATTAAAAATGTTTTTCAAACGATTCTGTCAACTCTGCAAGAATTGGAAAAAATGAAAATGTTTATGTTGAGTGAATGTATTCTATTACGAATGAGACGTTGAATATCTGTCTTATTAATCTTGTCGTCGAAGACTAAAACTAAAAGAAAAACAACCCAATTTATGTTTTCGAGTCATTGATTTGTGTCTGTGGAGGAATCGATTGCTTTCAGTAAATCATACCTGATATTGATTTCCAGGATTCCAAGAAATACAGTTAATAAGAAGGTTCGATTTGATTTCAACTCCAATTAATAAATTGGTTTCAAAACAAACTGGACGAACTCACCAGCGTAGTTTTGTTATTTTGTCTGATGTTGACTTTTAGTGAGATTTTATTTTTTCACTGTTTCAGTTTTTACATCAAAATTTGTAAGATGTATTTCAGTTCGTTTTCAATAAAATGCCAATTAATTCTTCTAAAAAAAATGTTTAAAAAAAATAATCTTAATTTAAGTTTTGATATTTAATAAGATGTTAATAGCAAACCTTAAGGCTTGGTGTATTTTAAGAAAGAAATGATGTTTTATGTAAATGTTGGCAGAGTAAGAGGTCAAACCTCATTATGAGAAATGCACTTATTCGGATTGCATTGGATACAAGCTGATCAGTGCGAATAAACTTCTTTCAGGGATTTAAAAGGATTTAATTGGTTCCATCATCTCCGATTAAAATCTAATCTTAGTTTGAGATCCGGTTGAAGTTTTTTTTTCTTCTCCAAAAGATAAGATTTTAAGATGTCAGTATTGAATTTTTTTTTAAATCGAACTGTTTAAAACCGGTGGGCTTTTATTCTTTTGAGAACCAAAAGGTATTATCGTCATTTCTCGGAGTAAAAAAAATGAAAAAAAACTAACCAACAACTTTAAAGTGCGTGGATAGATCAATAATATTGGTTTTTCTCTAATGGTAATGTTATTACCATTTATTATTGTCTCAAGTTAAAACCACTTTTGTCTCGCCTTGTTTCATCTTGAGATGATAACCAATTCCTTTCTTAGGGATTAAAGATAATTCGACGGAGTAATCTTAATGTTAGAACGCAACAAAATACAGTATTTCTGGATATCCTCGATGTATAGTAATGTGAATTACTGTCGAGGTAAGAGGAAGGAAACTTTTTAGGTATTCTTGCAAAGTGCGAGTGAAAAACTGGCCTACCTTTTTTCTTCTTCAAACAACATAATGGTTGATTATTTGAATTTCAGAGATTTCCTTACAGATATGAACACATCCGTAATACAGTCCACCGTTCATTTTAACCTCTTACAAACTTCCGCCAGAAATACAGTAATGATGAATAAATTTCTGTATTATGAAATTACGATGTTGAAATTTGTCAACAGATAAGCATAAACTTTAAATTTAAAAAAAAAAGTTGATGTCAATTTTACACCAATTAGAACCTTTGTATATATTTAATTTTATATTTAGTTTGAAAGGATTCTATAGAAAAGTTCCCGTAAGCCTAGGCGCACACCTGCTTGTTCTGCAGCTCAAACCGCAGGATTGTAAAGGGAACAAGTTAATTAGGAGACCCGGAGGGTCTTCACTTGACTCTCAAAATGAAACAGAACCCATTTTCTGGGTTTCAGTAAAAAGCCCGGAGCAAAACCACTCACAATAGAAGCGATCAGCGCACTGCTGGAGGCATACAATAAAGGGTATTTCCCCTTCACAATCCTGCGGTTTGAGCTGCAAAACAAGCAAGTGCGCACCTAGGTTAAGATTGATTTAGTTAAGCAATTAGTTCAGTGAATATGTTTTGTAATTTATTCTTATCAACTATTAGTAATAAAGCTACCATTTTACTTCTCAGATGTGATCTCTAATAAAAAGATAACGTTACATGTAAACCAGTGTTTTAATTCTGATAACTTTAAAGATTTGCAGTAATATATTAACAATTAACAGGAAACCTGACATGCTAAGTTATTTGAGTTGTTTTTTTTTTTTTTTCTTAACCTTACATACTTTTATTACTTTAATTTTTTAAAAGAAATCTTTATATTCGTGTTTTTTAAATATTTTTGATTTCAAATTCTTTGTTTATGAAGTTTATTGATCAACGATTACTTGAAAGTGATTGATTTCCTGTAATGGACCCAAAACAACCAAAATATGTCTCATTAAAATACTGTTATCACAGGAATAAATACTACTAAAATAGAAAATCCGAGAAGTTCTTAATAACCTCAGGAATTCCGCTTACAAGTAGTTGTGATGTTATTCGTAAATTAGGACGGTATCTGTTTTTGTAAATTCAGGGTTATTTATTTTAAATCTTTTATCTCAATATGATTCCGAAAGACAGTGATTGTGAATGACTCGCTTATTACCTTTTAGTTTGAGTCCTAGTGGATATTGTAGGGACTGCGAATTCATTGCTCCATTAAAGCTTGGACTAGTTCTCGTGCTGTTGTATCGTGAGAATCCTTGATCTTAAACGCGATTTTTATTGAAATTCATATATTCTACTACATAGTGGTTAATGTATGAAATGTTTATCTCGTTTAGATGATCATTAGTTAGACACACAGTTTATGGATGGAATTTTGTCTTCGGGATTTGCAAATTACGTTTCTTTTTTAAAAAAAAGCCATTTGGTGAATTCTACTACTTTGTAATGAGAGATTTATTCCTTTATCTGTTTTCCTTTGTCCAATATGAAATGGATTTCCTCCGTGTATTCCCTTGCTAGTGATATTTCATGGTGCCGAAATAATAATAATAATAAATAATAATAATAAATACCCGAAATATGAAAGGTCTTCTGGCAATTACTTAATATCCCACCCTCCAATTTTGTTTGTATAATAATAAAAACAAACGTGTGTCAGGAGCGGACTTCCATCTCAGATTCTGCATTTTCTGAAATGTCTTTGGTTAACTGATGTCTATCTGTCTTGTCTATCCATCTCCTCGCTTTAGCGAAATTATAAAGTGGAACCAGTGACAGGGCAGTAAATAAATGCACGATCTTTTTATTGCAATTATTCATGGGGACGGTTCTGCTCCCACGATGACAATTAGCCGTTTTACAGTGCCTATATAGAGCTATTCTCCCCTTCCATAAATCTGTTATACAACGCAGGCGAGAGATTTCTAGCAATGGGAGAGAGAGGAAATAATCATTAATTATTATCTTGACGCCCTAGATAATGTTTAGAATGCTGTATGCTTTTTTTTCCCCAATTCTCTGTTCGTTAAGAGCTGCTTATCTGAGCATTCTCTGTATCTGGAATCCAATCTTTATATATTCTCTTCATCCTATTCAATTTCCTTTTCGTCTGCTTTATTTGTGTGTCGTAGCTAAAATATTCCACTTGAAACGCTAATGTAAAGCAGAGGGCTTGATAAAATGGTCGCCACCCCCTCGAAATTTAATTAAATTCGACTAGAGATATCAGTTCCATTTTGACGTTCCCATCAAAGTTCTGATGTTTGTGATTAATCGAAAATTGCAAAGATATTGAAATAAAAAGAGAAAAACAATACAAATCAGAAATGGATAGAAAATTACATTTGCCTTGGCTTTAACTAATGGTTCTGAAATTATCTGTGATTGATGGGTTGGATAACTAATATATATATGAGAGAGAAAGAGGGTGTCTGTTCGTATCGCTTTGTTACTTTTCGCTTTCTTCCCTGTTCAGAAATCATAAGCATTTGTAATAGTTTTGCTGAACTTTTTAAGTGATGGCATACACGAGAATGAATGCATGTGTATTTACATTTGAGCTTTTTGTTTTCAAATGAATATATGAAATAATGCTATTCTATGCAAAATTATATTATCTAAATACTTTTCTAAAGAGAACATAGCTAGAAATTATTCATAGAACTATTTGCATGTAAATGAATTAGTGCAGTAAGTACTTAATATTATAAAGTTATTACAAGTTACTTTAAGTTTGCACAGAAACGTAAATAATAAATTTTTAGAAAAGAACACCTGAAGATTGCGTACAAGACATAATTACTGAAAAGAATTTGAACACCAGAAGGTCCGACAAGATTTGCATAGCCTACAGTTCAGTTCATGAAAGAAGAGCTTTTGATGACAATAATTAACTTATAGATTTATGTGTCCAGAAGGAACAGCGCCTTCTTTTGCTAAAATCCGTAACTGAATCTGATAAACATTACGAAAACATTCTGGTTTTTATATTTTCTACAGTTACGAATACATAGCAATAATTAAAATAGAAATAATTAAAAACGTCCCACACTATTCCTCTTGCTTGGCTATGCAAAGTTTGTCCTTTCTTGGTCATGCTTAAGCGATCACAAAACGACGCCATCTTGGACTGACTGCTCTTAGTTCACGTTGATGACGTCATGACTGGTGACGTTTGTTCCAGACAAAATCGATCGCTACGTAATGACCATGTATATGGCAAACCCTTCTTTTTTGAAAACTACTATAATTAAGAACCTCTTCCTCCTTGACACGATGAAGCCTTTTGGTTTAACTATCAGTCTCAATCTTCCATTGTATGTTACTGTTAATCCAAATGTAATGGTTGAGCTTGTGGTGACATTTTGCTGATAGGATGTTCTTTTCAGCTGCTCCAATTCTAGAACATATAATAGATTCTTCATGTTTATACGAAACAGAATGTCATACGTCACAACTTTTTGATTGCTGAATAATTTTGAAAGGAAAGTGTATTTTGTTGTTTCAATTAAGAACAAATTTTAATTGAAATTGATAAGCTTGAAAATGATAATCACGAATCTTAACATGAATCAATGAGAAATAAAAATAGTATCTATTATTAATTTTACTTTATGTTGAGCTCTATGTTTAAATTAATAAATTCTTTTGCCTCATAAAAGTCCTACTTTGTATATATGGATTTTCACTGCCGTAGATAACTGAATGTGGTCTGCATTCCAACTGTAATGCCCAAGCGTCGTGGTCGAGATTTGAAATGTCTCGGAGCGGGTCTGACCCCATCTGTGATCGCCATCTCTGGCTGCGTCCATAGGGTCCTGCTATTGAATAAGGTGTGGATGGAAATGTATCTAACCGTACCTGTAGATGGCGCTGTGGTGGGGTTTTTTCCCCCCGTAATGCTGAGACAGCAACCGCCGGCATCAGAGGAGGGTCATTGCCAATCCCATGTAATGCACCTGGGGAGCCAAGCAGGAAATCATGGACACGCTTGCAATATTTAAGTATCCCTGGCACACAATTATTTATGAAGGTTGTCCGAACAGGAGCCTTTTGAAGCCGCTGGCTTCTTGCGAGAAACTAACAGCGTTTTCGTTTTGCAGTACTATCCCAAAACAAATATGAGATCTATTGCTGCTGCAGCAACGTCGCCTTTAAATGCTGGTTTTTTGGAGTTGCAGTTTCTTAAGACTTGAATAAGACAAAAATTTAAATAAATATTATTGAAAATCATTTCGATACCTCTCATTTACGGTCATTTAAAGTTATCTTAATATTTAAAATAGTTATATTTAAAATTCATTATTACGATGATTTAAAAGAGGGAAGTCTTAAATCGTTTGCATTGTTTTGCTGCAAACTATTGTAAATGCGCCTTAGACTGGATTCTTTTTTTTTTATCTTACTTTTATGAAATAAAAATTTTAATATTCTGATTTTCAGAGATATTTAAAATTGTGCATTACTGTGACTTTTGTTCTTAAAATATTTGGTTATGGTCGATTTCCAAGAGGAATTACCTGTTAAAGTTTTAATCTAAAAAAACGTAACTTTCTGTTGTGTGTTTATGCTATGAAAAAAAATCTGTGTAAAGCGATCACACGGGAAAAAAATTAGTTCACGTAATGAATATGAACTGAATGAAAAAGAAATTGCTTTGTGCAATTGGTGTTCTTTTTAACCGCGTATTTCCTTTGAAAAATCTTTTATCAAAATAGCCTTAGACATATTCTTATTTACAGAATGAATATATTTCAGCAATAATGCTGTTTGAAAGAAAAAAATATCCTTACTTCATCAATAAAAAGAAATGGTAACAAAATTACACTAACCTGTTTTAATTCCAATATTTGTTTCCACCATCAAATGCTACTGATTGATATATGGACACTGTTCTTATGTCAGGCTCTTAGAATTAAGTAGCAAAGAAATCATACAAGACACACAGACTTACGATAGCTGTAGAAGCTGAAATAGAAACTTCCTTTTTGTGATTAATTACTATTTGTACATTTCCACATGTTTCGTAAAAAAGGAACTCATTTAAAGTGAATTATTCTGCAAGAAATGTCTTCAACATCTTAAGATTATTAATCTTAAACACCGAGAAAAGAGGAAAACACTTAAGTTTTCTCAAATGAGTTAAAAATTTATCACTTTTACTCTAATTTTTTTTTTATTAATTGAAAGATAATTTTTTTTTCTTTTAAAATGACTAAGTTCACTTTGCTTGTTACATCCACACAGAAAACAAAAAGAAATGAAGATTTAATTAAAGTTGTTTGAGCTTCTTTGGAAGTAAATTTTGCGCTAAGAATTCTTTACTTTGCGATGTGTTGGAGCTTTTGAAAACCATCGCTGATTTCTCTCGCAGCGACGAGCATGTGACAGAAAATAAGTACAGATTCCACCATGTTTCTGGTTGCCTGTCGAATCACAATGCGGTCGAGATTGGATGGAACTTCTGTATAGTGGGTGGAATTTGGCCGAAAGAGAACGAGCCGCTCAGTTCTGGCTGTTTGCCAGTCTTGTGTATATACGTCTTGTATTTCCACCTGAGAGTTGGAATCGGCCACCCATCTAGCCTCGTCTGTTAAATTGTTGTCCTCTATCCACGTTCTGTGTCTAACCCTGTTCTGGCAGAGTGAGCTTTTAAAGTCGACCGTGCACTCTGGCACCCATAAAAATGCCTGTCAAACATTTCGGATGTTTTGGTCGGCAGATTTTTCGAGATGTTGTCTTCTCTTCGGAATCGAAACACGGTCTGGTCGTTCATCATGGATTTCTCCGTGTGGATGCGTTTGACCGACAAAAGAACTCGGGAAACTAAACTTGAGTGGACAAACGCCACAACGTTACTGTTTTGCTTTCTTCTGTAGAATTTCAATGAAAAAAATAGAAAACTAAGTTTTCTATGTTAAACATTAATATCTTAATTTTTTTACTTTAACTTTTCAAAGAATTAAAAATTCTGAGAGAGAAATGTACTAGTTCTGACTAAAATATGTATAAGAAAGAAATTAAGTCATCGTGATTCTATGTGTAAATTGATCAAGTAAAGTTCACACAAGGGAGATTATATTTAAAAGTACATAATAATAAACAATTAGCACTAGTTTTCTGTTCGGTGTTTAATAAGAGATTGTATTGTAATGAAACAGAGAGATGTCGGCGCCATCGCACACGAGAAAAAAATGAAAGAAGCCCAGTTCAGTTGAGATGTGTTTATTCGTTGTCTCGATTAATCTTGTCTGTATCAACATAAATTTGGAATTCCTCTTTTTTTGCTATCCGAGATGTTTTCACCAAATAAAAACTGGAATAAGATTAATAAATATCCCAAAAAGCATCAGTTATTCAGAAACATTAGGAAAAAACTTACAACTATTCTAGATTCTGATTATTTTTAGTTAAATAATGGATGCGAATTTGAGAGGAAGAGACAACATTTTGAATTTTATCTAAACACGATTTCATTTATTTAGAATTTGTTTGGATTGGCCCACGGAAACGTGGATGGAGCTAAGAGATTTCGTACAACATTAATGAATTGTGGAAAAAGTTTCAGCTATTCAGGTGTCATATTATTAGCCTACACAGAGGAGGAGGAAGGTGATTATCAGATCCATTAGCGTCATTGTGTGAAATATCCATTAGCTCTGATTTCAATGAGAGATGACTTATTTAAGATGAAGACAAGGAAGAGAAACAACGAGCTTAAAATATCAAAAAGTTATTTCTAATTCCTAATGCCAAAAAAAGAAAAATTTAGAAAGATAGTGCGCAAGACTTGAATCAATCTGGATGATTACAAGATCGAAGAATTTATGAAATTATAAATAGAAAAAAAAATAAAAGATTCAGTCGATTTAATGTTGGAAGACATTTTTTAATATAAATTTTCATATTTAGTTTCGTATTAAAAACTGTTTTGTGTTTTATTTCGTATATTGTTTTGGTCTTTGAAATTAAAAACAAATTGAGGAATGTTAAGTCATACGAACCTGGAATTCAAATATCAGAAGTCATCCAGACACTCATGTTAACTTTTGGTTTCATTGTTACTCAGCAATCACCGAATATTTTCTCCAGCATTCTTTTTTTTTTTTTTCATTTTCTTTATAATTATGATTGAAATAATTACTTTTCACTATTTCTATCATTTGTGTTATTTTGACCCAGTGGAGATGATTGATTGACTAAAAGAGGAAACCTCCTGAATCATTCTAAGTTTGAAGTTGTTACAAGGACATATTTTAAGCATTGCCTCAGTGTTAAAACAAACATAGATAATTACTGTAGATAATTTAGTTTGCCATTTCGCACAAACAAAACTAAATCAGCTGAATAAATGTAGCTACAACAGAGATTTATAATATAAACCCTGTTACTAGTTAAGATTTATATAGAACATAAATAGCTTGTTTAAAGACCTTTAATCTCAAATTATTTTCAATTCGTTGTAACTAAATTGTCTGATAAACGGCTTCAGATATAATTTACAATAGTGATTAAGTCTGGAGTGGAGAACGAATACAATCCCATTTTTAAGATGAAAGATATCTCTGTGTTTATAAATTTTGGCTTTATTTATAATTTATAATTTTTGCTTTTGTATTTAAAAGCCGTTGATAATGTTGAATCATTTGATTGTGACTAGTTTTCAGTTTTTAACTGGTCTTTAGCTAAATAACAATGGGATTTGTTTTCTATGAATGTGTATTATTTTTTCCCCTTAGGATTTAAAAAGAATTTTTCTCTCAAAAGTTATTACATAAAAGTTCTTACATCTTTTATTTTCAAGTCGCAGAAAAAAAGAAACCATCATTTGATTTTTCTGTTAAATTCCTATCCAAAAGATTAGATATCAAAACCTATTTCAGATCGAGAATATATTTTTTTTTTTCCTTACTTGAATGACATTTCTTTCCTTTACATTTGTGTTGATTTGACGTTGAATGGTCCATTTGTATTTGTACATTTTTTTAATCCTTGAGAATGTGAGTTTTTAAATTATTATCCTTAAATCTGCTTGACGGATAATTTAAGGTAGTTTAAAAGAGAAACAAGTTGAGATGTGAAATTAAAATTGGCAGACGCATTCCTCGCGGAGATTAGGGATGAGTAGTGATATTTATTTGGATTGCTTGCTTGTTTATTGCCCCTTTTTTATTTTCGTCATCCCTGAAATTAACAGCATCTAAAAGAATAACTTGAGGAAGCTGATGAGTCATTTCAAAAAGAAAAGAAAGAAAAGTGCTGAAGATCGCACTGAAGTAAATATAAAAAGACAGAATGTTAATTAAAATTGCTTTTGGTGACGCTCGAATGGTTCCTCGTTTAAGAGTAGCTTCCCTTTGGTTTGGCAGCCGAGATTCTTTCAGTGCCAACCTATGAGCCGTAATGAGCCTCGGATGTATATGGGAACAGGAATTAAGGGCATAAAGCAAGCTCTACGTGGCACATGTGGCTTATACATTTAATTAAAACAAATTGCATTGCTCTCCTAGTAAGAAGGGAGTTTTATTCTGTTCTGTTTTTTTTCCGTCACAAAAACAATGCGTATGGGATACAAAGAACTGTTGCTGACCTAAATCTACATGGAATTAGCATTATATTTTTTTCCTGAACCATTCCACATTCCTTCGAGACATCTTTACTGTTGAAGTGTCCACATTGAAGGTTTTCGCTAGCGAACACCCACGCATTCATTGATAACAATTAAGTAAAATCTTCTTTCCTCCAAACTACGGACAAATATGGAAACTTACGAAAAAAAAAAACAGTATTTGATTTTATAGTTGAAAAAGAACGAAGCGCTAAAGAACATTTTCATTTATAACTAAAATTACAAAATTATTAAAGGATAAAATTTTAATCTATACTGATTTTCTTAATTTGTCGTTGCATTGGAAACAATTCTCAAACCTGAGTTAAACAAGTATCAGTTTGAGGCAGAAACAGCAATTACAATAAAAATAGGTGAATTTAGGGAAAAAAACCCGAATACATTTGAACATTACTAAAAATAATTTTAAAGATTATTATAACATTTATTAAGAACTAAAATAACAAGACAAAATTCTTAGGGACTTTTCGGTTCAATGCCGGATGAACCTTTATCAACAGAATGCAGAAACCGGTATCAGTTTTGTTGTGATAATTTTTACAGCCCATTAGTCAAATGTGTTATAATTTTAAAGAGTTTCTTATTTTCGTAATTATGCTACCTTTCATTATGTAATTAATCTTAATCAATGCATATGAATGTTTTTCAGAGATCTTAAATTTGTAGCACAACTTTACACTGAATCAGAAAAGGAGTTAAAATCTGCTAATTTATATTTTTTCTTTTTGATAAAGAAAGTTTTTATGTACTCTTTAAATCGTATGTTTAATTAAAATTAATATTTCACTTTTAAAGTGAATTCTCTCTCGAGCAGCTACAGCAGCAAAAACACATTTTTCTTAATACTATAGTGTTTTAAAAACAGATTCCTGAAAAGGGATTACTGATACTAAATATGGTAATAAAATACTTTGTGTTTTAAAACTCTTACATTCTGATGGCAAAATGAAAATGCCAGCTTACCTCAAGAGGTGATGAAGAAAATCTTTGATTTACGCACAAAATAACCTAGAGAATGATTATGCTTTTAAAGACACGAGAAAACCCTGCAATTAGTTATTATTAAACCCTGTAATTCAAAAGAGATGGACGAGACATATTTTATTTGTAATGGTTTCTACAATTCGGCATTCCGTGTGTTCCACAGCAAGCATACAATGAAAAAAATATTTAACTTGGAATAAATCCTCAGGGAATGAGTTCAATACAGAGGAAGAACTTGTAACTACAGAAAAAATTGTTTTACTAGTGAGCTTAACGACTACAGAAGGTGAAAATGCAAGATTTAAGATAATAAATTCATTTGAAATTTACCAACAATTGATTGTATGATTTCGGATTAAATATATCCGAAATTTTCCAGATATAAAACTTTAAAATATATTTAGAAAATTTAAACCATTTGTTAACCATAATTACACCGAGAAGAAAATAATTACTTTTAATTACAAACTTAATGAGAAATTATAATTGTTATTGCAAAACTAATTAAGTGAATCGACGGTTAGCATTGATCTGTAAACGTTATCCTATTGGACTTCTCTGTTATAATATGTAATTTTCCAATTTGATTATTTAAGGCTTTTAATAATTTAGTATTTTGATTACTAAACTATTTATAATAAGTTTCTATTTTAATCTAAACTACATTAATTATTAGAAAGAGTAATTGCTTACTTTGATTAACAACGAATTCTACTCGAATCAGTTTGGTTGGAGGGTTTTTTTGTAATATTTTCTGTTTTTGAAAATAAAAATATTAAATATTCTGAAGAAAATAGAATATTACTTTCATAAACCTATGGAGTATTTTGATGGTTAACCCAAAATGTCCTTAATTTAAAACTAAATAATAATAATAATAATAATAATAATAATAATAATAATAATGATGATGTTTTTCGGTGTGTTTACAGTATAGAAATCAGAACTTTATTTTGTGGGCTATCTTGTTTTCCATTAAGCCCTCTATATTTAAAATCCTTTTAAGCCCAAAGTCAAATGCAATTAAAGTTGATTCAATTTAAAGAAAGATAACGAATAAGTTGAAAAGAATAAATTGTAAATTGTAAGATTAAAATACAGTGAAACCTCGGGTTACGAACGACTCAGGTCACGAAAATTTCGAGTTACGAATTATAACTTCGAAAATTTTTTGTCTCGGGTAACGAACAGTGCCTCGGGTTACGAACGAAGGATATATATATATATATATTTATATAATGTTGTTGACAAAAGATCGCGTACAGTACAAACGAAGGCCAAATCACACCAAAGGCGTTTCACCTAGCATCTGAAAGTATCTCTCCGCGCCCACAGGATTCTTTTTTCCGATGCAAACAAGACATCGTAATATATTTATTTGTATAATATATTTATTAAATGTAATTATTTACATTTAATTTTTTTGGTTGTTTTCTTTCTCTTTATTAATACGTGAAGTACACGTATTCTTTGCGTTTTGTCAGGTAAACTACCGGATGTTAATAAAAAGGAACGATTCTTTCATCTTGAAACGGAACATTGATTTCGATGTTTCGGGGTACGAACGTTTCGGATTACGAACCGAGTTCTGGAACGAATTAAGTTCGTAACCCGAGATACCACTATATATATATTACAATAATTAATAAAGAGTTTTTGAATAAGGAATTGTCAAAGTGAAAAATTTTATTTTGTTAAGAAGTATTACAAATTTATTTCGAGAATGAATGGCAAAAGATAATAAACGCAGAAATTGAGTCCATTGTACTGTTAGTTGGCTTAGAGCAGAGTCGAAGTATTAGTGGATAGGTTCGACCCTTCGCTGATTAGACTGTTTGCCACCCCATTAGGCCAGAGACCCACACCGTCCATCAAGAGGTGAGGGTGGAGGTCAGTAATCAGTCAAACTCAGCCGTGCAAGCTTTCATAATACCAATTAAAGTCCACCCTCAAGCAATTTGTATACTCGAGGTAATTGCGCGGAGAATGGTAGGGCGCGTGGAAAGAAAGAGAACATGTGTTGTGGTAGAACTGTTTTTATTTATTTATTTTTTTTCCCTCTCCGGTTTCTCATTGGAAACCAAAATGGAAGCCATTATCAATTACACTTGGCATTGGTGCAGAATGTAGATCTCGCTGTTTTGGTAGCAGTGATGAATGCGATAAGTTTACGGCAAAAGGGGGAAACATGTATTTGAATTTTTAGGACAATACGTGCTCAGTAACAAGCCAATGGCCATTTTCACGAAATTACACGCTTAAACAAGTGGGTTATTGCTGGTGCCGAGGCCTCTTGTGAGTGCGCTTGATTCCCCCTGCATTACTGCCAAATAGTGTTGGCTATAACGGCTCACAAATGTGTAATTTGGGTGAATTTCTTTTCGTCGCTTGGAATGTTTATGTTTTGCGTCCATAAGATATTTTCTCCTGTTTTGTGAAGAGTGAATGCATTCAAGACAGGTCTTTTTCCAGAGCAGGAAGCCGTTAATCTCCCCATAAATTCGGGAATATGATAAATAATCCAGAGGCTCTTAATTCTCTTAAAATGACGGCTTTAATTAACGCCCGCATTACAGTGGTTTAAAATAAATGCAATGAAGGGGGCTTATGAAAAGCAAGTCATTCTTTGAAGGAGGACTGAAATTGTTTGTATTTAAAGGCGCTTCCGTTTTTAAATTTTGGATTAAACTATAAAATGACAAATTAAGCTATAGTTTATCTTTTAGTAAAAGTGTATTTGTTGTAAAGTTGATTACTAAATTTGTAGCTAAATTCCGTGGGGACTTATTCAGTGTTTTATCTTTAATAGTTTAATTTTCTTGCTTATTATTATTTTTTTAATCTTCTTTAATAAAAATGAACAATTTATTTTTTGATTGTTTTATAATCATTGATTTGTGATCATAGAATCTCTCAGAATTGATTCTGTTTTACTAAAAGATTTGAATGACGAAATCGCGATTTTGATTTCTTTTGTCTGTTTTAAACCACGATTCAAAGGCTAAAGGCGGCGAACCCTTTTGCTTGAGATTTTCTTTAAATCATATTAAGACTATTTTCGAATTCTAGATGTATTCTATTCGTATTTAAATTATTAGACAATTATTTTTGAGGTTTTAATGTTTTTTTGAACTGTGTATCAGCAGAAGTAGATTTTTGAACTCGTTGCTCGTTCCTAAAGAACTGTTTATATTTATAATTACTAAATTTGAATTGAACTCTTCAGAGCGTTAATTCGAGAGTTATTTTCCATGTTTTTATTTTTTGTAGGTTCTTTTTTTTTTCTGAATGTTTTAATTATTCGTTGTTGGCTACTTGTAATAAACCTTAATTTCAGACTAAGTTTGAAAGGAAAGCTACGAATTGATATTAATTTGATACTTGTTTGTTATCGATCAACTACATTACATTGCAGGAATAAGGGGATATGACTTTTGGGAGAAAGTCCTCTTTTGTAAAAGGATTGTGTTTACGAGCTGTCGGTTTGGAATTTCCCTTCGTGAATTAGGAAAATGAAACTGCGTACTAATTAAATTTTGTTTCTTAAAGTGTGCAATATTAGAATCCCAACAAGACGATTGTCTTGGGTAGATGGTTAATTGAAACGGACAAATAGTAAAGCTGTGGAGTTGTTATTGCTTCTTTTACTTGAAATTTGTTAGTGGCAGGATTTTTGTCTTACATAGGAAGCTCTGATGGCCATTCTCTGTCTAATGGTTTTTTTTCCATATAACATTTAGTTCTTTTAGAAAGGTTCTGAGACAATGATTTAAAGGGAAGATAAACCAAATCTCCAGTAAATCGCAATTACTGAATCTTCTAGAAACTAGTGATTGCCAATCTCCGTAATCGCCAGATTCTTGAATTTTATTGGAGAAGTTGTGTAAACAACGATCGGAAGCTTCAGTTCACAAGTCTCTGAGGAGCTTTATCTTAATGTAGAATCGGATTAAAAAGATGAGCAGTTGCCGAATATCAGGTTGTTTTATGAACTCTGCAGTAGAAGAATGATTTATCAATGAACAGAATAAAGCTGAAAAACTAAGAAAAGCATATAGATAACCAAGATAACAAAGAGTAGACGGATTCTAAAACTATTAACATTGTCTGTTAACAATTGCACAGCATTAAAGAAATAACAAAAATTCCATATTATTGTAAATTTTAAATATAATAGAAGGCATATTGAAACAAGTGACTTTTGTCTTTTTGCAAATGCTAATATATTAGTACAAAATTCAAAGTAATCGTGAAATCTTAAGTAAAAATCTATGTATTACGCTTAATATAAAAGGCTTAGGATTTCTGAATCTAAATAAATCCTATATATAGAGTACGACATCCACGCAATGAAATAGCACAAATGGCATTTATTAAGTACTTCTTTACTCTGAGACCTTCAGCTTAAGCAGATAGAAATTAAATTTTATTATTTCTTTTTCTTTTCAGTCTGTTTCTGTGTTCGGGCAGATTAATATGAAATTATGCTAATCATTATCTGAATTACATTAAAATCATGATTTGGTTTTCAAATATGTTTCTGTAACTTGCTGTTAGCTTTAGAAAAAAGTGAATTTTTATGAAATGTTTTACTTTCGGTATATCGTGTACTGAGGAAAACGGAAGGTCTTTGAAGGGTTACTTGTTAGGCAGAGGTGGATTGAGTCTTTGTTATTTGGGGCTGACCGATATTTACACAGAAATCGCTGTGACATAAAAGAACGATCTTTATCTTTGATCAAATATACTAATGGTAAGCTTTAGTAATATTTGGTGAGCTTTAATAATCCTCAGGCGTTTGTTCTCCACCTCTTTATTTCTTCGTTGTATATCTGTAAGAATGGAAGAATCTTTTTACAAATTCTTATAGTATCCAAGTACTTTTGTACTCATAACATGTGAACGAGAAGAGTTATAGTGGATAATTTCACTTAGGGAGTCGCTTTTATTAAGGTTTATTAATTTTCTAAAAGAAAAGTAGAAATTGAATAAATTTCCAACACTTTGATCATGATCTTGCTCTTTATAATATATAGTTTCATATGGTCTTTTAGATTGACAAATTCATTTCACTCGATTTACTTTGCGAATCTTCCAGATTATTAGTATTTTGTTAAATTCCGTTTTATCAAACTTCGATACGTTGGGAGGGAAAAAAAAAAAAACATGATTTTATAATAAAATCATATCATATAGAATAGATAGTCATTGAAGTTACGATTGGTGTTGAAACATTGAACCAGATTGGAACGTTTTAGACCTCGAAATTTTTGCATTTCATGGTGATTTATTTAGACCGAGATATTAGAGAGTTCGGAGCTGAACTGCATTTGTTACCTGTTGTGCGATAAAGAGTTTAGGACTAAGATTTCTTTTATGAGTTACTTTCAGCCCTAGATACATTATTATATCGAATTAGGCAGCCGAATTATGTCATCGAATTCATAGACGTGACGTAATGATTTTGTTGATTTCAGAAAGCTTTCGAAATGTATGTATCTCTGGTAAGCATTAGCTAATCAGAAGTGTGTCGAATTACTGAAGTTCAGGTTTGAAAAATCGAAATTGAAATATGTAACGGAATTGTAGAAGTAAATGCATTGCTTAAAAAACACTAGAATTGCAGTTGTATGACTGCTAAGTCTCTTGAATCGTACGCTTCATCTACTCGAAATAGTGTGTTGGCAAAACCCATATTGACAAGACCTCGACATATCAATCTTGAAGTGATTGTGGTTTTTTTTCTGGTAAAATTGTAGACAAACTGAATCTGAAATCGGAGACGTGTGTCTCAAGTTTCTGCCTCATAAATTCTTTCTTATTTCTGAGAAAATAATGTTTACTCTCATAAAAGGCTCTTAAATAAAAGTGCGCGTTCCAATGGCCGAGCTGGTGAAGGCTTTACACGCTTGATGTCTGTGAAAGTGCAATTTTTTATTTGTTTTTGAATTATTGCAATTGGAATAATTTTATTATTTACTTTCTTTCAAATTATATTAATTAATAAAGGAAAAATAATCCTTCACGGATTTCTGTTGAAAACCAATTAAGGAAACAAAAATGAAAATGAATATTTCATTATCAGTTTATTTATTTTTTTTTAATTTAATTTTTTGTTTGAAAAAATTACCTGATTTTATTAATAAACAGATAAAAGCTTTCATCAAATATTCTGAACGAGAATTTAAATGACAATTATTACCGAATTAAGAAAAAAAAAAGAATTAGTAAGTTCAATGGAAATTATTTTAATTTGGTTAAATTAGCATTAACATTGTGTTAGTTTATGCGTGGAAAAAGATTATGCTTTACTGAAATTTCTCAACATTACGCTTTCTTAAATGAATTTAATTTACTAATCAGAATTATTCATTTTAGTAAATTAAGGCTAAATGTTTATCAAATATCAAATATCAAAATCATTTATAATCAGTTTTAATGTAAATATATAATTTTTATAATAAATAATAAAATAATAATATAATTTTTGTAGCTTTTTCACAATGATCTTTATTTTTCCTTGTGAAGATTACTATATCTTTTATCATCAGAAGAAAGTATTATCCCATTTAAAGTGATATTAATATTTTTTTCTAATATTTAGGCAATAATATTAATGACTTATTTAGGCAAAAATTGTAATAAAAGCGCGTCATGAAAATGATAGAATCCAATCTTCGCAAGGATTGTTACATTTTCCTAATGATTACTATTTCCGGTATTATTTTTTTAATTCTGAAGTTTTTTGAAATAGTGCTTTTAAATATAAGTTAATGGCGTTGAATAAATTAAGACTGGTTGCACTTTGAAAACACTCAAAAAGAATTAAGGGCGATTCACATGGATCCGAAAATCGGATGGTCGGGTCCACGATACCACGAATCGGACGTATTCTCTTTCACATGGCCATGAAATTCTCACCCACGTCGTCTACACGACATGTAACATTCAAATCGTTCGTATAGACGACGTTTCGTGGTCATATGAAAGAGAATACGTCCAATTCGTGGATGCGACCATCCGATTTTCGGATCCATGTGAAACGCTCTTTAGGCCACACTGAAATGCTAGGAAAAAAAAAAAAAGGATACCTGTCGAAAACCGCATAGGTCTTCCCTCGCTCTTGGATGATGGCTCTCTTGTACTGATGAGACAGTAAACACCAGGCATCCTATAGGCATCCCCCACAATTCCGTAATATTCGCTGTGGTTGAATTCTGATGGCCCCTTGAAGTGCACCCCATATGTGTTCGATGGCATATAAACGCAGTGGCGTGAAATGGACCTCATAGCGGCCTTCCCAGTTTTTTGGCGTTTCAGTGTATAGTTATTACAGACGTTCGCTTAATAGTTGATAACAGAATTCAGTTCTGTTAACTATACATTGTAATGGTTAAATAGAGCGCCTTTGTAATATATAAGATATAATAGATAGAAACTTTGAAATGCATCTACTCTTTTTTTTATTCACATACATTACAGTTATTCCTAACATTCTGCTTGGAAAATAAAAATAAGATAACTTTTTTTAAAAGTACATTCTTTATTTTCGATTGGGATCATTTTCCCCCTTGAATTGAAGATTAATATTAAATATATCTTATTATTTGAAAGAGGAAATGCCGATAATTACTAGTAGTTTTTTCGTTATATATTATTGTTGAGATAAAACAGTTTGTTTGTCAAATTTCTGTCCTAACAAAACTCCTTGACATACATATGGAATATTAATAGATGTATAATAACACAGCCGTGCTGGCGTGGTCGTGCGGTCTCGGCGGCGGCCAGCCGTGGCGTCCAGTGCGCCAGTTCCTGGGTTCGAATCCCGGCAAGGGCATGGCTGTTTCGATTTCCTTTCCTGTGTTGTCCAGCCTCTTCTTCACTTTCTCTCTGGTCGGACGTCATTCCTTAATGACGTCCTGGGGGAAGGCAACGGGAAACCACCCCCAGTATCTGTTCCCTAGTTTATCTACGGCTTCTCCTAGGGGTTCGCCCTTCGGGGGTCACTAGGTTCCGTAGACCGCGTAACTTCGTATATACGAAGATCGCACATCATGATGATGATGATGATAATAACACATTTGGAAATCTTGTAACTTATGATTTACTAATTCCCTATGGAGTTCATAAGCCATCATTAAATAAAATAATTAATATTTCTTTTCCTCGATAATTCAACTTTTTAAGACTTGATAATGTAATGATCCATAGTAATTCGCAGTAAATTAATCTCTGAAAGATTGGTTGGTTTTTTGAGTTCAGTTGTGAGGTTCATATGATCAGTTTGTAATATAAAATTTCTTTTATTAGTTTTTCAAGAACAATATATTACTGTCTGGAAGTTATTGTAGACTTTATTTTAAAAAAAGATCTCAGTTGTTTTTGTTATTTTTAGTCGAAAGCTTTATTACTATTTGCATTCGATAATGATTATTGATTTTGCCATCTGGTGGTCAGTATAGGAAACACGATCCACACTAATGGTCGTTTGAGTTATCAATAAGGTTCACTAAATGTCCAGGGTCTGGCGCTACAAAAGCGTCATTTATTGATGAGTCTCCCTTCCTTTCCCTCCACCCTTGTCGTTTCCTCCCTCATATTTTCCATACTTTTTATTATTGCCTGTCGTTATATTGCCAACAGCATGAGGTAGTCTTCGCATCTTACACATTGTCTTTACGCTCGATGATTATGATGATCTCCACTAAGGAAGAATTATTAATAGGCCTGAATCTGTTTTATTATTCCATATAGGCCAATTCTTAACATCAATAATTAACTGAAAAAATATTGAACGTTACTACAATTGACGATGATTTGGTTATTGTCTAAACTGAATATAGGTGAAGAATAATATTGTTGAATATATGTTGTATTAGCAATCACGTGAAGAACTTGGGAAATTTGTTTGTTTTTGAGAGCTCCTAATGTTAAGTAAATTCGTTGTGATAAAAGTTTTAGTAATTTGAGAAAGATTAAAAACTGGAATGGGATAATTTAACGCGCGTGAAAGAATCAAGATATAAAAAGGAATAAAAACGCACACAAAATAAAAATAACTGAGCTGCTTTTGGATTTTTGGATACTGGGAATTCAAGACAGTGTGTTTCAGGCTTTATTAGCCATCATCAGTTGAATTTACGCAGTATCTCCAGCTCAGTGAAAGCAACAAAATATAAACAAAAGACAAGTAAACAAAACAATGGCCTTTCGTATAAAATAAGCATTGACAAGAAAATTAAAAATAAAGAAGGCAAAATGTTAATTCCCCGCTAGTAACCACTAGCTTAGGAGAGATTTAACTATAAATAAGACATATACATAATGGAATAATTTAACGTGCATAAAAAAAATTATTAAGATATAAAAAGAAATAAAAAAGCGCGCACATATAAATTATGGGTAAATTTAACTGATGATGCCTGAAACAGTCTGCCTTGAATTCCTTGCAGCTGAGTCATTTTTATTTGTGTGCGTTATTAAAAGTCCTTATTAAAAACTGTACTTGTTTACTAATATTTCTCATTCGAAGTGAAGTACAGGAATTACAAGAAATATTTTATTTCCTGTTATTGTTGTTTTTTTTTTTTTGTTTTTTTTTCATCTTACATTGAAAAAATTAACGTAATTTCTAAAATATATCAAAGGAACTGTTTTTCAAATTTTTAAATTAGAAACACAGGTCTGGCTTATAAAATGTACTCTGCATCAAAAAAAGATATTGTGGAAAATTAATGTAAAAATGAAAAACAAAAATCTGAATGTGATTTTCATTACAAATTTTATTTAAAAGTTATTTCTTAATAAAAAAAAAAAAAAAAAAAAATTAGTAGTAGAAATTTTATTGAGTAATTTAACTTTTTCATGCTGTTAATGCGAAAATAACGAAAGTTAATGAAAAACTCGATTGCCCGGATTTTAGAGGAAATACGTGTTTTATCACTTTTCACTGTCTTTGACTATTGATTGCAAGCAGTCACCTTACGTTCTCTGATAGAATTTTTATATCTCATTTTAAACAATAGGTTATTTAATGTTTATGTAATTTCAAGTAGTTTCAGCTGTTGATTAATTTCCTTAGCCTCTCATCCTCGATTTTCGAAGTTTAGATGTTTGTTTTATTTATGTATCTTTTCTCTTCCGGGATTTGTTCTTGTTTCACTTGGTACAACACAGCCAACTATTATGCCATCGAAATCTCAAATGCAATGAAAGTACATTTCAACGGCATTTAAATAAAATTAAATTTTTAGGAATTTTATTTATGTTGTGAAGAGTTTTCGCATGTTTATTTTAAGGAATGTATTATTTAAATGCTCGACAAAAACAAATTCGAAATGGTTGGTATTTGAAATTTAAATTGTATTGTACTTACAAGTTAGACCTAGACATGTTGTTACAATTTGATTTACAAAAATTCTCTATCCGACAAGCAAATCAGAAATAAAGACTTAGTTATTCACTCACGATAAAAACGATTAAATACTTGTTAATGAAGAGTTAATTGGTTAGACGCAATTCATGTTTATTAAGGTTTAGTTGCTTATTGTAAATACCTGTCAACATTATGTCTGAACTTTCTTAGAACTGGTTTAATGTATCAGCGCTCGAAGCGATTTTAGTACAGTCAAACTTGGATAATTTGAAGTTGAAGGGACCAGAGAAAAAGTTCGAAATATCCAAAAATTCGGATTACATATATTCTCTAACAGAAGAGAATCTTCTCAAACAGAAGGGATAAATAAAAAAGATTAACTCCACGATCAAAGATTTAACACACAAACTTTATCTAAGAATACTGCTACATTTTTTTCATTAAATCAAACATTTTTTATTAGCTTAATTATTCATCACTTTAAAAAAAAAAAGGCAGATATTTTTAATTGCTTCATTGAATCTTTGAGTCATATCATTCAGGGTAAAAATAGAGGGTGGACAGAAAAATCCTCGGAAATGCCCACATAGTGACATTCCAACCCTCGCTTTTGTTTTCCTTAGAGAAAGACCGTTAAAATAAATAATGCATCTTAGCTGAGAAAAGTCTCAGGAACAATTTTTACAGTAATATTTTAAGGACAATCGTACGATAAATTCGAATTATCCAAAATAAAATTTAAATTATCCTTGGTTTTTTTAACATTATTTTAATACAGAATTCTAGGGACCGAGAAAAAAATTCGAATTACCCAGAATTTCGAATTAAACAAGTTCGAATTATCCAAGTTTGACTGTAGTAGTAATGTTGTTTCTTGTTTAATAGTTTAACTTCTTTATTTAAAATAAAAAGATTAGTTAAATTTATATTTCAGATACATCACCTTTAGGGAACGTATACTAGAACACTGTAACTGTAAGAGAAAGAAAGTTGATATATCTGAAATATCGGACCCTTGTTATAAATTAGACCTAACACAAAAGTAAAAATATTAGAAATAGAAAAAGAAAACTACACAAGGAAATTGATTGAATGTTTGTTAATAAGAAATTTAAGAACAAATAATTTAAATAGGTCAAATTCTTATTAACATGATGATGTTGAAATTGATAATAGGTTAATAAATTTCGATATTGGTTTAATAAATAAACATCGAAATTCTTATAAAATAGTAGAATTTAAAAAAAAAAATCTTGATTATTGAGTGTTAAACAGTAACATCACTTATTTGTAATATTTAAATAGTAAATCTCATGTTTAGATATTGCTGTTTATAGATAAGAAATTTAAATTTTATGAGATAGAACTGGAAAGTTTGTTTATTGAGCGTGCCAAATTATAAACTGTAATATTAATCTGTTGCTTAATATCATATCTCTTATTTTGTTGAAAAACTAATTGTTAATCTTCAATGTAATAATGGCGTGAAGAAGGAAAAGCATAAAAATTGTTTTCCGAAAATTTGCTGTATTAAATAAAAATATACGCAATTCGAAAGATGAATTATTCTTTTAATAAATATGAAGAGAAGAGGAGGTTAAAGAAAATATGGAAACTATGTTTGGTAAAATTGAATTTTAATTTGATTTTTTGCTTTAGATTCTTTCCTTGCTGCTTTGCTCCGATATCGAAATAAAACATTATGACTATGATGTACTTAAGTAGCCAAATATAATTTAACCAAAGAAATTGACAATAAAATTAGAAAACGAAGGAATGCGTTGTTTTTTGCTTATGGATATTATATTGGCAGTGTAGCTTGTGGTTGTATTTTCTAATTTGTTGAGTGCACTTTATCGACATTTTGTCCGCCTGTGCCGGTGAAGCTCAGAGGGGACCATGTGCCCGAATCTGCTGAAAGCTGCGGAAAGATTCCAACGCCAGATAATTTGGCTGATGGTCCAGGGACAGCAACTGGGTCACGTTCTTGTGGATGTTGTATTATTCTCTCCAATTTCTGATGTCTCTTCTGTGGTTGCACCTTAACTGGATATCAGCCAAACACTAAGGTTTTTCTCTAAGTTTAAGGTATTTTCCTAACATAAAAGATGTAAATTCTGTAGCAGTCGCTTACAGCTAAGAGATGGAAACAGATTCAGCCTCTAAATAAGATAGAAGTTGAAGAGAAGTAATGATATTACATTTTTTGATCAGGAAAAATAGGAAAAGAGATAACTATATTGCTATTTGGAAGCTCCTAAATGTGCAGGTAGATTAATATGGGTTTTTTAAGTACATTTTATAAATGGCTGCTTTGACCGGTGAAGAGGTTCTTATTTTGTCCCTTTAATCTGTTAAACTTAGATCTATTAAAATGTAATGAACCACTTACGAACTAAAGCAATAAATAATTAATCTTCAGAGTGATATAATTTTAGAGTTCACTCGCGATTATCCGAACTAATGAAAGTTTGAGTTTATTATAAAAGAGAAAAAGCTACGTGATGTAGAATGATAATGAACGGAAGTTAATCGTCTAGTTTAGCTTTTAAATACAAGCTTTTTATTGTGGAATTAAGTGAAATATTGCAAAAAGAAAAATAGTAATCAATATTTTATTATTTTCCATGTTATCTTTCACCAGATGCTTTCCACTTATTAATAACGAACTTATTTGTGGAGCGAAATATAGATATTAGTTCAATTCAAGATAATCCAAGAAAGTTATTCATTGATTATGGATTACACAAGAAACTGTGGAAAAACTCTAAAAAGGAAATATTGTGCGAGTCCTCGAAAAGAAATGCGCGGTCAAAAGGGTATCTGGTGCTTATGCTTACGATAAAGAAAGTGAAATGGAATTGAAATTGGGTGGTGAATTTATGTATTACGGTTTGGTGTCACAGAAGCCAGCGCCAGGATTGTACAAGAAAATAGTCATAACATATGATTTGAACATCTTAGTGCCCGCATATCAGGTTCCGATTTGAGATGGCATCAATTGAGATCATTCAACTATTGCATTTGCATTGACAGCGTAGCGATATATCGACTGAATTATGCCTCATTTTTAGACATTACTTGGACGTCTCCTGTCATTTTGCAGCAGGATAATCGAGATCTCATTTGTTAGATGGATAACGTCTAAATGGATTCGACAATGTATCAATACTTTCTCTTGCCCTGCAAGGTTTTCGTTTATATCGAAATGAAAGATGAAGAGTCAGTCCGAGCCTCGAACAGAAAATGAATCTGGTTCTTATTTTCTAGAGTGTCACATGGACCGTAGGTTCACTATTTTATTGAAACTTTGAAGAAATTCAGATGTCATTGAGGGATTTCTCCTAAGGCAACCTCGACATTTAATAACCAATATCACCCAATTGAAGGAAGAATTGTAGAACATGACACCAAAACACTTTGCTAGTGTCTCATTACCTGGTTGCACGTATTGAGTAAACACTGAAATATTTGAAATATTTCAGTGCAAAACACTGAATACTTCGCAGAATCCAAAAAAATTTTCTTTTTCGTAATTAAGTGTTGTAGGTCACGTTTTTATTTGTAAATCTGTCATTGCATTAATACAGATGTCTTGGAATAATAACAGTGACTTGAAAGTATTCGCCATCGTTTCTACAAAGATTAACTAGTAGACTGATAATAACTCAGTAATTGCAGAATTCTTCAGCTTTTCTACAGAAAAAAAAACAAAACTAAATTTCATTTTTTTAAAAGAAATGATGAAATCGTTAAATCGGTCTTTTGATAAATCTTATTATCGTGTTCTTTTATATAAGATTACGTTTTTTAGAAAGTGATGAACATCTTCATACTAAAAGACAACATTACGCAGTTAGTATTTACCAAGTTAAAAACGCAATATAATTGTTTGTCATCTGGACAACAACAAAACTGGCATTATTTTACTGTAGCTTTGTTTGATTGTATTTAGAACCAAATTAATTAGAAAAAAAAACATTCAAATTTTGAGTTGTTTTTAAGAAACCGTTCTCCATTTCTCTTGTTGTCCCAGACTGGACAACTCAGAACTGAAACAAAAGGGGGGAAAAAATCATCAAATTAATAATGACAAGTAACTTATAAGTTAGTCATTTAAATTTAATAAGATTAAAGTCGACTAAGACTCTTTTTTTTTTTTTTTTAATTGTTAAGCTTTAAAGAAATATTTAATATTTTTTTACGTTTTGCCTTTGAAATTGTCGAAAGACTACCAAGATGCGAAATAAGTCCACGAGAAAAGGAGGATTACTTAATGTTAAGTGCCTGCGTTAACCCTTAGCAGTTGTTTGTTGAAAGCGCTTCTCACTTAAATGCTTGAGAGTTCTCCATCAGCTGCATAGAAATGTAAAGCACCTCAGCAGAAGTTTTTACGAGGGCAGAGTCGGGTTGTGGCTGTTTTCTGTACGTCGTCATATGGCGGAGAGAAATGTGCGGAAGAATTTTTAATTAAAATCATGCCGAATTCGAGTCGTTCACCATCCGTTCATTAAGTGGTTCTTCTGAGCAGAAAAACTTCGCCGCCTCTTTCTGTCCGATTGCGGAAAGGAACAGCAGCTAAAGTGATGGATGCTGGCGCGTAACTCTTTGGAAAAGTCAGTTTTCTTGTTTTAAAGAGGGTGGCACTGAGAGATTTTTCTGTGTCTGCGAATCAGAGACTGACTTGTAATAATCATCTAAAATTTCTTGACTCCTGATTTTAAATGTTCACGAACTTTCTGTTTAAAGTTGAACAGTTCTGCAATTCTATTTTGCAGAATTTAAAATCACAAATTGATGACCTTAAAAACTTATACATGTTAGAAGTTGCAGAACTTAAAATAACATCCTTCCTAAAAATTAAAAATAAAATACTGGGAATAATACAATGTCACAGCGGTGCTTCTAAAAGCTGGAAAAATATTATTTTAATAACATTAAAAGGTTATTTTAAAATCGAATATAAGTAAATGATATTTTAAAAGAAGTGAGTTGATGGTTGAACAGATATTTACCTAAGCATTGTGTGAAAGTTTGTTTTTATTTCGAGAGTAACAAGTAGTCTTATTTGAAAGTAGTCTTATTTGAATGATTCACAAAAATACAAAGGAGTTGAAGAGACCTGAGTGTGAAGTGATAGGAGGATGACATTAAAGATTCATTCTCTCTCCACGATGTAAGAAATAGTAGATTTAAATTTCTTAGAATACAGTCTGGGTCACATTAAACGAAATTAAGTAAAATAAGTGACTAACGATTAGGTGATTCTTCTAATTTCTGTAATATCAGGATTGGATAGAAGCAGAATTCTAATAGAATTCCAATCTAATAAGGGCAGAATGAAAACATGTTTTGTTTAAATAATATTTTCATTTTTCTTTGTAATTAAAAAATTCAATTAATAAGGCTCAGAAAAAAAATAATTAAAAACTAAATAATAAAAAAAATTCGAATATTCCTGGAAATGAATTATTTGCAGAGTACGTGTTGAACCCAGCTATTCAATTATGACCTGGTGTGAGTTCTTTCACGAAGATAGAGATCATCTTAATTTCAATTTACATAAAATTAAAAGAATACAAAGCAATGCATTTTATGTTGTGGAATGTTGCTGTAATTTGTTTTCAAATTTTCTTCATGTAATTTTTTTATCAATTACTAAAAAAGAAAGTAAAATAGATACAACAACAACTAATATCTTAAAAAAATAAATAGAAGTGACAAAACAATCGGAAATACGATTTAACCAGATCTTCCTGTCTTAACGGATAGGTTGTTATTTTGTCTAGTTAGTTGTCAGGGTTTTAGTGTAGCTTTGTTGTTGTGTTAGTTCCTGTTACTCCTCTGCGAAGCATTTCCATCTGTTTTAAGCCAACGCTTTAACCTCTGCCCCAAGTTTTACCAGTTCTTTGTGCTTCCTCTTTTAGTGTAGCTTTAAGTTACTTTAAAAAAAAAAAAAAAAAAACATCATTTAATTGTGAATTATTTTCATAAGATCCGCCAATACAATCTATGTTTATCTATTTAGTGAAAGTGGATTAAACCTGCCAATAATAATTTTTAAACTGAGTCAAAGCATGAATAAATTTACTTTGGGATATATATGATTTCGATCTATTGTTAGATGTCAGTAGAAATTACTATGCTTCTACATTTCGCTTCTGATGTTTTTCTGTTAGAATTTTTGTAAACTTTACGCGCATATTTCTCCACAGGAATCCACATGAAGAAATTTTCAAACACTAATGCAGAAAATGATATACTATTATTATTTGTCTCTTCTCGGTTTTGTGTCTGGTTTTGAACATGTCTGGTTTTGAACATGTTGAGCGGAGTACTCAAGCTAAAAATGTATTATTCTACTGTTAGGTGCTATTAAGGACGCGTCGCCTTATTGAGCAAGACTGATGATGACAGTCTTTTGTAATTTTAAATAAATATTTTTGCTTAGACTCACTTCGTCTATGCTTGTATGCAGTCTATGCGGTATGATTTCAGTTGATGCAGTAATAACAGGTATTATTTTTTACTTTATTCTGATGCCACCTTTCTTTAATTTCTTCGGGAAATTGTAAATACTTTTGAATTTTTCAGAATGCTTTTGATCTAGGTTAGGAGTGCTAGGGATAGCTATATCTGAAAGATACGTTGTTTTGTTGGATTTGAAACTTGTAATGCCAGATCTATTGTATGGTATTGTTCATTTTTCATAATTGGGTTAGGTTCATACAGATACCATGGTGCAGTTTTTTCTATTAGGTTGTGTCCCTTTATAGCGAGAGCTTGTGAATTTGTTTACAAATATTGTCATGTCTTGGAGTATATTCAGTGGATGCAATTGCATCTGCTTATAATATGATCTATTGTCTCTTTTTGAGAGTGGCATCTGTCACCGAAGAATCCTTTAAAATATGTTTCATGTAACTCCTAGTTTTTATAATCTGATCTAAAACCTTCTGATTCGGCGAAGAGTTGACCTTTTTCAAGCCATATATTAGAAGCCTGTTTATCAATATGTAGCTGTGAGAGTTGATACAGATATTTTTCATGTAAGATTTTGTTTTTCCAGGTCTCTTGTTTTAAAGTCAATTGAAGTTACATGATCATTGGTATTGAACTCGGGGCTGTTTAATTTTAGTAGAGCATTATTATTATCTATAGAGATTAAAGCTTGATGTATATTTCTATTAGTTGTTGAATAAAAGTATTGTCTTGTAATATTGTCTTATATAGATTTTTAATATCTGTGTAACCTCGTCCACCTTCACATCCAGGTAAAGTAAACCTTTCAGTGGCTGAATATGATAAATTCTGTATTTACTGCATGTCACTTTTAACTAATGCATTTAATGAATCGAATGCAGTTTCAGTCCATTTGATTATGCCAAAAGAATAAGTTAAAAGAGATTGCATTTGTACTTTAATACCAAAATTTCAACAGTAATGTCTGAGACGGTTGCTATTGCAAGTTTATGACATTTTACAGTGTATCTGTTGGCAGCAATGTAAAAGCACCGAGCCGCAGCAAATGTACCGGCGGACCGCGGGTTGTGCACCACAAAAAAACAAAGACTTTCTTTGCCGCTCAGCAATGGCTGACCTCCACCATACGATATAATCTGAAAACGGATAATAATCAGTAAAAATCTGCCACTAACATTTATTATTACTAATACAAGTCAATTATAGATTGGGTTGGAAGGTTGATCAAACTCCATCTTTGATTGAATTAGCTTTGATCAGACAGACGGAAATACATAATTTTATTTTGGTTTACTGCCGATACATATTAAAGATTGTTAGAAACACTATACCAAACTTGTAATAACATTTGTACGGTGAAGAAAAGTAATGTTTTTAATTTGTTCAGGGCCGTTTTCTTCTTTGAACGAATGACGCAATAGATTTTTCAACGTAAAAATGAAAATTTAGCTCAAATTTTTACACTATGTAGATCCTAGAAGAGAATTTAAATAAATTTCGAATTCCCTGTGTTGAAATGGAATCGGCAGTAATCTGATTTTAGAAACCGTTTCATACAATTCCATTTAAACAAGTGGTTACGAACTTAGAATATGGAAGCATAAACTGAAAATACAATTTTTAGTTTCTCCATTTGTAGTTATGTTAACTGGAAGTACGTTAACATAATTGGCGTAGTTATTCTTGCAGTTAATGTTTGCTGACGCTAAGGAAGTGTTTGACTTTGTAATTGTGAGTTGGTAAGTGGATTGTATTTCTCGTTGTCCATTGCTCAGCTGAGCATGAACTTCCTTTAGCTTCACGCTTGTGTTCTTCATTAGATCTATGCATGAACTGGTTGACAAGGAAATAGATGACTTCATTAGGGCTTAATGACCTAAGTGAAGGACTGGTATGACATCAACTTCATTATATTAGAGGGTGGAAAGGGGAAAAATCGAATTAGAAAAATTTACTTTGCGGATTTTTCGAGGGCTTGTCTGTTTCCCTGTCTGCTGCAGACGTAAGAGATTCGGTGTACACATCAATTATGGATGGTGACCGCCTGAGGACATATCACGACCCTTAACAGTTATGTACAGATAGAGGAACAGAGGATGGACAAGAGGCTATCACTCGCGCCTTCCTGTAAAGGTGACACTTTCACAGGTTTCCAACGATTATAATAGCTATGGAAGATTGCGTCTTGGCTGATTGACAGGTCGATCAACAATAGGCGATGGAGAAATCAATCGGCCTCTGAGAAGAGCAGTTATGGCCACTGCGAGAGGTTTATGGAAATAAGAGGAGACGTAAATTTTTACAGTGACATTAAAATTTCTGATCGACGACAGTAGCGATTTCCTTGGAGGAAGCGATTGTGTAGAGACCTTTATTTACTGTTCGCAGATGTGTGGGCGTTCGGCCATAACTTCTTATTTTCTCGTTTCTGATGCAATGAATGATGAAGGGATGGCGGGCTCTGTTGCAGATTGGTTATGGTTTGAGCTTGAAATTTTCTAGCGGGGGTGAGGGGGAGAGAGAAAGAGGCTGCCTGCGCCGTTTGCGGGTCTTTTTTATACGAGTAGGTTCTGTCGTCAGCCGAGGCAATTTCACACTTTAAGCCATATCTTGTCTAATATCCTTGGGGATCTCTATGCATACTGGACGCTTTTATGCGCTGCTTTATATGCTTCGCTGCTGTTTTAATACTATTGTGATAAAAGTGGGAGAGAGAAGCAGAGTTAGGATGTTGGCCAACATAAGTTGCACAACCCCGAGGAGACATGAGACGATCTCTTTGGCCTTGCTAGTTGCCTTTTTTTTATTTCTGAATTTTAAGGATCACTTTTTTGGTTTTCTTCAAATCCGCTATCTCTTTGTTGGGCTGCCCAGTGTCTGTCTGTCTGTCTGTTTATTTTACAACTTTCAAGCTCGGGGAAAGAAAGCAAAAATTACAAAAAATTAAAAAAAATACAGGAACCTATTGCTTTCTTGCAAGCAATTATGTGATTGATCTAATAGTTACAAAAAATGAATCAAATATTTGATAAAAGAAACTGTTGTTTGCAAGCTTTTCTCTCGAAAAATCTCCTATTCGTTTTTCAACCACATCCAACTCTGAACAAAATTTTCGAAACTTCGTAAAGGTAGAAATATTGTAATTCATGTAGATTTTTGGATACCTTATTTACAAAAATGTAAGAAACAAGAAACTTCAGGAGGAAAACCTGAAACATTTAGGCACGTAATGGTCCGAAGAAAATATTTCGAAAGAAATACATTTTGTAGGAGACCTTTTTTTTTTTTTCTTTGGTTTTACTGAAGCAAAATTTTGACAAAGCTTGGGATTATCATCAGAAAAAGCTTGAAGTTGACCTTTGACCTTCCTCCTTTATCTCATCACTCCCCCAACTATCATTTCTGTCATATCAGGAAATTTGTTAATTTATAAAAGAAATACGATCTCCCCATTCATTTCAACCAGTTGAGAAACTTAACGGAAAGAGAAGAAAGTTATCAGTCAGTTCGCTCAAAATCTCATACTTTAAAATCTTATTATATTTCAGCTCATTATTCCTAAGAACTTATTATTAACATTAATATTATTTATAAGAGAAGAACAATGTGGGTTTGATTTGTACTTTTTGACTCGATTTGTCGATGATGTTGATTCTCTCATATTGTTTATAACCTTGAAGTTAATTCAGTCTGTATTACTTAAACCCGATTTACTATAATTATATCAAAGCACAGTGAATTATCTAAAAAAAAGACTAATACTCACTCATTGGTATCCATTTATCTATCTTTGTTCTGGTTCTAATATCTTACAGGAATTTTTCTCACTGCAGCCACCAGAGTAGACAGAAGAAGGATATGTAGTGTTGTGAATAAAAGCGTTGTTTTTTTCTTCGCGCTCATTAATGGCAACATTTTCTATATGAATATTTAAACTAGTTTTAGATTTCGAATAGAGGATAGAAATCATCAGCATTCATATTCAGATCACAATTGCTGCTTTAACTGAATTATTTTGATTAGCGATTAAATGTGTAAGTAAATGGGGAGAATGCGCTCAGTAAGGTTGAATCAAGCCAATAAGGCCTTCCTGCAATTGTACAGTTGCATTTGTTTATTTTCAATATTTAGCATATCTTGGTCACGATATAACAAGAAATGAGTTACTCATATTATTAATAAATAAATGGTATTCAAAAATGTTTGACCAATTCTTAACTAGGATCATACCAAATATGAAGGGAAAGATTACAAGACTTTTATTTTTAAGATCGCAAAATTTTGACTTCGTGGTCTCCTGAAAGTAATTCATTTAAAAAGAAAAAAAAAACAATAAAAAATAAATCCTCATTTAATGACGAACTCTGGTCAATTTTTTAGTTTTCCAAAAAACTATGATGATCCATCGTGGAATTTAACCTTGTAAGTTCACTTGAACTTTACCGTAATAATTCGTAGTTTCTAATAATCAATTGCTCTTCTTTGTAAGACTATAAGCCTTGCTTTCGAAAATGTCAAATAAGGTGGATGACTCCAAAAACTTATTAGTAACTTTGAATTTTCTTTATGTAAATCAATAGTAGGGTGAAGTGTATAAATAAAGAGATACATCATCAATTCAAAAATTTAAATGAAAAAAAAGTAAGAACCATGTATCGCTATTTGAATATAATGCAGGTTTTTGCTCCCTACTGGCCCATCTCTCTCTCATATACTTCAGTCCTAGCAATACCAAAAACTTAATTTCAGATCAAGCAGCTTAAAGTAACAAAAAAAAGTTTTTACAAAACGGATGTATTTACGAGTTACATTGATTTGCATAAACTTAAAAAATAAAATAAAATTCAATTGGATTAATATTAAAAAATGATTTCATAGGCCATTTCCCATTTCCTTTTATCAGTTTAAGTATACATTTTTGTTTTGGACTCTAAGCCAGTAGCGATGAGGAATTTCTATTTTTTCCTAAGACCTTTTAGTGGCATTGAAAATGGATATTGATTAGTGGAACGTGAATTTCTATTTGATCTCCAGTAAATTCTCTAATTAATGCTATTATAAAGTATGATTGATTAGCGAGACGCAATGTGTAACTTTAATTGAAGTTTAATGGCCATCGAGAACAGTGCATTTTAAAATTGATAGCTGGCTTTTGCATCATCAATCTCTGACGTTGTTACGTATTTTTACGATTCGATAGCTGTAGGAATTGGTTTCCTTCTGCCTGAATTAATCCTCTTTCCGTGTTATAATCTTCAGCTTTTTTTGTTCACTTTCTCTCCCGATAGACTGTTACCAGCCTCCAACATATTTTGACTCGACGTTTGAAGTTCTGAGAGGGAATCTCAGACAAAATTGTTTCGAAAGAATAAGTAGATGAATGATTGGAAGCTCATTGGATAGTGGAAAGCCATTTATTGTAAATATTGTACGAGTTAAAAATTTATAGAAAGAGAGGAAGCGCTTCTATCTTTAGCACTTCTGAGTTGTTGCTTTTTTTGTTTAACAGTGAACCACGACCGGTGAAACAAAGAGAACATAAAAAGAATGCTTTTAGTATAAAAAAGACCCGCTAGTAATTAAATATTTATTTGATGCTACATCACGTCATTAAGGAATTGTTGATTTAACTAATGCAATCGTAATTATTATCTCGACTGACATTAAGCAATGATTCAACAACTGAATGCTTTTAAATGGAAAAAGGACGTTAAATTTAGATCCTTCAATTTAATTTCCATCATAATTAAGACTAAATTTGGAATGAATGTTTTATTCCGGGTCCAATATTGTGCTTTATTCTGATAAACGTCAGCTTCCACCAATTTTTGCAATTGTTAGTTTCTTTTTTAGCCCTGTTAGCTTTTATGAAGTTTAAGTTGATTCAAGTGAACCAAATTTTGAAAACACTATTTTTTTCAGTTCAGGCTCGTTCTATCAAAAAAGTCTTTAGATTTGTTTATTATTTTCATTATTTTTGGGAATTTTTCATTCTTTTTGAAATAAACTGATCGATTTCCTTTCAAGGCTAAATCCATTTTACCCTCTGCAAGAACATTTTTCTTGTATTGTTATTAATGATTTCTGTTCTCTCCTTTTCATCTCTTTCTTCGTCCTAATTGGCGTACTTCCGAAGACCACCATTTACATCATCCTGTCTCTTGCAGAAGACCCTGTTATTATATGGCGTCTCTTCCAAACTTTATATCTTTACTGTGTCCATTAGCTGTCTCCGCTGCAGTCCTTCCAATAACTCCCGCTGATAATGCAACGAGGTACTGCTTATAATGAGAAATGCCCCGGCATGTTTGGACGAGCTAAGATAGGCGGATCTGACTGCATGGAAATGCTTGCAGTATTTAAGCCAGTATTTAAGAGTTGATATGAACTCTTTCATATGAATATAGTGATGGTTGAATCTTGTTGTTTCGAAAAGCGTGTTTTAGAGTATAGAAACAGAATTGTTTTCTAAAGGAAAAAAAAGTAAATAACATAAGAGCTAAATCAGATAAACATAAATAAATAAATAAATTCCTGAAACTCCTACACTGTAGACATTTTACAATATTTCGTTTTAATCTCTTAAAACTTTTTCAAGGTTTTTGTAAACAAAAATAAAAAATTTAACATAAATTTAAAGAGAGAATTCCTATCTCTTTAAAAACGATAGAAAAATACAATAATTAAAAAACATGAGTAAACAAAAGGAATTGGACAAGAAATGGTGACTATTGTTAAGCAATAGATGACTTGTTTGCAAGACAAAAATTCTTTAACTCTCATATTGTTCAACAAAGCATTCCTAAACATGGACAAACGAAATATTGAAAAATGTCTACAGTGTAGGAGTTTCAGGAATTTATTTGTGTTTATCTGATTTAAAGAAGACGAAGGATATTGATGTACGTATTTTTGAAACGCGGTTTTAAACAAATCATCTTATAAGACTAATATCATCAAAAAAAGCTTATTTCATTAAAAAGCGTCTTGTGGAGTTTGTTCTGATGAATGGAGAGAATGAAATAAGGAAATGCAGCAAATGCGGGAATTGATTCTGTCATCAAAGAAGCTTAAAAATGATGAAGGCATGAAGATATTGTGATGCAAACTGTCTGTAATCAGCAGAAACTTTCGAGTGGATCAAGCTCAAGTTCCATTTTGCTCATTGATTTGACAATTCCCCATATATCATCCTCGTCCTTAAACTGTAACGCCAATTCAACTGCAATAGATGTTAACATAGACAGTCATAGGCTTAGTCATTGATCCTCAAATTTGGCTTTTTATCGGCAACCCTGAAGAAATGAAGGTGGGGAAACTGCGTTAAGAGAATGACCCTATCTGTTTTACCTGTCTTTGTTTGGTATCCCGTTGCATTCCAAGTCTAAGATGCTTTTCTCAGAAGATGCTTCAGTAGAATACCAATATTGATTGAGGTTCCTATTATTTTGCAAGATCTTCCCTTACACATCTTAGTGTCGCCATTTTTTCCTCAGAAAAATGCTCTACTAAACTTTGTGTTGCTGTCTTGCTGTAGTCAATTCATTATATCTGTGAAGACATGTGATCTCAGTCAACCAATCATTATCCTTTCCTTTCTTCTTTATATTGTTTAGAAAGGCTGTCTTTTTGTGGGTTTCGTTGCACGGGGAGATTAGTTAACGCTGTAATGCATCTTGAAATTGTTTATCATCTTCGTGCGACAATTTGAAGTAAGTATTAGGAATACTTACAACAAACCATACTTGCGTAGAAGTCCATTAGGGATTGCAAAAATAATAAGTATAATATTTGCAAAATATGTAATATAATACAGTTTGGATTGGATATTATGTTGTGGGTTTTATATTCCACTACTTTTTTCCCTTATTTATCTCTTAAATAACTGTGACTCCACCTTCCTTCTATTATCTATCATCAGCCTCATAGGAAATCGCACTTGACAGAGAGTGATTGCCAACCACACAGATATTATACTGAAATACAACTACAAAGTACAGTCTATCTTATATGGACCGTTGTTAGGAGACCAATAGCATGCACTGATAAGATGCTTACACTCTTTTAGATAAAAGTGATGTTTCAGTTTTTGTATTACAGTGATTTAATAGAAATAAAGCTCGCATCAGTTCCGTTCTTAGCTAACTGATAATGGTCCACAGACATGTGAAAGGGACTATATTGCCAAAAGAAAAATCGTGAAAATCGGGTAATCAAATAACTTTTTCAAAAGACAAAGAAAATAGAAAATGGAATAATAAAAGAAAAGTCTTCTAATCTAAGGCATTGTAGAGACACTGGTCTAATAAGAAAGTGAGTGGGAAATAATCCTCGGGAAATATTCCCTAAGGGGTATGTTTACTTTCTCCTATATAAAAATTATCACAATTCATGCATTCAGTTGTTGTGTATAAAATAGAATGCTTGAATTGTGATAAATTTTATGTAGGAAAGAGTAAACGTACCCTTATGGAACGTATACTATATAGAACACTGTAGCTATATTAAGAGAAAGAAAGATGATGTATCTGGGTCATTGCCAATACAAGAGGTAGAAAAGAAGGTCTGGTTTGGAAATATACAAATTTACCCAAAAAATACCAAAAAATTCCTGAAGACTCTCTGGACAACCATTAATCTAATTCGCTTAATGAGCTGTCTCGTTAGACTTTTTTTTTTTGATCAGTAATTAAATATTTTCAAAATTGATGTGTCCACGGAGTGAACTTTAGTGACCACGGATTAGAATTCTATTTTCACGGAGTAGATTTTTTTATAATCACAGTATCCACAGTTGGAATTGGAAGGTATTTTTTAATCAATTATGTTTTTATTTGTATTCTGGGAAAATTTTAGCAAGTGTTAAATTAGTCCCTAAAAAAAGGTGTAAAGAAAGGGAAAAATAATTGAAATCACGTAATTAGACCTTTATTGTCAGAAGTTAAAAATAAAATGCAACTTAAAATTAAGCCTTCACTATACAATATTATTACCACTTAAATTAAATAAAAATTATAATTTCAGCCTGTAAATAAAAATTATAATTTCAGCCTGTAAAACAAGAAAAAGTAGGATAAAATCTAGGTCCGTACTTCATTTTCTGATACTCTGCGGAAAAATATATGGTGAACCTAATTTTTCCCTTGAAGGGATTCATCTCTGTAGAGAAAACTACAGAAACCTAAACAATTTATAAAAATGCTAATAAGAAAATTATTATTTTCCCTTCTATTTAACTAGATTATTTTTCGTTTTAGTCTTATATAAAAGAATATTAGATTGGTTTTTGCCAGTTAGCAGCTAACACTTCCCTTGTGCACCATTACAAACCTTTCAAAACAGGATTGAAAACACTATTAAATCTAACTTTAAGCAATCGGTAGGCTCATATTTAGATATTGCTGTTACTAATAAGAATAAATTTTATTAGGTAGAACTGTAATATTGTTTCAGTGTGCCAGATTGTAAACTGATATTAATCTGTTGTTATAATTAATATCATGTCACAAACTCCACCGATGACAGGCTCGGAAGGTGCGAACATACAAGAATCTCGCTCTCATTTTGTTTTGAAATTAATAGTTAATCTTCAATGTAATAATGACTTAAAGAAGGAAAAGCGTGAAAATTTGCTGTAATAAATAAAAATATACAAGTCAACAAATATTTAACGTGCTGTAGAATAAATTACAAATGAAACAAACCAGCACAAATCTAAATAAAAATTGAAATTGCCTCTCTGTTTTAGTTATGGGGAAGGGGTTGGGAACAGCTGTTTCGTCCTTCTGGGACTCATCAGCCCAACCCCGCCTTCCCCTGATAACCCAACCAGAGAGGCAAGATCACTTTCTGGTGGCCACCGACCAACCTGGCTGTGACCCCCCAGAGCAAGAATAAATAAAACTATATGCAAGAAAATGGTAACTACGGAAGGCCCAAAGAAACCAAAAAGATTTCGCACCTCGAGCTGTCACTGGGGAGAGTCTGGGACGGCCGTTTCGTCCTCTTTAGGACTCATCAGCCAGACAAACGCCCCCGTTGACTGGCTCAGAAGGTGCGAACCTATACGAATCCCACTCTTGCTCCCGGAAGCAAGCAAAACACAATCAAAAATACACAATAATAGAAAAAAATATCAAATGTTCCGTTAAGCTCCTTTTGCCTTCCGTAGTTATCATTTTATTGAATTATTAGGGAGGTAAAATTTAATCTTACTAAAAATATATGCAATTCGAGAGTTGAATTATTTATTTTAATAGGCAGGAAGAGAGATAGAGGTAGGAAGAAAATATGTCAAAAAATCCCTTATTCAAACTTATATTTTTTTGAATCGACAAGAGCTACCCGTCCTTCATATTTAAATTATAGAAAATCACAACAACAAAAAACATCAATTTCTCAATTAAAAAATCTCGGAAAATAAAGAAGAAAGCTTTTAGAATTTTAATAATTAACTGTATGTTTCGTTTCTTTTTCATTTTAGTTTTTTTTTTTTTTCCCATTTTAGGAAGTTTAATGTTTTAAATACTTTAGGTTAATTAAAAGTAAAATTTTAAAATATATAAAAATAAAAGCATGGGGTAAATAATATAGAATTGAACAACCTTTTTTTAAATAAACAATTACTATTTTGAACTGAGAATTCAATAGCTGTTTTCAATAGTATTACAAACTGTAGTGCCGTGCTGGCGTGGTCGTGCGGTCTCGGCGGCGGCCAGCCGTGGCGTCCAGTGCGCCAGTTCCTGGGTTCGAATCCCGGCAAGGGCATGACTGTTTCAATTTCCTTTCCTGTGTTGTCCAGCCTCTTCTTCACTTTCTCTCTGGTCGGACGTCATTCCTTAATGGCGTCCTGGGGGAAGGCAACGGGAAACCACCCCCAATATCTGTTCCCTAGTTTATCTACGGCTTCTCCTAGGGGTTCGCCCTTCGGGGGTCACTAGGTTCCGTAGACCGCGTAACTTCGTATATACGAAGATCGCACATCATGATGATGATGACAAACTGTAGTAAGACTTAAGACAGTTTTTTTCAGTATCTACTTTATTCTAATTGTTCAAATACTAATCGATGATGAAGTGGGTCTCTCAGTGATTCTGATAATCTATAAAATTAAAATTATTTGCGTTACATTTTGTGATTTATTTATAATTTTACAAATATTTATAGCGGAATGGATTAGCGCCTTATCTTTGAGTGGGTGTCTGCCATATATTCGAACTCAAAAAGAGCCATCAATTCTGTGAATTTTGTCTTGGGTTCATTCCACTGATCCTATCATTACCATATTAACCCTGACCCTGTTAACTGCTATTTTTTTCCCTATAGTATTTTTTTTTTCGTGTTTCTTATAAGAACTAAGTACTGTATCTTAATAACGGAACTGCCAGTTGATAGCTATTTTCAGAATTGCCAATCCAATTAGATAATAATTGTATCTTGAACTTGAAGGCAGAGACGTTGTCATTGGCAAAGTTTTAAGTTATATCCACTTTATTCAGTTGGGAATTTTTTTATTATATTAGTATTGTATTTTCAATTTGTGAATCAGTTGTTTTAAGAAAAAGAATTTTACATTAACAGAATGTAAGAATTCAAAAAAAAATCTTTTTAAATTACTTCCATTTTCCTAACTTCATCAATTTTTCTTATTGTTTTAATTTTTAAAATGTGAGTATATGGGGATTTAAAGATTGGAAAAGTTATCAAAAAGTGGAAATATAAATATATATATATATTATATTATATTATATAATACGAAGAATAATTTGAACGGCACATATATTCGTGATCTAGGACCCCACCGCAACAAATCTCAGAGAGGTGGAACCTTATAAAATCATCTGAAAAGTGTATTTAGTTCAATGAAATGTGCGCGAGTCTATTCAAAGCCAGGCTTTTTGCCAGTAATAACTATATAATATCAATGTAAACAGCACATAGTCGTTTATTTTAACAGACTTGAGAAAGAGATGCACTGGTTTATTAACAGACTTGAGTTTATTAGAGATGCACTGGTTGCGGAATTCTCTTATTAGAATATTTCAACATGGCTAGAATGCAAATAATAATGGAGTAGATAGAATTGTCTTCAGCAGAAAAATGAAATTAAAACTAAAATTGAAATATTAAAAATTTATAAAATCGTCGTCTGTAATTGCAGTATTTCTTTACTCATAAAAAAAGCTTATTTGATGACATAGTAACATGTTGTACAGAACATATTAACATGTTGAACATTAATCTTGCCTTAAAATTGTAATTTCGGAGGAACGTTTTTTTTTTGTAAGGAGAGAAGATTCATTTTTAACTTATAAAAAGATGTGAAACTGTTGCAAAAGTTTTGAAACTGTTGTAACGAGTTCTTTAAATGGAATCGGCTCTAGGAAAATCAGTCATGGAAATCCATGTTTTCCTGAAATTCTAAGATCCTGAGATTTATTATAAAAAATGATTGTGCGGAAGTTTCGTATCGGTCCCAATCGCATCCAATTCCTCGTCCCAAAGCGAATCGAATCTCTGGCTAGTTTTGCGGGGTTCCCGTTATGATATCTCGCACACTTTTGTTTGCTTTAGTGCTTTTTTTTTTTAGATTTACGAGTTGGCGTGACACTTGACCGTTCTGAGTACAAGACCTCCCGGAGCGAAATCTTTTTGTGTGGTGCGGGCTTTGCCGAGAGCCCTCGTAACGCCGACATTGATTTCGGTCCGGGTAGAATGTCAGATGTAAGGTTTCCTCGCTCGATAACTCAGCAGATTCGGGCTTTCCTGTGATAGAGGATCCACATGAAAGAGATGATGAGAAAGACTGCACAGGTAGACAGACATCTGGTCTACATAGGAATTGGAACAGACGCTTCTAACTTATCCAGTCCTGAACTTTCAGGGACATCACGCTTTTGTATTTTGTCCAACTTGCCGGCTTAGCAAATTATCGTCAGATGCGAAATGTTGTAAAAAAGAAATATCATTTTCCTAAAAGAATTCAATAACAATCTGTTTTTTGTTAGGCAATAATATATGTATTTATTCTCCACCAATCATAATGCATTAAAATCAAAACAAACAAGATGACGACTAACGATAGTTTTCTAAAACCGGAATTTATCGGATTTGCCCCGAGGGAAACATACCAAGAACTCGGGAACTCCGCCGTTCGTCCACTTCTCTACTCGTACAACTCGGCATTCTTCCACGCGGTCTGTCCCGAAGGTCCGTCGGAGGTCGAGCCTCGTATTGGCTCTCGTTCGTTAAGCATTTGTACAAGCTCGTAAAAGATTATTTTTTTTTCTATTCTTGGTGATGTTTTTGAATATTTCATTGAAAATAAGTGTAATCATGGTTCAAAAAAGAATAGTGATTCAACCAAGCCTTAAAGGTAAGCAATGAGAACGACAATTGATATAAAAAAAAAAAAAAAAAAAAAGAACTTATGAAGTTTGAAAGTCTCTCGGCCCTGTCCACTCAGTATAGTTTTATGCATGATTTTATGCATTTAGTATTATTATAACTATTTAAATAAGCATCATCTGGGGGTCTGGAACGAATTAATCCAATTTATATTATTTTTTTATGGAAAAATTGATTCAGCATTATACAAATCGTAATTCAAACAGACTCCTGGAACGAATTGTGTACGAATAGCGAGGTTCCACTGTATATGCTAATGAATATTTACTGATATTCATTTTATATGATTGTCACTGAATGTCAACAGTTCATTTCAGAACTATAAAATCGAGTAGTGAACTTAAAAAAAAAGTTTATATCTATTATAAAAGAAAAAAAGTTAAGATTATTTTCACAGCAAAATCAACAAAGAGATGTGGAAGAATTTCATAAAGCACACTACAACAGTAGTGGAAATTTTTGGAAAATTGATACTACAACAGAGGATGAAACCGAAGCTTTGTAAATAGCAGTTGGCAACCACACTGATATGACAAAATGTAAACACGCATTTCAATAAAAATTCAAAGTCCACTGAACATCACCTATTCCACTCCCTATTCACCTATTCCACTCATTCTACAAAAAAAAAAAAAAAAAAACTACTTATCGGAAGGGCACCAAATTTGCAGTATGTCATAATAACGTAACAGGAAAGACATTCATTGAAGAAAAAATTAGTTCCAAAAATCACCAACAGGGTGCGTTTATAGACGTGTACGGTAATAGATATGCAAAGTCCGTTAGCTCGTCATCCCTCGTATCACAATTTAAGCAACAGCCTAACATGTTTAGTAAAAAAGAAAATACTCGAAATATCTTTGAAAAATATCTGTTTTCTCTGAAGACGCGTTAGATTACTAATATTCTGTAAGTGACTACAGAGGACGAAAACATATCTGATATTCCTCCATGAAGATTGGATTAAAAAGTGATAATCGCTCTTTATCTTTGTTGAAATATAACAAAGTAACCAATTTCGATGAATAACAAATGCAGTAATTGAAAAATGAGAAGGTGGAATCAAAAGTGTGGTTGATTTTACTGATTTTGATGGAACTGATAAAAGCATCGTTGCTAGAATTATTTAAATAATATCTATTGAGATCAAAATAGATAAGAATCACTTTATTATCAGTGGTTTTAAAGAAAAACTATTTATTTTTCATGTATTACTTTTTTTAATCAGATGCAGGACGGATACATCAGAAAACCAAATCTGTTTATTATAAACAGTAATTTATCCACTTTATAATTCTGTGTTTTGAAGATCTTTTCTTTTATTCATCATTTAGTTTGCAGATTTGTTGGATAACTGATATCTGTTGTTTTAAATGTAGAACTTTGTTTTCATTCAAATTCTGCATCAAGACATTGATTATTTTTTTCCAGAGCCAACATCTTGAAGATGTTTTGACTAAAAAAAAAACAATCTCTACACTGAAACAAGCGTGTTTAAAAATTTACCTTCTTGATCAAATTGTCTTTGATGGAAATGCATTCAAATTGAAATAAACAAATTTATTAACTTTTTTTTTTCAAACCTAATGAAATTCAATTCACACAAACCCCTATATCTTAATTCTAGCAATGCTTTTTATATTTTCTTTACATTTTTAATTACTATGAAGTCGTGAATTTTTGTTGAATGAGCCTCGGTTTTAATGGCACCTGTTAGCTTTCTTCAGTCAAAGTTATTTACTGTCCATCTATTCGAAGATTAGGAAAAAGTGTAGAAGAAGGTAGAAGTACTTATTTTCTTTGAATCTTATGTTTATTTCATCCATTTACTTCCAACAAATTTCGATATGGAAATTCGCTGATGAGAAAAGAGAAAAAAAAGGAGGCGATAGTTAAGATAAAAAAAAAAATCACTTCGTCATAATTATATCAGTTATAAGATTTTATTACATTTACAGGTAATAGGCAGAAATACAATATTTTTCTTTATTACATAGGTATTTTCCAAGATAAATTTAATAAATTTATAATTCTAGTTTGTTTCTTTGTTAGTTTTTTACTAGGAATATGAAATAAATCTTTACGAATAGGGCAATTATCAAATAGTCATTTTACCTTTGTCAGATATTAAATAGGAATTTGAAACAATGTATCAATGGAAAAAAAAATAATTTTGATTGCGTGGATAAATTTGCACTAGTTTGGTTATGAAAAGCTCCATTTTAACCTTATGGTCATCATCATCATCATTAAACTCGATGACACTTGAAGGTGAAATATTCTTTAGTTCATTAAAAGGAAGTTACTGTAATTTAATGGAAACTCTTTTCACTGAGCTTTCGACGAAACCAATTTCTCTTTCATGTGCAGTGTATTTTACTATAGGAATAGTGATGAATAGGTTTAAAGAAACAAAAACGTTACTGCAGAGAGTTAATTTTGAAATCAATTACCTAGTGAGAAAATAACTGACTGTGATATGACGGTAAAACTTAATATTTTAAGGATTTACTTTAAATTGATTGTAGAATATGTGCCTTAGGACTAACTATCTTATTACGATTGCACTTGTAAACGTTGAAGGTCATCAGTGAGTGTAGTAAATTACTTTCATGTGTTTCCCCTTCCGTAATGTTTTGAGCGTTATTTCAGTTTTATATCGTAAGTTTTTTAATTATATTTTGATGTATTAGAAGAAATACAATGCAAAATACTTTCATTTATATTTTTTTTTATAATAATAACAATTAAAAAAATACTTTTAATGAAGAATCCACAATTAAAAGTAGAGTAGTTTCTGAAAAACATTATTAATTATTAATTCATTTTGAAGCTATTTAATATTTTATTTTAATTTGTAATCAAAGGTATTTTTTTATAATATTTTCTTTCTATTTTAATAAAAACAAGTTCGTCAACGTGCATTATGGCAATAAAATGGAAAGTTACAACATAGTTATGTTGGCCTTGTTAAGTCTCTCCTTGAATTGTAGTTTTTGTTTTGAGCAATGGCTTTACGAAAACTTATCTTCGGATTTAATGCTTAACCTCTTCCTCTTTAAAGAGCAGAATTATTTTTAAAAATAAGGTAGTACTTGAGAAAGATAAATATGAAAATATTTTATTTAATATCACCTTACAAATATAGTTTTCTATTTTGAAAATGAACAAAAATATTCTAAGCTTTGTAATAACACTGGAAAAATTATAGTTCTTATTTCAATACTATTTCCGCTGCTTACATAAATATTCCGGTCCATTGTCGATAGCGTGCTTGTACTTCCTTATCCTGTCCCTGTCTCAATAGGCGCCAGATATTCATTTGTTACCTTTTCCTGTTTCATGGCTTTAAATTATTGAAGGGTAGAAGATTGCTTAGGAGATGAATCATTAGCCTATTTTATTGAAAAGCAGTTTAAGACAATGGCTTAGATATCTTCTGCTTTTCTCTGCAGTACAAGATATGTTAATCCTTTATCAACTAATCGTCTGCTAGCAGAGATGGATTGACAGGCCTTTGTTATTTTTAATTTATATATTGTTGTTTTTAATATGCAGTTTTGTTGTGTTTTATTTGTTTCTTGAGATCACTGAGCTGTTAGATACTGGGCGAATTCAGCTTTTGATGTTTAGGAAACCAGAAACAGCTGTTCTGGTTCCCGGTATCGAAAATACTAAAAACAGCTCAGGACATCCTTATTTATGTGCGTGTATGTTTTTATCGTGTTATAATTTCCGCACGTTAAATTTGTTGTTAAAACTTAAGCAGTTGCAAAACTTGTAAAAATCTAATCTCTTGATATTTCTAGTCAAAAAAAGTCCTTGAATTTAGGCAAACACAAATTCTGCTTTGATATCTGGGCATCGAAAGACTTCATGTTTCAGAAAAGCAGAAAGGGATATTACTAAATGGATTTGCTAAAAATGAATTCACGTAGGATTTCAGAAAGGTCTTAATGTGAAATATATATCTTTCGTTTTCCGTATGTTTCGCTTTCTGTAGGCTTATTTTGTGTGAATTAATATGGGATTATTTGTAGTTTTTCATCTTTGAAATGACACAAATTGCATAATCTAACGAAATATTTTTTTCCTTGTTCGTCAAATAATCTTGCGATAAAGATTGGTGTTTAACCTCTTTTTTCTTCATACTATAGTTATTGGAATCATGGAAACTACATCCAAATATGAATTTTTTTTTTTCCTAATACATGTAATCATTTTATAATGCCTTAAAACTTTTTAAAAAACTACGACATCAATCCTACTAAATATCCATATACCCTACTAGATTGGCGTAGTTTGTTCAAATGTAAATCGTTTGTTTGTTTTTGTCTATCTGTCTGTAATTACAGATCTTGTGGAGGCGATAACTCCGTTTACACCAAATTTCATATTTAAGAGTGCTATTATCTAAATCTGATTAGATTCTGGAATATACAGTCTAAAGAAAAGTAACTTATTATCATACTTTATAAATATTTACATATATATCTTTATATATGTTTATAAAGATTGTACGTCTTTATATATGTTTATTATCCAGTTCGTTGTCTTATGGATTGTCTTACGTAGACATTTCATGATGGTGAGTCTAAGTACAACGCCTAAGTAATTCACTAATCAACATCAAACGTCATATTTGAGACTTAATTTAATCACAGCTATAAAATAAGATTTTTGTTGTTTATTGTTTCTGCTTACGGACCTTTTCACTTTAAGGGGCGCAGTAATTTGATCTCTAAATAATACATTTAATTACATGGAATTCCAAATGTGAAAGTTTATAATTATTGTGTAGACCGATCGTTGTGGGCCATTATTAACTAAAGCTCAAAATACAATGCCTGAAACTATTTAAATCAATTTTAGATAGCTATTTTAAAGTCTATTTTGTTATGGGCTTTTATAGCTCAACTCATAATGGATGTAATGCAAATAATCTTTTTGGTTTGTTTACATTATAATGATTGTCGATAATATTTCAACTGCGTTACTTTCAATGCATATTTCAACTGCGTAAGAGCTATTTTATTTATAATTAAAACTTTCTGACTGATTATTTTTATTTTACAGTTCCTTATTATTTAAAATAAGTAGTCATATATTGTTTGGATTTGAAATGTTCTAGACCCTTGTTCTTGTTATTAATTTTTAATGTAGGGCTTTGAAGAAGTGAATTCTTCATTCAGATGTAGTAGTACATATTTATCTCAGCAGTGATTTCATTTCTTCGTATTCAAACCACTGTTAAGTTCGAAGAACGCTTCTAATCATGCATCTGCTTCATTTTTCCATTTCTATTGCGAAGGAAGGACTGAATTATTTTACCGCCATTTTGTTTTTTATAAAACTAAAAAAAAAAAAAAAAAAAAAAAAAAAAAAAAAAAAAAAAAAAAAAACTTTTTGATTTATTTCTGAATTTTAATATTTTATCTATTGGCAAATCGAACATGGCAATTAAGAAAAGTTGTATTTTAATATTAAGCATCAACATACTCAACACAAATAAATGTAATAAAATATATACATATTTATTTAAAACGCAAATTTTCGAAGAGAAATCGTCTCTTCTTCAAGCCTACAATGAATAAGTAACAATGAAAATACAAAAAGTTGTATTTTTTTTTTTTTAAATCATGGTTTAACCTGAAATCATATCTTAGCAAGTAAGAAGTTTTAAAACAGTCTTAATAGTTATGTCTGAAAACTCGGACATATCCGCATTTTATTTCATTTTATTTAAACTGATTACTTTCAGTCAAAAATGTAATTTTAAAGCTCCGTAATGGATAAAATCGTAACAAAGATCGCAAAGAGTTCAAATATTTCCTGTATAATAGTAAAAATATGAGAAATATTAGTGATGATCTTCATTTGTTTTCTTCTGTATCTACCAACTAATATCTTTCCTTTAGAAGTAAAAAAAAACTATTGAAAAGCTAAAAAGACCATATTACAGGAGGTATTGCTGAATGAATTCAATTCGTAGAATAGATGGTGAATGCTGGAAACCCAGGATACCAAACTGACTGCGAATCCTTAGTGGGTCAGCGGCGTTGATTGTTGATAGCGCTTTAGTGCCTTTCTATATTGAATCTCGTTGGATGCTTTTAAGAAGATGTATTCCGCTAATTAATCAAACTGCTTTGCCGCCACTGATCTCATTAGACATCTTTAGGTAGAAAGCCTTCCCATTGTTTACCCATTTTCCCGTAAGGCAGAGGCATCTTCCCTTCCACCTCCATCATCCTGAAAACCCAACAACACCGCATGAATTATCTAATTAAAAGTCTCTTGACGTTTACTTGCATCCAACGTGGCTCAAGAAATGGAGAATTCTTTTAAATTTCTTAACTAGAGAATCAGCCTGAATGCATTCGAATACGAGGAAAAAACAAAATAACAACCTCGGTTCTAATAAGCGGAAGATTACTTGGCTATCAGATTCCTTGGCAAGAAGTTTTCATTATTTTTTTTACCCCAAATGACTAAAATTTGTTTTTGCACATCAGTTATTAACTCAATGAAGGAAGGAATGTATATAATATTATAAATTAGAGACATACTGTTTAAATATTTACATCGTAGTTTTTTTTGTTTTGGCTGGAATGAAAAATGTTTGTTTTAAAATAAACTAGTCTATTAATGCTACGTCTTCTACAACGTTTCTGTTAGTATGTAATTGTTAGAATTAATACAGAAACTTAATAATTAATTTAAGTTTAATTAGTGTGGATGATTTGTTAATTCACGAATAAATGCTAAGTATAAAATTGACTTCATTCATTAATTTTTGGCCGAAAATACCTCATAAATCAAAAAATGAAGCTTTCTTTTAAACAAGGCTTTCTATCGTGCTTCATTTTGTGCCATCCTGAGATGAAGTAGATAATTAACTTCAGCAGATAAGCTTCGTAGATTAGGTTATTGTGACAGCAGCGCTTGGACATATTGCAGTTTTTGACAAAGTTTCTCGCTTATGGATCTTGACAAACTTTTTTTCTACCAAAATGAAGAGGAAAATCAAATGGGATAAAGGCTTATATTTATCCTTATATGGAAAGTTCATTTGGATGAAGGAATTAAGAAAGCAGTATGTACATTGAAATTAATATTTCAGTCTGTTTGGGTGTACAAGAGTTAATGTTATTTCTTGTTTCTAATAAGGTGGTTCAGTAGGGGAAACCTTTACATTCGTTCTCAAAGTAGTTTGCAGATCAGATTGTTCTAGAAGGGATTATCTTGCAGTTTGCTCGATTATGCAGATTATCTTGCAACCATGTTTGGTGAGATTCAGATGTGCGCAGCTGATTGATCAGGTACATTCTTTGAATATCTTTACTTTCCACATATTCATCTGTTAGCTTCGCGCTATGACGACGAGTTCTTAAAAATAATTTGTGGAACAACAGACCAATGAGAAATACTAAGCTGACTCTCTATACCTTTGGACAGTCAAAGTTCCGTCATCAAAGACATGTAGAAAGGAACGATATTGGTATCTACCGATACTCCAAAACTGGCCGTTAGCGTCACATAAGGCAGATACCTGAAGTCCCCGTCCATTGTCAGATGTAATGGCGTCAGAATTAGTGTAATGGCGTCAGTCTCATCTAAAGAGACATGAGACATTTAACTATTATGAAGATGTCTAGGAAATATATAAAAATGACTCCACAATCCCTTTCATAGTATTGAAAATAATTTATTTAAATACTAAAGCAGTAATTTTCGGGAACATATTTTACGTCATTTCCTTCTTCAAGCAAATAAGGAACTCAAATGAAAGCAATTCAAATGAACTCAAATAAAAGCAAATGAGTTAAGAGTTAGTTTGGGACAAACTCCTTACTTGTGCTTTCAGTGTGTATCAAAGTAAATGGCATCGTGTAAATTTGGTAGTGGAAATCAATGCTTTTTAATCGTTTTCTGCTCTCCGCATATTTTCGATTTACCAATCTTTTAAAATTACATAAAAAAAAAAAAAAAAAGTTTCTCCCAAAGTGTTGCAAAAACAATATTTTCCAAATCAAACATAAATTGATTACTTTCAGTTTGTCGTTTTGTTTTATTTTTTTCGTAAAGTGCTTGAATTATTATTACTATTGTTAAGACTGACTACACTTCCAAGAAGTGATTCATGCAACGGATGAACAGACATAGACAAGAAGGCTTTCATCATTTACTACACAAGGAGGAAAAAAAAACAAAACATTTTTTTTTATTTAAATCGGAGAAACATTTACATTTAACATTTAATCTACATTTAACAACTATTGTCTTAACGACTTCGACACAAATTCAAATCTCACAGAAACCAAAACCCTGGAAAAACGAAAGGAAAAATACCCCACGTGATAGAAAGAAACCAATAGAAAAACTTGAAACAATGTTACTGAAAGGACTGACACAAAGTCGCGAAAGAGAAGAAAGTCGTGAGAAAATAAAAAAATAAGAAACTAAGTTGAAAAAAAAAAAAAATAAAGCAAAAATTAGCCAAAACGAGGAAGAAAATTCACAAAAATTAAAAATAGAATAAAACAATTAGAAAGATGGGGGAAAATAAAGGGCAATAATAAATATAAGACTAAAAAAAAACCATGACAAGTCCTAGAACAAACTAAATAACTCAGAAATTCCGCGGAATATTAATTTAATCTAGTTCAGTTTTTAAAAATATCTTCTTCATGGACAGTTATTTCAAGTTAAACAAAAAACAAATTCCTATTTTGCTGGGTTTTTTGTTTTGTTACTTTGACTCGATTAACCATCCTTTTGATTGGGGGAAATAAATCTTACAAATCTTTCAATTTTAATTAAAAGTGTGAGCACATTTTATATATTTTGTTATTTAACTAATATCTTTACTTTTTTCAATAATTATGATTCCGTGCAATGCCCGAGTTACATTTTTTTTTAAATAGTTATTAAATTTTAATTAATTTTCTAAGATTTAAAATGTTTACTTGGTAAAAAATGACGAAAAAAAAAAACAACCAATTCTAAATTTGTTAATAACGAATTTATTTAATGCTGTTTTTTGCTTATTAAAGTTCCCGTAACTACAATGCATTAAAGGCAGTTTACCATATGTACAAAGATTCTCTTGCCTGACCAGCAAAGTAGAAGGGAACAGAAACGCTTTGATCACCTAGACGCCCCCCAAGCATCTGAGTGAAGCCGCTGCCTGTAGTTTAATTTCCTTGAGCTGTTTCTTGGCATATTATCTTGTGCATGCGGGTACCTGCGTCTTCTATCCACTGGCGTCGTGATTGAAGGATAGGGAAAAAAAAAAAACCCCAACCCTAGTGGAATACCTGCTTTTTCTACGTTTACCTTTTTTTTATTATTAATCTTTCTTTTGTTCTTCTTTCATTCCTTTTCATTTAAATTTTTCATATTTAAACATTGCTTTGAAATTTAAGGACATATATCACTTATTTCTTTTAAATATTGTGCAACGAAAAACCTGTTTGAATTTCGTTATTTTCGATAAGTTTTTTCTCCTTTTTAATTCTTAATATTTTATATCGAATCCATTCTAGCAGACACACACAAAAAATAGAAATTCTGAAATTTACTGCCCGTATTTAAAATAACAATTTTCATAAATTTTAATGTATTCGAAAAATCAGTTCTCCCTAAAAAGTATCTAAAACTCACTATTCTTCCTCTATTTATTCAAAGAATCTCCACTAAAATCTTATAATCTAGCGTATCTTTTTAAAGTTAATCTGTATAGGAACCTGTTTATTAAAAGGGTAATTACTTATTAGAAAAATGATAAACAGAAGGAAAAAAAATACTCAATTATCGTGTTTGTTTTGTTTTTATTTCGATTTTTTTTTTTTTTTTCCTGTCATTGATTTTGTTTCTATTTAAATCACTTTTGGAAGAATCGAGTTTCGTTTTGGAAGGAAAGATAAAAAGTTATCGTAAAGAATAAAATTCTCAAGTGAAACTAAGTTTACCAATTAATTTTTAGCTAAGGAAAAAAAAAAAAAAAAACTATTACCATCAACCAGGACGTTTCGACCTGCGGAAAACTTGAAGGTCGTCTTCAGCTGAAAAACTATCTGATGAGGAAGACTAGGGATAATACAGTCCCTCGCATTCAGTCTTCTACTACGAACTTGGCCGATTTACAATCGTATGCATACCAGACTGCACTTCTACTGATAAACTATAATAATTTCTTTATTGCTGAAAATTCACAAATTAGGCTGGAAATGAAGTAAGAGTTTTGCTATCTTTGCCTTAGATTTCTATTGGGCAGACATTTTGCGCGACTCCGGAAACAGATGTCTCTCCCCTGTAAACAAATATTGGACTTCCACATATTAAATCTCTTAGATGCAGGTGGCGTCTGATTCTTGACTCTGTTCTCTCCGTTTGAAACAGTTAATTCTACCGTTTCAAACTTTTTTTTATTTTCAAATACATTCTGAAAAGCAATCTGTCCTAAAACAGTAGAATTCTGTCTTTCATTTACAATCCTGCAAGATTTGTTCGTTTCTTTTCTAATTGCTAGGCATTGTAGAAATAACCATTCCTATAATTATTAATAATGGTACAATAATAAATTAGAGATATAAATAACAACTATTTTCTTACTTGATATAGACGCTGTAGGAATTGAAATGTTTTTGAGGAACTTTTTTATTAACTAGTAAATGCAGGGTTTATCATAAATTATTTCCTTGAGAAAAGATGGAGTTTAAATAAACATGGAGTTTTCGGTTGTTTTAAATTTCTTACAAAAGTATTAATACCCAAATGAGGGCGCTTTTAGATGTCTATTGCTTTAAGCTTTGTTTAGGAAGCACTGTTCTTCTAAAGAACTACTCAAAAGAACAAATTGAAGTTGTTTCGATGATGAGATATTGACTTATTACAAATATAATTAAGGTTATTTTTGAAAATGGTTTTAGAACATGGACTTGTTCTAAAAATAATACTGAACTGCTATTAAATAGTAAAGAATGTTAACATTTGGATATATTGGAATTCAGAATATTCCCATAACTTAATTTTAGCGATTTAGCATTAAACATTCCTAAAGGAATTTTTATCGTTATTTGCTTTTGTTAATCTCGAATGAAGAAAGGACGTAAATTTCCAAGTTAATTAATATACCAATACTTGATATTAAAAATATCATAAATATATTGGTATGCCTTAACTAAAAATTACAATCGGAACTGTCAATATGTATCAGAGCCTAAAGGGATGTCAACATATAAAAAATAAAAATCTATATAAAAAAGAAATGAAAAAAATGGTGGAAGGAGGATATAAAATCATACATTGATATTTTTGAGAGTGAACGTCTGTGTGCCACGTTTCAGCTTCAACCGAATCGAGAGATTGATTAATTAGATTATAAAAAGACTTCTTCCAATATTTAATCGAATCTTCAGCTCATGACTTCCTTATTTAGAAGAAACTACGGATGGGCACCAAGAAATGGGTATTTTTCATTATTTGCAACCATTAAAGCACACTGTAAGATGTTAAAAGGGGTCTTATTCATATTTTGCTAAGATAAAATTATAAAATTTTGCTGAATTTAGAAAATTTTACTCAGAATTTTGTAATTGATATTGTATAATATTAATGTAGTTTAGATACTTTGTTTCGTGATTATTTGAGCAGTATTTGTAATGTTTAGTTAGTGATGAATAGTAATCATTAAGAAATGAGTTTAAATTATTCTTGTAGATTTTTAAATTCGAGATATTTTTAAAATCACTTTTTTTTTTTTTTTTTTTTTAAAGTCTTAATTACAAAGGAATTATTAATATCGATATAAATAAAAACCATATTAGACTAACAGTTGTTTAGAAAAGTTGTCTTTCACTTTAGGGAAAATCCATATTTGTATCAATCATCGAGTCAGGATTTTTTTTTTTTTAAATAAATATTCCTTGTATTTTTTCACGGTGTCTATTACACTGAAATCCTTTTGGGCGATGTTCGTTTGTTTACGGCGCTGTTGCCGCTTCGTGGCGCCGTGGCTCTGGTTGGGCACTGCTCTCTTCGGCTCCTCCCTTCATCGTCTCGCTGCCGAGGTTGCGCTGCTTTTGGTGCCGTTCTTTCTTATGTTCGTTCCGCCGTGTTTTTGTTTTCTCGACCGTAGCACAGGCAAGGATCTCGTTGTACAAACGTTCCGCTTCTTCTTGGAAAATTGTTAGGATTTGCGTTGCTCGCTCGCTCAGACTGAGTGTCGAACAGTGTTGCTGTGGCGGGAGAAGTGCCTGCCCGCTGCCGTGGCCACGTCGCTCTTAAACTGCGTCGGAAGGATAAATGAATGGAGATGTCCTTGCTCTTCGCCACACGGATTTAGCGTGATCTTTTGACGTCTATGACTCTTTCGTGCTTCGGTGTCCTAAGTGTTCGCGTGCGCGAGTGAATGCCTCCCGGTTTAAGAGCGGTGTCTTTGACTGAAGAAGCCTGCGTTTAATACGTTTGGAGCAGGGTTGCTAGGTTGTGAGCACGTGGTAGGGCGCGCTGTGGTCGTCACTTGTATTTCCCCCCCCTCCCCTCTACATTCCTCAGTACCCTCCCCCTCTCTCCCCATTCGGCGCACAATCAATGAGGTTGTGCAACGCAGAGGCAGAATAGACCTTCATCGAGCAGAGGTCGGACCCAACTCCCTCGCTGTCGGCTGTGCGAATTTCACGCGTTCCTCGTGGGAGAGGAACCAGGTGTTTTTAGTGGAGCGCTGATCCTCGCTTTTGTTGTTGGTGCTTCTTGTCCATAATCCACCTTCTCGACAACAAACATTATCTGGCGAAGCTGCTTTTGGAAAATGTCCTCAACTAACAACCTATTTCTCCTCACAAGCGTGAGTCTGGTTGTCCTCTAGGATTTTTATATTTTTATTTTTTTTATTATTTTTCGCTTCACTGCGAAAAAAAAACTGAAAGATCACCATCACTCTTATTTGGAAATACCCTCCGGTCATTATTAATTCGACGCTTTCTCTTCGACACCGCCCTACCCGGGTGGCTTCGAAAAGGAAACTCGACAAGTCGTCGACTGTTCTGCGAAGCCGTCTCGTTCGCCGCGAGTCAGCTTGTGGGAGTCCGCTAATTTCGCTACGTTGCTTGCAGGCCTCAGGCGCGCTGGCTTGTTGTACGGTTCAACAGCACCCATCCAACGGGAGCTTCCCAAAAGAACTGCGAACAACTCCCGCCGTAGTTCCCAGTGTGCCCCTGATATTTGGGAGTTGTTTAAGCCCTTCACCTGGAAGTCCTATGCCTCCTGACATGCCCGGAACAATCAAGTAAGTTTTGTTTCCTTTCTATTTATCTCCGGCTCAAAACAAACATCCCTAAGGGGAAGAGTGATTTCACCAGAAATGGAATGTGGCTATACATTCAGCAGACAACGGCTACTTTTGTTTACATTTGAAATTACATTTTAATTTAGAGATGAAGACTTCATTACAAAAACTTACAGGAACTATGCGTTGTTGATTTTAATTGGAAAGTATGTATTCATGGAAAACTTTCCCCCTAATAGTTTTTATTTTTGTGAATTATCTTTGGATGTGAAAAACAAAGCGGAAATGCTATGACAATGACTGGAACGATAAGGGAAACAAAACCATTGAATCTTTTGAAATGTCGAATTGGATTGTTATTTTCCTACTTTGAATCCTAAGATTTATCCTGCGTATTTTCCTACTTTCGGGATATTTGTAGTTATTTGCTTTTGATTCCTTTTACCATTGATGTCCATGTGTTTCATTGAAACTCTTTCGTTCCCCTCTCCTTTCCCCCCCCCCCCTCCCACTTGATAATTCTTTAGCTCGTCTCAATTGAAGCTGATTGAATATCGTTTACATACGCTTTCAGATTTTCACTGGTCGTCTTAAGATCAGATCCCATTCACTGCTGTTGACCGACGGGAATATTTATTATTTCAGAGAAATTAGTTTTATTTTTAAATTCTGTTCTTTTTTTGGTGGTGATTTTTTTTTTAGTTTTTCTTTTTTATCCCCCAAAATATATTGTCATATTATTTTATATTGTGTAGAAGGGAAAAGCAATGTGATCATAGCTTATAGATCGTCTCGTTTCATGAAATACAGATTGGATGTCAATTCGATAAGTCCTATCTTTATAAAAATCACTCAGTCAAATAAGGGAAGTTTAATTTTCGTGCAAATAAAATTTCGATTGATAAGGAATGAATCACTTAAACTAAGAGCTGATAAACGTATGAATATTCTCTTTTTTTTTAGCTGTCCAGAAATTCAGTGTTGTTTCGAGATATGTGAAGTGATAACACAATGTCATTAATATTAATTCATTGGATTTCGTAAGGTTTTGTTTTTCAGAGTAAATTAACTAAAAAGATTCCGTCCTCTATTGCACTTGATTGCGAAAAAAAAAAATATTTTTGTTAGAATTAAAAAATAACACCGAAGTCTCGTTGCTTGATGAGAACTTTATATGAATTCGTATTCAACAAACTTTGCATTGAAGCTTTGATTTATAACTAAGGTCTTATAAATTATATATATATATAGTCTATATTTTTTTACTTTATTTATTGGTAAGTTTTATTATTTTATAATTTTTTTTTTCTTCTTTTGCTCAAATGTTGAGGCATTCCGTCTCCAAATTATGATATTTTGGCTTATTTATAAAATTTATTTATTTGTTTTTATATTAATTGAGTCTTATTGATCATTTTGTCGATATGTGTAAAAAAACTAATTAAAAAAGGGGACATTTTCCATGGTTTTTTTTTTACTGGTTATCGATCCATCGCCGGTCTCAGTGAAATTTGCGTTGTAAAGAAACGAAATGACAGATTTTTTACTGTAAAGTGAATCCATTTCGAAAATTTTATATTTTGGCCTTTGGAATGTCTCGCCGAAACGACTCCCCGCGGATAGATCCCGTGACCCCCACTCTTTAAAGTCTTTTGGGTTGTCTTAACCATCTCCCAGTGCAACGATTTCCGATTTTTTTTAACAGGTAATTTAACCAATAATAATTAAATTAGTTTTAATACCTATTAATTGCGTATTAAACCATTTTAATAGATAATTGATACTGACGAAGTATATTATAAGAAATGAATTCATAAAAAGTAAGAACGATTCTTGTACTGTTGGAGTGAATTTTAATGTCGGGGTTTGAATTGTTTTAAACTCAGTAAAAAGTATATTTTCAATGGAAATTGAAAGATGACTTTTTTGATAATATCCCCCTAAAAAAAACGAACATTTACTTTTACCTTTTTTTTTATTATTATTTTAATAGTGAAAAGATATCTTACAACAAAGACTATTAACATTTTAAGCTTTTTTTTTTTTTTTAAATTCATTTGATTTAGTGAAATTATCAATGTTGATGTAATCATTTTTCGCATTTGACAGAACTGACTAGACTAAATTAATTGCTGCAAATATTGTTGCTAGTGTAATGACTTCCTTATTGCAATTTATAAAAGTGAAATATTTTGAAACAAAACCGACTTAAAAAAAATAAATATTTGCGTATGGTTGATATTCAAAATCCATATTGGAAGCACTGTGATTGTGTTATAACAGTCTTTGTGATTTACTTCTTCTTCGCCCACCAGCAGTGCCTTGAGGTTGAATGAACTGTTTCCTAGCTAGAGAATGAAGGTGTCATCCCTGTGACCTGCCCTCCGTACTGCGCTGCGGTTGTGGACTTGACAATCCTTTGCATTTCTGTTACTCGTAGATCGCACTTATTTCCTGGAAAAAAATATTTATAGCTTTGTTTTCTTTAAGACACAGTTTTAGTAATTTAGCAGACGTTATTAATTTTACGCATTAAATAGTAATTGTTCACCAAAACTTAATTATTTTTCGATTCTTATTATTATTATCCAGCAACAAACGGACAAGAAAACGGAATTTTGACCCCATAAGTCACAGGTGAATCGAGGAACCTAACGTCTGCCAGTGTTGACTTTAGTTTCTTGTTTTTCGCTTGACTGTAATTCGATAGAGAATGCTTTTCTATTTTGTTTTGATAAATTAGCGCAAATAAAATGGAAATAATATTCAAATTTATCAAAACAAAATAGAGAAGCATTCTTTATTGAATTCCAATTTTATTTGCGCTAATTTATGTGGGAAAACACAGTTTTCGATTTCAGTAAATTTTAAGGTCATACCAAATGATTGTAAAGACAGGACGTTAAATTTAAGACTCATTTAATGCATAAGATGCAGATTAAGAATAGTTTTTTTTTTTTTTTTTTTTTTTTTTTTTTATGTCTGCAATTTCTTACTTAAGAGAGGATTAGAACAAATAATAAATTGATCGTTATTTTTATTATTTCAAATTCTCTTTATTCTACTAAAAAACATAAAATATTCTTGGAAATAGACGAGGTAAAACGATAGAATTATCCAATGTTTTGTTTGTTGACGGCATTAATTTTGTGATCATTATAAACATATTCATTTTCCTTAAAGATTCCTTTTAGTGCAGTATCTTTTTCTGAAAATCTCGACCCATTTTATGATTTTCCTGTACATCAATATCGTGACAACAGGAAGAATTACTAAAAGAGTTATTATAAAATCCACGTAACTGAATTACTCAACGGCCCTGTCACAATGTTCAGTTGTTGTTCTAGTTCTATTAGTATCACAAAGGATGTATGGTGGTAAAATAAATTGTTAAATTGATTTTTCTTTTAAGATAAATGGTACGGCAATTTGGATAACTCACTTCGTATCTCTCGACCAGGCTTTCTTATCTGGTTGTAATATATTTTTGGTGTCAGAAACGATTTCATTTCTTTTGTCTCAGTCAACATCTGGTCGGTCGGCGAAAAGGGAAGTGCGGGCCTTGTTGTTTTCGTTGCCCGTGGTCTTGTATAAACAGTCGGCAGCTATAAACCTAGTGATCCTCCTCGTTCGCCAGCGCCCTTAGATCCATTTTCGCTTTCTTGCTTTCTTTTCTCTTCTCTTTCGGCCTAATTTAATCGGGAGAACGAGCTTATTACGTGAGGGCTGTGCAACCCGATTAAAAAAAAAAAAGGATGTTAAAAATAGATATGTTTTGTTTTTTTTAAAAAAAATCAACAGGATAAAATTTTTCCCTGCCATTTATTTCTTCAGTTGGAACTTGGTGGAAAACTAATTGGGCGCCGTAAAATTAAAGGCGTGAGAGATGTGCAAGTGCTGTATATCCAGTCCAAATAATGCTAGGCTATAATCTCTCCGCTTTTATGCCCCCGAATCTGATTCACGCCGCTCTGTTGGGGCGAGAGATGGGGTGATAATGTTTTCCTAACTTATCCATTCCAGTTGACATTTTTTTTGACGGCTTCTTCTCATTAAACGGGGATCAACTGTATATACGTCGATGAAAATAGAACTACTCATTTTGAATCTTCAACAATGACAACAAGATTCAGTTTTTTAACTCTTTTACCACTAACTTCTCAGACACTTATTTTAAGATTTTTTTTTCCTCCCGAATATAGCTTTGAGTTGATCCATATTTGTCAATTCGCCTTAATTTTTGAAATTATTTATTGAAAATCTATCTTACAAATAGATATATTTTTGCCAGAGTCACTTCATGTAGTTTGTTTTTATTTGGCTCATTTATTGAAAAATGGACAGTACCTAGAATGCTAAAGAAATAGCTGCTTCAAAGTTCAATTCTGTAGTGGATTTGAATATTTTTGTTTTTATCATTGCTACTTATTATTAAAAACTTACTTTTCCACCGAGTGTTCAACTTTCAACAGTGGCATTAAGATAGTTTCCTAAAATATCATCTCAGCGTTAATTTGATACAAAACCTCTTTTTCTTTCCTTTGCGAAGTAATTGAACGAGTGTTTTGTTCTTTCTTATCTTGACCAATGAAGCCTTGACCTTCCCAATCAAAGTGCTTCTCCATCCTATTTTTAGTCACTTTGCGTCAATGAGTGAAAAAGGCCTTTTCAAGTAGGAGCAAACCCTGTTGCCACTAAAAGAGAGGATTTCGCCTTCACCGCCTGGGATCCAACGTTACTTGCATGCGGTTTTGACGTATGTGTTTGGGCGCGTGCTAGTTTTTTGGCCCCCTCCCTTCGTCGTCTTTTATCTCTGTCAATGTTTAATGTCGTACTTCAACTAACGATGTTCCCCATCGACTAACAACGCCAACCATCTCTCTTTTGCCACAATTTTTCGGTTATGAGTGGATTTACTACAGCGAAGCCATTTCCACGCAATTTTTGGCAATGTATCCATCTCTTCATATTAACGGAGAAAATTGCTAATGGAGAATAGGTGAAACACTAGGAGTAAAGCTTTATTTTTTTTTTCAAGGCTTCGTGCAGACACTTCATCAAAGCTTTTGTACAACAAAATCCATCCATCCATTGGTAAAGATCGATGTTGGCAGTTCGGAAGAAAAGGAGGGACGGACGGAAGAGAGTGAGGGAAAAATATAATGGTGAAAAGCCTAGAAACATGAACATTTACTCTCATGCTAAGAAATTAAACTTACAATTATTTTTGCCCTTAGTTATCATTGGTTTCTTTGCACACTTCCCCTTTACAAATACTTAAAAAAAAAATACAAAGGGTTTTTATTTTGTCATTGCCCTGTAGAATCTCTTTTCCTAATAATTATTTTTCGTGTAATTTTTGGAATAATAACCAGTGTCGAATAATGAGAATTGAACAGATTCACTTGCCTGGCGTTAATTGTCAGCTGGAATCTAAGAGAGCAATGTCTGATTGGAATAATTATTGTTTATGAATTTCTAGGAAAGCTACAATTTGTAGGCGTGACTTTAATTTGCAAGACAAGTAAATAACTGTCCTAACCACTGGAGATTTTGAAGAATTTACCTTCATTTGAATTGGGTGTCGACTGTTTGACCCCCACGGAGTTTATTCCATGGCTTTCATCACTATTTCGCAATTGAAACGGAGGTTGGCTGAGTTCTGCTGCAAAGCGAATTAGATGGTTATCAGCGAACATAGGCAAGAAGGCGGATGAATCGTCGTCGATTGTTAACTAAGCCATGAAAATTGGATGCACCTCAAAAGACATCCTCAGAATCAAGTGAGAAAAAGGTCTCCCAAAAAAGTCGAAATTAATGTTAAATGAAACACCGTAAGCAAAACATAACAAGCAAATATGTACATTAAAAAGCAAAATTTAAATTTGTCTTTCTTGAAATTCAGTAGTTCAATTGCAAAAATGACCCAAACTAATGGAATGGGAAAATTCAAGACAAGTGAACTGATAAATCTGGGCGAGCAAAACAGTTCTCTAGCTCTGTTTCATCATTTTATCCACAAGCTTAGGAAATACTGTAGTCATGAGATGGAATGGTCAGTCCGGGAGGGATTGAGAGCAACAATCCGTCTTCCAAGGGCATCTGATTCATGTTCAGTTGGATTCAGATCAGAAAATTCATTCGATCAATCCATTCCCTTAATTGATCAGAAGATAATCCCTTTGCAGCTGGGGATTAGCATCTATGAATAAGAATCCTGTATCCATTATACCTCCAAAGGAGGAATGACCCATGACTGTAATGATTTTCATTCCATTCTAAGTGCTTCACTCAAAAGATAGTGATCTGAAACCGTACTAAATGAGTTCCAGCTCAAATATTTGCTTGTGGATATCTTGTACCCCATTCTTTTCAGATAAAAGTCCTTATGGAAATCAGACTGAATCTTGACTTCTCTGTGAAGAGATCTTTGCTCCATATGTCTTTCTCCAATATATATGTTGATAACATCATCCCAAATGCTCCATTTTCTGGACGGGAGACAATGTGAGAGATCAGTGTTCTCCTGGTATAAAAGGTCACGAAGCCTACTTGACACAGGCTCGTCTTGAAATTCTGATGTCAGTGGCTTCAGAAAGAAGCTGAGAAATGATCTTGTTTCTACGACGCTTAGCGGCTATTTGGAATTCTGGTAATCTTGGTGGCAAAAGGCCTATGTCCTAAAACTGCTTTCACAGCACCAATCTGGACACTCAATTTTCTGGCCGTTTCAGCTTCACTCAGTCCTTTCTCCTCCAACTTGTAGCAAGCCATCGTAAAGTACGCTCTAAAGCTGATATCTGCTAGATTTTTCTAAGAAATTGGCTACTTCATAATTGCTGATAAAAATTGAAAACAAAAAACCGGATCTCTGGCATCTCTTACAGCAACTCGCTATCTGAATATTGGAAAGTCAAGTGACAATTGAGTATCTACAGATATCATTTTCCAAAAATTTTACTTTTAATGATTTAACAAAATTAGAATGATTTGTAACTTTTGAGTTTCACTTTTGTCTTCCAATGTATTTTGGAAATATTACAGATGATTAGGGCCTGCCCGAGAGATGAGGGGGGGGGGGGATCTAGGCGGTCGCCTGGAGCCCCCGGCTGGTTGAGTTTTTTTTTGTTATTATTTGATTTAATATTAACAAACTTTCATTCCATAAAAATTTTAGGGTTTGTTTAAAATTCGTCTCGCTCCAATAAAACCCACGACTGAACGAGATGTAGATAACCACAGAGTATGAAGTTTTAGTGTCTGTGAGGAGGTTTGTGAGAAGTTGGACATTATCATTGAAGAAAGTGGACCCGGCACTCCCCTTGGACTGCTTCAGCTGAATTCTAATCAGAAAAAGTGTAGCGCCTCCATAAATTAAGAACAAGGATTTCTCAATAAGCCTACTCTTTTAGGTAAGACATATTAAAAAACAATTAAAATCGACCAGTTTCTCTCACGTGTCCAACGTGTATTATCACTTCATTTTTTATTGAATTTGTTGTTCCTTTTTTAATTTCTGGAGGTGTCACACACACTTTCTGATGATTATTCCACTTGATCTTGTTGTTTACTGATTATTCGCACCTAATGATCGCCAAAGAGCGAGAAACAGCTATCCTGGGATGTCACTTAGTAAACACTTTCGTCTCAAACATTGTTGAGCTGAATTCTTTTTCTAAATCTTAAGTGATTTAAAACAAAAGCGGAACAAGACTATTGATGCAACTTCATAATGGGTCTATGAATTTGTTTTTAATAGTAAGTTATCCTGAAACATTAAACCTTTAGGAAACCTTTGTGGAAGTATCTGGCAGAAGAAAACTATTATTGAACGCTAGACTAGATCAGGCACTAAGTAACACAAATCATCCTTTAACCAGTGGCAATTCGCCTATGTGCTATTTTTTGAATATCTGGAGCTGCTTTAAGCCAATAAAATATTTTGATTTCTATATTAAACGCTGGAGTTCTTTAATCGTGGTAAATAGCATCTTACGATAATAATTATTAGTTCATTTGATAGACGAATGTTTTTAGGTTTTATGCTTCACATTTTGGAGATGATATTAAGTAAACTCTAGTTAACCATTGTTCTTTCCCATTGTGCTGAACATCGACTAACCAAGTCTTACTTTCTTTAAATTATTCATGATGTGTATTTCCATATATGGGTTGGTACCCGCATGAACGAGCACAGAACTGCCATCACAAATAATAACAAAAATTATCTTACTAATGTCCATCATAAGGCAACTGGGCACAAAATATTAACTAACAGTCCAGTTACTTATACTATTGAGAAAGATGATTATCTACGGAAGTTTCACGAGTCGCTCATTATTAAATCCATGTCTATCCCTTGTTACAATACTGAGGTATCCATTCTTAACGCGCTCGAGTATGGTATTAAATAAGATATAATGTTGTCATTATCATTTAAATTTCCTGTTTCATTGTATAATTTTTAATGATGTAACTTTAGCATTGTTTAACTTATTACTTTTCAAATTCTTTTGTTCCTTTGATATTCAAATAATTTTCTCGGGAGGAGTAGGTTCCGAAGTTTTATTTTCTGTTATAATCTGAAGATGGGAAATTATATTCCCGAAACATGTTATTAAATAGTCTTTTTTGTTTGTTTCCTTGTGTATGTGGTCCACTTTCAACATTCTTACTTTCTTTAGTTTGTTGTTTTTTAACCCTTTATTTCAACGAAAGACGTAGGAGTCTTGTGTATGTGGGGGTGGGGGTTGTCTTTGAAGGGAGAGAATAAAGACGATTGAATTTTGGCTGCTATGAGAACTAGTAATGCATTGTATGTCCCAGCTGAGTGATGTTCTATTGTAATACTCCACAACGAAATTGTGTTTGAAGAATAATAATTTGCTTTTCTAAGTAGATTCCGAAAACATCAATGAAAATCCTATTGAATTGTATGTTGTCGGTGGCAGCTAGAAAGCTTGTATTTTTCCCCCTCCCTTCCCTTAAGTATTTTTACTTTTTCAATAGTATTTTTTGAGTTACTTTCACCCCTACCTCCACCCACGCTTTCTAATTACGCAAGTGGAGCTTCTGCTTCCAAATTAGGGAAATTTTTAGACTTTCCCGTCGGTTGGCTTCGTTACTCCAGCACGAGAACGTCATTACGTGCGAGTGACAGCTTCTCCCCCGCTGAGAGGGTGGGTAGGTGGATGGGCAGATCATCCGGAGGGGAGCAAGCTTCCAACCTTGGGAACGTTAAATGGGACCACGTCAATCTCAAGTTAAACAATTGAATTTAGTAGAGGAAAAGGGAATCAAAGAAAGAGGAATGGTTAATATGTCACTGGGACTTAATTCCAGATCTTCCTTCTTTCAGATGTGGGTGGAGTAAGGCTGAATTACATTTCAAACAAATGAATTTAATAGATTTTTCATATGTTGATTTCTTTTTTTTTTTTCCTTCATCTTTTTGGCATCCCTTTTTAAGTGAACCTTGGTGCACAGAAAATCATGTTTATTCAGTATTGTTTTGATTTTACACAAACTTTTTAAAACGACTGCTTTTCTTAATACCAATTTCATCCAAATTCCAATTATCTTTTCTAAAATTTCGGATTTAAATTTAAAAAAAATTAATTAATCTGAGGATGTGAGTTATTGTTGACAGCAAATTCGTTTCGTAAAAACTATTGAGAATTGAATAAATTTTCCAGAGATTGAAGGAAATAATACTGTTGCTGGCATTGATTTGCTGCAACATATTTTGAAACGAATGGATTATTTATCGTAGTATTTCACGAAATCAGTAAGAGTGATTTAAACGGTTTATTATTATTATTATTTTACTTGTTAGATTTATGAGTGGCTGTGACCGGCCAATGTTGATTTTGGCCTGAAAGGATCAGACTGATGGTAATAACAAACTTCAAATTGAAGGTCCAGAGGCGCATGCGTGAATGCTCGGAATCTCCACAATTTCCGCTTTTCTTGCAGGAAGATTTTATTACAATGGCAGTACAAATTCGATGTTCGAATTACAAACATCGTAAGAATATTAAATGTTTAACGCAGAAAAGGAGTAATGAATAATATCAAATGAATTAGATACTTTTTTATTATTATTATTATTGGATGTGAGTTCATTATTCATAGTTATCGTCAAAAAGAAAAATTGTCAGGTTTTTGACCTAATTTAATTAAAAAATTCAATTGTTAAAGAAATACTTAACATTTCACATGGTAACTTGGACAGAGAGTTTGATTTTTCAACATTTCATCATTTCAACAAAAAAATTATAAATAATGAAGGAACATGGAAGTTCGACTGCTTTTTCCAGTAATCTGAGAATGTAATCCATTGAAGTTGTTGTCTGTTAAGTAACAGAAGCTTTTTAATAAATAGATAGGATTAATATTGATTAAATAAATATGATATAATCGGTAACAAATTCTAGTTGTGGTCTAGTTTCTAATGTAAGTAACAGTTTCTGGAATATAAATAATACATTATACATATTATAATAAATACGGCCCAAATAATAAAACAATAGGAAATACTCTTTTTCTTTATAAAACCATTAATTTTAAACAAATCATTTGTTCAAATCATTTATTTAATAAAAATAGACTTATGAACAAGATATTACATTTTTCTTGACAAGTTTTATTATTTGTATTTAGTTAACATTTTTATTTAATGTACATAGAAGAAAAAAACAAAAAAACAAAACCCAACCCTCTTTGAATATAAGTAATTTTTTATCTCCTTTCTACTTGTTGTATATTTGTTAATATGACAATATCTCCACAAAAATATATATTCACAAAATATATTTATTAAAGAAATTTTGGAAATACTTTCAGTAAATAAAAAATACTTCCTCCTTTTATTTTTCAAAATTTTTAAAACTTTAAATAATTACAGATGTAATTATTTTAATTTTTAAAAAGCTTGAAAAAGGAAAAAAGGAATACTTTCGGAAAATTTGTTTAATAAATATATTTTGTGGGGATATTATATATTTGTTAATATCTGTATATATGGGTCATCGTTCTTTCGAATCTTTTCAACCATTATACATTCTCATGATTGTTTTAATTATAACATTGATATAATTTTATTATGATGATTTGAAATGAAGAATGACTGAATCAAATATTGGAGGTTACCTCTTAATAGCTTTGTTACCATCTATTATCACTTAAAATATTATCGTTCTATTTATTGGATGGGATTTTGTGACTTATCGTTGTTAAAAGGCAATTATTTTAGTTCTCCGTGTGTGGGTCGGTCGGCGTGTATTGGCTGCCCTCTTGCATTAGAAGGGTAGTGGAATCCGTCTGCTTTGTCCGGTTCGACCTTCGGTGGCTGCCGTGGCCCTGAGGCCTACATTCATCCTCTGTAATTGCCTCATACGTCGTTGGGAAGTCGAGGTCTGCATTTTAATTGGTGGTGGGGTAGCGTGACTCTTCTCATTGCATTCTGTGGTAACTATTATTAATTGATGCTCACAAGAGCCGTGGTTTCATTAAATGACAAAGTGTCTACTTTTTTCCCGCGTTCCAATACAATAATTTTGCTTTAGCCGTTTTGCGAATGGAAAGAGATACCGAAAAGTTCAGAAATCGTGGCGAACCGTTGTAATCGTGGTGCTGTTACTGATAAGAATAAAGTAATAGTGAAATCCGCCTTCCTAAATCTTTTGGTATTTGCTTGGATGTTTTAGATTAAATCTTTTATGAAATAAATGAAATGAAATAAGTGGAATGTTCGTAATGTGGATCTAAATTTAAAAATACTGAATTAATGAAAAGCCAGGAATGTTTTTCGAATGGAATTTGCTAGTGATGCACATTTTATAAGCACTCGTCAGTCGATAGACATTTATAAACAGTCACAATTTAGCTTTTTGCATTTTGACAACTGCTGATAAGGATTGCAAGTGATGACATTAGGCGAAAAGAGAAGTTAATGTACTTTTTATAATTCACGATGTCACAATTCTTTGTATTGCAATTACTTCATTAGTTAGTTGCAATTTAAAAAACGTTAAAGAATATAAGAATTGCCTTATATTATTTATCTTTTGACAATTGTTAGCTTACATAATATATCTTAAATAGTATTATTTGCAATTTAGAAGATATTTTATTAACTTTTAACAAGTTACTAAGTTTTTTAATTGTTCATAAATAAATATAGGGTTGGCTTTCTTCATCATACTCAAAATCGTCCGATGGTGTAAGATCAGGTGAATAGGAAGGATACGGGGAATGACACGATTACCAAAATTCGCATGAAGCAACTGAAGCGTGTCCCTCGCTGCGTGGCAAGTGGACCCATCCTGCTGGAACCATTGCGGACTAAGTGACAGGTTACGTGCAACCAGAATCTGATGAGATCTCTCAGAAATGGTGTGCGAATGTTTTCTCTGTCCCCCACTTGGTCCACAGTCACAGAACTGTCATGATGATCCTCAACAAAATAAGGGCCCAAGATTCCGTTTGCAGACGCGGCACCATATCGTTACACGCTCACTATGGAGGGTTTCTCCATAACGATGTCTGGCCGTTCAAATTCCAGAAAACGGGTTGTTTGTCGATTGATAAATCCATTCAAATGAATATGGCTTTCATCAGAAAACAAGACATTTGACAAGAAAGCTTCATCATCATACGCCATCGCTAACATCATCGCACAGTAAAAGATTCTCGGGTCCTTGTCGGCATTGCTCAGACGTCGTCCTATCTGTATCTTTTAGGCACACCCAGTGGCGTAGCGAGGGGGGGGGGGTAAGGGGGTCTATAATGCCCCAAACATATATTATTATATGTTTTTCGAGTTTTCGGGGGGGGGGGGCAAAATGGTATTGTGTCCCGGGCGCTAGTTTCACTTGCTACGCCACTGGGCAACACCCACCAATTTCCTTGAATATTCGTCTTGTAGATGTTTGACTAAGATTCATTTTTCAGGTTGTTCGCCGGAGACTTCGTTCAGGCTATAATACCTGCTTGAGGAGCTTTCCTAGATTCGAATTTGTTGTCAGTCTAACTGGACGTCGGGTGCAGCCTTTGCGCTTTGTCTTTGACTGCTAACAACCATTTGTGTGGGTGGTGGTTTTTGAAATCGTTCTCGAATATGCATTTCCAACTTGCAGCAAACTTGGTCCATTTGAATGTCCAACTCCGTATGGCCGAAAATAATGCTCCACAGTAAAAAAAATTTCCTCCATTGTTAGCGCCATTTGAACAACCAACATAAGCATACTTTCCATGACGATGAGGGTAGCACGTGGTGCGCATGAGCAACAAAGGCTTGTGATGTTCAGTATTGTTTGTTTTGGCGCTTACCGTATTAATAGCTTAAATTATTCAGGAACTGAAATAATTCCAAATAACTAACGTAATTTGCGTGCTTTATTTATTTATTTAACAATGTCCGAACAGCAGCATTTTTTTTTGTTCGTCTGAACTAGGAGCAATTTCTTGCGCTTTTTAGCGGTAGAATTATTGGCGAGGTTCATATTACGTATGTCGATGAGGACGATGACAAAAGAAGAAAGCCTACTTCGGATTCGAACTTACGCATATGGCTAAAGATGTCATTCCGGATAGGCCCTAAACCCAGTGGCGTAATTAGGAGGAGTAGATGAAACGCCAAATTATGGTTACAGCAAATACTGATGTCAGAAGAAAATGCATTTTTACTTTGGAGGTCCAAATCTTTGAGTTCCGTTACATATGCACTAGTAGTTTTGCGCAATTTGAAAAATGAAATGGCTGTGACAAATAAGCGTATGGTTATAGTCACAGAAATGTCTTAGAAATAATGTTTCATTTATTTAACAATAAAAGTGTATTTTGTTTTTTATTACTTTGTAACGTGTAATATTATGAGTAACGGATCTTAATATAAGAAATCGAAGGGACTCCATCAACCCCAGTTACGCCTCTGCCGAAACCATCGAAGTTTGATAGTTGAATTAATAGTATTATTTATTTATTTACTTACTTATGTATTTATTTATTTTTATTACATATTTTGGTTTTTAATGCAATAATACATTTTTCGAATAAAAATATTTACTAAACAAACTGAATATAAATTTTGTAGCTGTATTGGGGAACTTGATTGTATGTTGGCGAATGCAGTATTTTTGCTAAAAAATTCTAGATTTTAATTTTAACAGTGGAATGTAGTGTAACCATAAAAACTCTCAATAATTATTGTTCCTTCAATTTAGTTTCCATTAACTAAAATTTAATTAACAAGCAGAAAGGTCCATAAACAACGTATTCATGTCCGGGGGGGGGGGGGCGCTGTGCTTAGCATGACAAACATTGACGGGGGAGAGGTCAGATAATTTGACGTCACATTACATTTCGCTTCAGCTCCTTTTTAAAATAAAAAAAAACCTACTAAGAAAGTCATTAAAATACCGCAATTATCTAAACTTTAAAGTTCAAATGAAAATATGCTTGAAAATGAGGAATATGTATCAAAATGCAATGCGAAAGGATAAGGTTATGTTATCAATTTACAACTGATTAAACGATTTAGTCATTGAACTGAGTAAGAGGCGTTCTGGACTGAATCTTATAAATACTTATAGTTAAAATAATTTAATTATTAGGGGGGGGGGATTCATGATATTGTAACGTAATATTAGGGAGGGATGGGGGTTCACAAGATTGTGACAAAGTGTGAAAAGGGGAGGGGGGAGTAGAAAACAACAAACATTAGCGTGACATAATTTATGAACAGCCCCAAAGTTTGTTAACCCAATTCTATTCTGTTTAGTTGCCTTTTATTTCATAGCCAAATTATGAACAAGTACAAGTATTGGAACAAAAACCTTTCATCAATCACTTAAAAAAAAAAAAGCACAAGTATTAAACAATACAAGTATAATACTTGTGCTCTTTTTAAGTGATTGATGAAAGGTTTTTGTATTAATATTGCGGACTCGCTTCTTGAAGTGAAATTATTGATTTTTTTATAATTTTGGTTGTTGAGTTCAAAATTAAGAATTCAAAATGCAGAATTCTTGTGAAATATTAGCAAGATCTTTACAAATCATGGTTTTCTTTAGGTTCAATCGAAGTTTATTTTATCAATTGTATATTACCGTAAGTTTTTATCGATCTTAAAACAAAACAAAACAGGCAGTTGTATTTTTTTGGGGAGTGGCAGATGACCAAGCCTCTAATGAATTGGAAACTTAAGACATTACTATATTTCGTCAGAACTTTTAAAGATTATTGATTTACAATTATGTTATTTTTTTTTTTCAATTTATATTATTGTTTGTTTTTGTTAACGAGAACCTTCAGCGCTTTTGTGCATGCATCAGGTCTCCTTCGATTTCATCAAAATAAGGGTGAGGAGAAATAAAAAGGGGGATGTTTACTTTTTATCAGTGTTAGTTTACTAGTTGCTGCGTTCTATCTGCGCTTTTGGGGAAAGAATTATGGAAAGAATAAATACTATTGCAAAAATGCTCCTCCGTTATTTTTTTCTTGAAAGCGAAAATGTCCAAATGAATTTCTTAGGAAAGTGCCCATCTCAGCATATCACCCCTGCGCAGTAAAATCGTCCGCCAGTGGTAGTTCTGGCTTTTGAAAACGACGAACAGTATTGGAATCTTTTTAGCTTATCTTGTAATTAAAATGTTGATTTTGAAAGCAGTTTTCTGATCTTTATTAATCATCTACACAGGATTGTGATTTTTTTGCTGAGCGATTGTTTAATTCCATAAAGTGAAACACATTGATTTTAATTTAGGAGGTATTTTACATTATGTCTTTCCTATTTTTCGTGAAAGAGACTTGTCTGAGAAAGTACAACTAATATTTGATGACAGGAGGAGGTGTTCACTGAATATATATAAAAGTCACAATGAAACATCATTTAACCCCACTTGTTACAATAGCCGCTGTTACAGCTCAGTACTTATCGTTTTACTGTTATATACTACTTGTTTTATGTTAGGCGATAAGTAGCAAGTGTTTTAGTAAAAATATTCTTATAAATATTAAAATTATTGATACGATTGTTTTACTAAATACAATTCAGGATTTAGTCTTTTATTTAACTCACTTACATGAATTAATGCAGGTAACTGAAGGCCATTGTAAGGATACGCTATTTTCATTAAATATTAAAAAATATTTATGTATCTGTAAATTAGATGTATTACGTAAATTTACATTTTGGTTATGTATTGACAGTTAACACAACAGTTTCTGATAAATTATAGATATCTAATAGTTATTAAAGCTCAGGTGAAACGTGATCAGGTTAAAATGGATTTCAGTGTTTGATTATCATAATTCATAGAAACGACCACAGTTAACCTTTTTTTCCAGAAGATTTGTCATTGGACCGATAAGGTTCTTTTATTGGATCTAGATTATTTTTACTTTAAGTAAAGAGGAATCTTTTGTTTATTTTTTTTTTTTAATTCTCCATTGTTGAAATAAAGGCAATATTAGAACACTGCTTTTCTTCTGATAGTCCTCCTGTTTTGTATGTAAGTAAGCGTAATAAGGTTCTAGTTGCTCGAAAGTAGTTTAATACAGAAAACCTCAGTTTAATAAGAAAAGGGGGAATCCAAGGACATCTCCAAATTATCGGAGAAAGTTTGCTAATTTACAAAATAAAACGAGCTTTTATGTTTTGTAAGCGGATAATTCCTTTCAGTCAGATTTATAGAATGTAATCAAAATAAATCGTATATTATAATAGATCTACGAAGCGACCGTTTGCACAAAAACATTAGAAACAGATTTAATAAGAAAATAAAAATAAAACAAGGTACAGTTGCACGTTAATATATTCATTAAAATAGATCTGTTTAAGATTTAATTTTTATTAAAAAGATATTGATATTTGAAAACAATTTTATGAATGTTGTTAATTAAACGGAGAGGTATTTAGAGCAGTATTCATGAAGGACTTCCTTTAGTTTTTTGTTTTAAAAGTTTTTTGCTCTGAAAAATTTATCGAAAGCAGTTAAGAATTTTTCAGTAAATAAAAAATATCGAAAAGAAAAGGTCAAACGATGAATTTGAACAATGAACTGACCTTTGCGGTTTTGTAGAAGTACTTGGTATAAATTTTCCATTTTGACATTATTGGATTTTGATATTATTGGAACATTTTTATCATTGTCTTCGAAAATATCCCGAAAACAGTTCCGTTTGGAGCTGTTGTAACTCCTAGATGTTGTATTGGATTTGGCGGTGGAGTCGGTGGTATATTCTGTTGTTGCTATTTAAAGGGAAAGCCATCAACCCACGTGGATATTTATTTCGTGAATGTCTTGGCGGCAAAACCAAAATGGAACGGAACAGGTGAATCCCTTATCTCGTCCCCGTGTTAAGTTTATCGGAACAGTAGTAAAACAGAGAGAGAGACACTTTCCTTGTCCATTGAGTTTGTCATTGGAAGGAGCGGCGCCTCCAAATCTAAAAAGGTACTTTTGATGTAATCGAACAGTTGTTCTGTCTGGATTCATCAAAAAAAAAAAAAAAAAACGTTTTCTTGTTCTTTCTTACAGCCTTCACTTCTTTTTTTCTTTTTTCTTTTCATTCTTTCTCTTTCATCCACTTGTGAATTGTTTGTGATGATGAACATAAATCTTACTGAGCCATGCAGTAAATAGTAACGGAATTTACTGTTCCTTGTTGTCATTAGGTTTTCACTTTCTTCATATTCAGAAAATAAAAAAGGTTTAGGAAATTTCTATTTGTTGGTGGAGGTTCACTTTTTCGGAAGGTGTTGAATATTCAGCTCTTTATTGTTGGCTTTTATCCTTCAGTTCAAACTTCTTTGAAATCCTGTATTGTTAATATATGTTATTATTATTATTTTTATTATTTATCTATTATTTATTTCCTTCACTGTAAAGATATTAAGATAATTAAAATATGTACTTTATGTGTGTGTGTGTGTGTAATCCTTTGCGTACGATAACTGAAAATTGAATGTTCTATAGGAATATTTAATTTATTGATTAGTCATGTTGTCTAGACATTTTCAAGTTTATATATTATACAATTTTATATCTATATTGAACGAGTTTGAATCGTTATCTCTTTGTAATAAGACAATGATGTTACTAAAATTTTACACTTAATTTTATATTTATTGTTGCTTTTTAACTTGATTTAGATTTTTGTTGTAAAATAGGACTGTTAGTCAAAGTAACTTAAAATTTTTCATGTTGGGAAAAGTCTGAAAATTGTTACTTTATTATTGAGTATAAATAAAATATTGTCAAATTACTTCAAACCTACGTTTTAAAGTATTAAGAAATTGCGTTAACAACTTAAGGTTCATAGCAAGATTTATATAGTATTTTAAAGTGTTTTTCTTGTACAGTTAGTTTTAATTAACAAAGACTAGAGCAGTAGATAACAAATCGAACAAATAAAATGTCAGGAACAGCAAAGTTTTATTCATTTTATTGAGTAATTTATATTGAAAAGGGCGAAGTTATTTTTTTTTGTTTTTGCTTTTGTTTTTTTTTGTTTTTTTTACGCAAGTAAAAACTGCTGAAATTTAAGATTATTTGGGTCCAAAAAACTAAATAATAAAATAATTTTATTTGTAATAATTATTGAATTCATAAAATTTAATAAAGTTGTAATAAAATAGAATAAATTTCTATGTTCTGTTTCTTCGGTGTAATTACAAGATGAAAGATTTCGATTCCATTGAATAGTTTTTTTGTTGAGATTATTACGAAAACTGGATATAATACAGCACAGTCACAGTCTTTCCTGTTTTCTTTTTGTTTCCCCCCTCGCTTATAAGTTAAATGGAATCGGCCGCTAACATCTCAGCTTGTCAAGACAAACGCCATCCGACTGTAACTTTTATATTTTTAATCTAATTCTTTTTTCTTTCAGAAGCTACTCTTCAAAACACTTAGGTTATTGTTTGTTATGTTGAAACTGACTTTACTAAGAAGTTAAAGAAAGTAGATACTTATTTTTGATACATTCTTTTTTTTCTCGTCAATTTCTTTGATTCCGGAAGAACAATTTTTAATCTGATTTCCAAGCTTGTCAAAAAGAATTTAAGAACGATATCATGGGTTATGATATTTGAAAGTTAAAAAAATGCGTGGATTCTATTTTGTTTGGGGTTTTGAATCCGAAACTTAAGTTGTACATTTTCAAATGTCCAATCTTTGTTCAGCAGTTGTATTTCCAAACAATTTTTATCAAAATTGTAAGAAAGAAAGAAAAAGGTTTCTCCAAACGCAGCAAAAATTCTTGGGTTGAGTTTAATCAGAATGTGGAATTAAAAATGAAGATGGCATTTGGAAAGACTGAAATTGTCACTGATTGATTTAAAAATATTCGAAGGATGTTAAAAAAAAATTTAAAAAGTTATCGAAAGGAGAAATGTTGAGGATGATGGAAATGTTTGGAATTATAGTAATACTGGCGAGTTGGGTTGCATAATGTATTTTTCTATCTACGACGTTATACAAATGTTCATCGTAGCGTAATCCCTCTTGCTGTCCGAGCAGAATGTGCAATGACTGTCAATGCATCGAAGCATCCCTAATGCCAGCAGAGCAGCAGCGGCAGCCCCTTTGCCCACCGGCAGCTGTCCGTACGCTGTAGTCGGGAATTGGATAGTCACTGACCGGGTGGGATTCGGCGCAGTTGCCTCTTGCTGGGTAAAAGAAGCGACCTCTTCTGCATTTATTTATACCGAATATTCTTTCGAATCCGTTTGGATGTTTGCTTTTCAGACTTCGTCCGTTGCATTGGGACCCGAGCGGAAAGGGAATTACGTAATCGGATCATACATAATTAACTCGTTGGGAAGCGTGTGTGGTTGCTGAACCATTACAGTAATCCGTTAGTTACCCTCCAGTTCCATTTGGCACGTTCGAGCAGTCGAATCCGGGCGATTCGTAAAGGCAGTTTTCATACCTTTTATGACGCAACTTGAATTAGCACCAGCGACAGAATTAGCAGCAGCTGTACGACAGGCGACAATTCACCAAATCTCCGCCTGGGTTATTAGGGCTTTACAATCGCAGCCATTTACGAAGATAGCTCCGGCTTGTGGGTGCTGTCCTCGTAGTGTTTTAATCGGTCATGTTAATCTAGTGCTCGGTTTTCAAAGGTTCAGCTCTCGGATGAACGTATCGTTAATTAAGGCTTTTAGAAATTGTTTCAAGTTTCAGGATCTAAAAGGTTTTAGATTGAACGGTGTTCTTTGTACTTGGTGTTCTGTAGATGGAAATAAATAATATTCCCGTTTTCAGTTGCCATTATGATACCAGTTGATTGACAATATTGTATCAAGAAAGTGAAATTTCTGAGCTTTTCCTGATTGCAATAATTTCCTCGTAATTTTTTTGGAGTATTTCAATTTGTTGTTGATTAGAAATAAATTCTTTTAACTATTTAAATATCTTTGGTAGGAAGCATTCTTGTATTTGATATTCTTCACTTACGTCATAATTTGATGTTTGTTAAATGAGCATGAAATAGATATTTACAGAATTAATTAGCACAACGAAGAAAAAAAATCTTTTAGCTGTCGGAGTAATAATTAAAACCTCTTAATAATATTTAATATTTTGTTTTCGAGATATCGTAAGGTTTCAACTATTAATTATTTTCTGTTTTATGATGTGATAATAGTGATTGGGGGAAGGGTAGGAACTGAAATCTTTTTTTTTTTTTATTTTTTGCTTGGAACGTTTTATGGGGGCGCGCGTTTGAACGCATATTGGTAAGTTTAGAATTTTCAGGTGAGAGAAATAGTCCTTGCATCATTAAATATGATTGATTGATGAGGAAGGGATCTATTCTTTTTGCATACGTCAGGCATTTTTATCTTTGGTGGTGCTTCCGGGGCTGCAGAAGAAGAGGAATCCCGATGTAGGAGAAAATCCTCTCCCTCTTTCTCTCTACATATTTCAGTAAGTCAAGTCGGGTGTTCGCCGGCGTGGAAAACACATTCATATTCCTGTCAGTCGAGGCGCATCTATACTGTTGGCGAATATGGATTCAGCAACATCCTTTGCGTTTTCAACAGACTTTTGAAAATGGCCGTCGTATTTTCATAGCCATTTCCTCTCTCTTGTCTCCATTGACTAGAGCTTCTCGACGGGCTTTTCCGGTGTTTTTCATTATTTAACTTTCATACATAGAATTCCGCAGGTTATGAAGCTGAAACTTTTTAAAGCACAATTTTGTGTAACGACCGCTTTAAGATTTTTATTTTGTTTTTCCGTTTGCGTAAAAACTTATTCGCATATTTTCATTTAAAATTTTGATTTACGTTGGCTATTAAGGCAATAATAGCCAACATAAATAAAAATTTTAAATGCAAATATGCGAATATTCAAAAAATAAAATTTCGTCTACCATTTATCGTTTTTTGTTTTAAATAGAATAATCATAATTCCTATTTAAAACAAGATTATCTTTATTCAGAATGTAAATTCGTTCAAGTTCCAATTCCCTTGTATGAATTTTTTTTATCCTAGATTTTTTTTCTTTAAATTTTAAGTATTTCTTCGTAACTGTATGCAAAGATAACATTAGATATATATTTCACAGCCTTGCCTAAAATATCAAAATAAAATCTTTAAAAAAACTTGAATTGTTAAGACATAAAATTTAGTTCTTGATACTCATTGATTTAATATCACGAGTAAAGGATCAGTGAAAAATCTGGTAGTATTATATTCCAAAAAATATTTATGTTAAAATATTACCTCGTTCCATTAAAACCTTTCTAGAAAAGAAACTCGTTGGGAAAAAAATGTGAGTTCAGAGAATCTCATACCTTCTAGTCATTGAAAAAAAATTAAATTAGTGTTTAATCTTTTTAGATTTAAATTCTTAGGAATACTTTTCCTAAAAATGTACATACACTGGCTAAAAATTTACGATAAAAAAATAAAAAAATCGAGAACAAGGTTCCATTAAGGTATGGACTGATCCAATGATACCTTAAAGGACCAGTAAAGAGACAGACGTCATCCACAGAACATTCACAGAGGCCAAACAGCAGTGATGCATTTTTTCCCAAAACATGGTAGTGTTTTTATGGATAACATTGTCTTTCGTGTCAGAGTTCTACAAGAATTACTGCTGAGCACGCGGAGGACTTCTGTCATCTTCCCTGGCATCCCCAGTCTCAAGAACTCAATCTCATCGAAATTGTATAAAACGTGCTGGAAAGGGTTGTACAACATCGATATCCTTTAACAATAACAAACACTGCGCTGCACGTCGTCGTAGGAATTTATTTGATCAGTGAGTGAAATGGAAGTACTGTAGTCTCTCATTGCTCGAGCGCTCAAGAGAAAAAAATAGGTATTTGAATTAAATTTTTTTAAACAATAAGATATTTAAAATAAATCCCGAAGCAGTGGTGAGCAAAAAGATAAACAGAGCATTAAGAGTTTAATTATATTTTATTATTATTGATAGCATTTTAGCTTCAAATCCTTTAGGTCGAATTGTTGACACTTGTGTTCTGTGCTTTTTTTCTTTGTTTTTCTCCCAATTGTGAATCTTTCTATGATATTCTTGCACGCATTGGTTCCATAGGAATAGAAATTTTCAGCAGTGGTGGAAATATTGTGCTGGAATTAATCTTTACAACAAAAAAGGCATGAAGATACGAAATACTACTGTTACTATACTGATACTAGGGAGCTGAAACATTTGTATCTTATTTATTTGTATAATGACATGTTGTCTTTATTACTAATTGAAGTATTTGAACCAATTTAATTTTAATCAGGCTAAATTATTTTTTTTTAATTGAATAGCAATTTTAACCTGTGAAAGATATTTAAAACATTTCTAATGATGAATGTAGATAGGCAGGAATCCATCATAGCTCATAGGGCTCTTGTGGCTGCGAAGTTAAAAGACTTCGACATTTTCAATGACTATCGGGACTAGTTTAGATTGGGTGGGTCAGCCCAACGCCCGCTCGCCCGCTAGCCTTTACTTTTGGCCAAATCCACTTCCCATTACGTAACCCGGGTTAAGGTGAAATAATAATCTTTAAGAAAAATGATTGAACCCGTGATGGATATACTTGTTTCGTCTTTGTTCTTAATAAAATGATTTTATAACCCGTAAATCTTACGTTAACCTTTACTCATTCGTATGGAAACCTTATTTCAGTCACAAAAGCAACAATAATAATAATAAAAAAAAGTCTTCTTTTATGAAATACCCTATTTGTTAGGGGATTTCAGTCTTACTGTTTATCTGTTTATCTTTTTTTCCATTTTTCTACTATTCAGTAAATTTTCTATCCAAGTTTATCTTTTCTCAGTTTTTCTAATTAAACTGTGAAATGTCAGGCAAGATATTCTCGTTTTTAATTAAGGTGAGATGTGGGGAAAGATCTTGGAAGCAGTATTGCTTTTGTATTTGGCTGAAGTTAATTCTGTTCCTTGGCTGCAGATCTCTCTCTCTTTGGGAAGTATACTTGTAATGTTTTATAACAAACACCATAGAATTGAAATTCCTTTTATTGTGCGTTCAGCTCAGAGGGAAAAAAGTGAAAGAAGAACGATGGAAGGGCAGGGAAAAAAAAAAAAAAAAAGCAGATAATGTTTGGAAAGTTATCGCGTGAATTCTTTGAGTGCTAGGTATTGCGGGAATGTATGCGAGCAAAGTAAGCCTCCAGGGTTCACAGCATCTATGAAAAAAAAAAAAATAAGAAAATTAAACGGCCAGGAAAGCCTGGGAATTTAATTTTATCGGATTATCTCTGCATTTTATCGTGGGTGTTCCTGCTTTCTTTCTTCAAGACGAAGACGTAAAAAGGACAGAGTAAATGCAGTTTAAAAAATATGAAGGAATATAAAGTAAAAGCAAATTAACATGTAGACAGTATTAATTTTATGTGTAGAATCCCAGCTTGATTAAATGGGTTACAAAGATCTAAATGAACACAATAGACCTTAAATATTAATAAGAAACAAATCCAGATCACGGAGATTAACTTTGAGTCATATAAGAACGGAGGAAAGGTGGCTTTTTTTTTTTCTCCCTATCTTTCCTCTTTAAAATCATCGTTGTCCCGTTCCCTCCTTTCATTCTTTTCTCTCCACTCATTCCTGGCTGTAGATAGAAAATCTCCCCCGCTTTCTAAAAATACCCGCGTCTCCGTTGCAAAGTGTCGGGTACCTAAAGAAGAGGGCGACCAGACCATTCTTATCGGGCAGGTATCTTCTCCCCGAAGCACTACTGATTTTTTTTTTTTTTTTTTTTTTTTATCGTTTGTTAAAATGGACTTTCGTATCAACATAGAAAGTGTTTTCCTCCTCCTATTTGATGAGCAGAAACAGCTAAATTTACTTAGGATGGAAAAATTGAAGGCTTTACATTTGTAAGAATAATAATCTCGGTCTTAAACAGAAGAAAACTAATTGACAACTTTTTGTTGATTTAATAAAAAAAAAAAAAAAATTCTTTCGATCAATTTCAACTACCAATCAACTGTAGAAGGATTAACATAGACTATATATTTCTCCATTGATTAATCCTTTCTTTTCCAATTGTATTAATTTTATTACTCTTCTTTCATATATGCTATTTTTCTCTGTAATTCCCTGGAGCACCTCAATTCTCATGATTCCTTGTTTTACAGAATCTTCAGTTCACTTTTGTGTTTCCTTTTCCTGATTGACCTTTCATAAATTTTCAGATCACTTAATTTCTTTCGATACCGGTACCATATAATACCTATTTTTCAAAATCCATGAATTACAGTGTGATTATGTCAATCCAAGAATTATTTGTATGTTAGTTTTGTTTCATAAAAACAATAATGAATATTCTTTTCTTTTTTTTTTTTAGTATTACAGCTGAAGAAACTCTTCTATCTTTCTTATATTTTTCATTCAATTTAATTTTAGGTAATTATAAAAATAAATAATTTATAATTACGTATGAAATTGAGTTCGGTTTTTCTTCCTTACGGAATTGAACTCTGCAATTGTTTAATAGGAATTCCGTATTTAAGGCGCTGAGAGTATTACTGAGAATTTGGCGCGTTATTCATAGTCGGCTTGTCCTTTGCTGGCATTGGGGTCGGTTGCTGTCTGGCACGTGCTTTGGGGCAGCGAGAAGAGGGGGAATTCCTATGAAACCTACCCGTTAATAATGTTGCCTTGTGCCATTGGAACATCTCATTTTCGTTGTAGAGAGAGAGGAGGGTGGAAAATTTTACAGCTCCCTTCGAATGTATAAAGAACGTGACTGGGATTGTAAGGAGGAAATGACGTGAAAGGGTGGGTCCACCGAGCAGTTAAATACACAAAATTCATTTTAACCCAATGCCTTTTAACTACAGTATATATAGGTTTAGTCGATGAAAAATTAATTACCTTTTTTTTTTTTTTTTGATTCGATTAAAAAGATACATTTGACTTCAATCTTAATCAGTTTATTGTGTTTTATTATTATTATTCACGATAATTCCCATTTAAAGAGAGCGTTTGAACTTGGATTCCTCTATGATGACTGTTTGGGTTTTCTCTGTGCCCAAATTTTCTTTCATATGTTCACTGTGTTGTTTCTTACGCTCCGCTGTCCATTTACATCCCCGCCTCTTCTGTGTTGTGGTGATTATTATCATTATTATTATTATTAAGATAGAGTTTTAAGAAAATAGTTTTTAAATAGTTACTATTTTACTATTTAGGTAAAATAGTTTGTTAAAAAACAACAAACAACAAAACTAAGCTTATAGAAAATGGTGATTTATATTTTTGAAAGTTTTTAGGAGCCTATTAAAAAGGCAGAAATTGCTAATGAAGTAAATGCTCCTTTGTATGTTTTTCTTTTCAAAACTAAGGAAAACAACCCGAAACCTATCTGATGAATGTTTTTTTTTGCATTGCATTCCTATTTCTATCCAGTATTTTAATAGCTCATGAACAAAGCTATTAAATGGGGAACAAGTGGAGGATATAGGAAACACGGAAGAGAAACTCCATAGAAGAGAAAAACAGAGCAACATCCAAGTGAGCTGTAGAATTGAAATCAGGCCTAATAATATGTCGTTCATTGTCTTTACATTCGGCTTTGCCTGAAAGGATCCAGGCCTACTACGAGATTATTGAATTTTAACTATCAACTCCTAGTTTCATCGAGTTACGGATTATCAGTCCATTTTTGGTTTTCATAAACTAATACTACTTCTAAATAAGCGTCTTCATTTGATTTATGTACGGCAGTTTTTTAAATTATTGGAACGACCATATACTTTATTTTTGAATACACGCTCATCTGACCTGAATAGATTTATTTTGAGACTATCAAAAGAATATCGAGTTTTCTTATTTGCACCAAAATGCTCTGTCATCGTATTATTTAAACGAAGACGAGAAACACTTGGAATTTCAGGATATTATGACATGGGCTAGTATTAAGGATCCTTTCGGTAATGGTAAAAACATGACCTTTTTTAGTTAATTAGTTGCGTTTTAATGAATCTGTGGAAGTTAGATGTTCTAAATTTCTGTCTGGTGTCTCTTTCAATTTCCTGGGTGATGAGTTTATTTCATTCGCACTAACTCGTTCGCCTTCTTATAACTCGGGCCCAGTGAAGGCTGTCCTGGGATGCATGAGAAGTTCGCCCATTTCAGAAATGCCCTAAACATCCATTTGCTGTGAATCTTGACTGGATATCAATCGTTAGAAAACAAATGCCGGCGTGTGTAATTCGTATTTGAATGCCTCATAGTAACATCGTTACGAGAAACGGTGACAGATCAACTGTATAAATCACTTCATAAAAAAAAATTGAGCGGGTGCGTCAACACAAGTACAATCGTATCATTCAGATATACTTCTCATTTTCGGACACTGCCTCTAGACGTACAGCGTCGGTCGGGTTTCTTTCAGTCAATCATCAGTTAATGTTGTTGCTTTTTCGAATGGGCTCAAACTGTTCTGTTCTTTATCTTTTGGAGATTGTCCTATCTTTTGCTTGATTCTTTGATGTTTCCATGGCAACCGTTTTATTTTCAGGTTCAAAAATGGCCGTTTTAATAGTTATTATATCCTGATAATGCAGAACGAGTGAATAATCTGGGTTTTGGTCATCATTTTTTTCACGAGCAATAAATATCTTGTTTCAAATCTTTCGCAACTTTTTTTTTTTTTGCTGTCTTCGTTGTGGAAAAGTCGCGTCTGGACCTAAAATGTTATCTTACCGTAAAATTGAAGAATTCACAGGTTCCCCTCAAGGTATTTGAGCTTTAAAAGATGCATAGACAGTTACTTATTACTTTTAATACAAACTGTCGATTTAAAAATAAATTATCATTAAACGTTAATATTCTCTCCATAAAAACCAAGTTAATCTACTTTCAAACGTTTATCATCCAAAAAAAAGAAAAGTGTAATTTTGAAGAAATTTTTGAGAAAACGTCCTTCAAAAAGATGGGAATCTGTTCGTGATGTCATCAAAATGAAAACTTTCTCTTGATTGGATGGAATTCACTTATCATGTACAATGACTCTGACTTAGAAATCAGACTTCATTTTAAAACCTTGTTTTATTTAAATTTCTTTTCATAGATGTCGTCTACCAAAGAGAATAAGGTTATCTTAAAGAGATCTTTTGAATCTTATTTTCTCCACGAAGTCTTCTGCAGTCTTTCTTTCTACAAGGAAAACAATAAACTGTCGCTCTTCAGAAAATAAAAATACTAATGTGCTTTTTAAAATATTTTAATGCTTATTACAATAACAAGAACGATAAAAATAATAAAAAGCACAGAGTTTAGAAGTATAGAATTTAAAGAATTTTTTTTTCAACCAATCAGATGCACAAATATAGTTGCAAGATGGCCTTTGTCCGTTGTAATAGTAATAAAAATAATTTTTAATTTTTTCAAGATTTAATGTTTAGAATAGTTTATCGCTGTATGAAATCAGTATTATGAAATCAGTACTCATCACTTGCCATTTTTTAGCTTTAGCACTTCACCTTTCCCACAATTTAGGATATCTATGCTATCCATATTCTCTAAGTTACCTTACCTAACCTCAAATCCAACTAAACTGTACGTCTCATGTGCAAACATGTCAAAAGAAAAACATTAGTTAAGGTGTTGTTAAATTTAGTAGTAGTTGTCAGTGTCAATTAGCTCCTCGTGTCTGTTCAACTGAGATAATCTAAATTTCACTAGATTACTGAATTTTGTAAGACAGAATAATTATATTTGTAATTTAGGATCAGGACTTAACTATATATTAGCATAGTAGAATGTAATTACTGAAACAACTAAATAACATATAAGGACTGGAATAAAGACAATTGATCAAAACAAAGAATACTGAAAAACAGGGAATACTTGCTTCAGAGAGAATTTGTTTGTACCTACAAATTAATTCTCTGTAAAGCAAGTATTCCCTGTTTTTGTCTTCCATTATTCTTTGTTTTGATCAATTATCTTTATATATATATATGAATCCTTAAGTAGGTCTGGATGGATGGATTTATGTATATACACGCTTGATTAATGAATTATGTTTATTTCACATTTAATAAAATTTAATTAAATAAGTAATTGAAGTATAAAGTATTAGGTCTTATTTCAGGCATTAACGAACTCAGTCAATTAATGTAATTAAACTTTTTTTCAGTCTGTATTTAATAATTCTACACTTAATTTCACAATATGAAACAATTTTGTAAGTTGGATTATCAAAAGATGTGTAGCTTCGAAATTTAGCTAAATTGACATTTCAAATAACTAAAGAAACTTAATGTTCTAATTAATCCAAAAATAATTCAAAAGATGGGTTATAAACATAACATCAAGGGTAAATTCTGATGATGATTCCTAATAAGGATGAAACAGCTATTCATGATTCCCGTTGATGTTGGCCCTGTGCGAAAGCATATTTACTGCCCAGTTGTTTTTCTTGATTTATAATTTCATATAATTTAGTATAATTCAGATGCATGTTTATTCGGATGTGATTTTTCATTTTCATTTCAACACCAATTTTCAAATCTGGCGAACACAAATTTAAATCTAAATTGACATTAATTAAAGATTGGGACCTAGAACCGTAAATGTTCGTTTCTTTTCATTTCTTGCAGTCGTGAACCAATATGATTACAATCTGCCTAATTAATTGCAATTTATATAATCGCAACTAATAAATAAAATGTCAATGAAAAGAGCTAAATTTAATATTGAAAACAAAAATGGTTTAATACCATCATTTTATTAAATGAGAAGACCCTGATTAAATACCGGGTCCAGTTTTATAACTTCTGTATTTAGATAAATTTAAGGCAGTTTTCAAGTATATCGTTTCCTTGCAAATGATTTCTTACTTTAAACAAAACTTGATTTTTATTTCACAATCTTTTGCACCACACGGTGAGACAACATATTTTCGTCTAATATAATTAACATTATTTCGTCCAATATTTTGATTATGAAAACAGTACTGACAATGTAGCAGTACTGATAATGAATGAAATCATTCGTTTGTAATTTAATGGGGCAATCAAGAAATGTGCTTGATGCCAGCAGTAGTCAGAATAGCTTCTGCAACTTGAACTTCCACAACTTGATAAATGGTTAGTGTTTCAGCACCTAATTATCATAGTTACGTTTAAAACTATGTCCAGTTAAGTCCAGAGGTTGAAGTTTGTTCCACGACTTATTCCGAGCTTTCTTAGCTTTGTGCAGAACTTGGATGAACAACTGGCTCTAGTGATTATCACAGTAGTGAGCATCACTACTTTTCTGTTACACTATTGCTGCATTTAATGACGTGTTCTGTTAGTACAGGATCATATCACGTCCATCCTGATTTATTAACAAGGCATAGAGTAGGAATGTTAGCTAACATCCGAGTCTTGAAGTTTTTCGGTAGAAAAACTAATGTTGTGGGAAGAAATGTTGCTGTAGCGCGCACACAAGCAACATCTATTACGGGTTGTCCTCTTTTTCCAGTGGAAGTATTGATCGATCTACTTCAGTCCATTCTCTTGTATCATTGGTTTCTTTACTTTCTGCTAAATTATTGTAATAATTATGGTTCAAAAACTCTTAGGAAATCATAAATTCTTATTGTGAACCATAACGTTTTTTTTTTAAAAAAATAGTGCTTGTTTTTACTATACTGTATGACTTCGCAGTAACTAACACCGTAGACGTTTCTAATAACTTAGAAATATAATTAAATTTGCAGAATACTCCTAAAACGTATAATTTCTTCCAAATCGCATTTCAAATAAGAAAGCAGATGTAATTTTGTGGCACTAAGAACAGAAAAGCTTTCTTAACTCCATCACCTGGCGCAGCTTAGCCGCAGCTGCTTTTGCGCCATTAAACACCAACCAACCAACCAACTCCATCATCAAGAAACAATATAAGCAACCATTAGATCTACACTAAAAGAAAGAGAAAAGATATCGTATTGCAGAGTAGCCATTTAACAAACAAAAAAACTTCCGCCATTTATTCCAAATTTCTCACTGTATACTATTCTCCCCTATCTTTTTATTTCCTTCATGATTATAAGTAGATAAATGTGTTTTGGTTGCCACACTTATTGACATAAAAATTTGCGCATCAAGAAAAAACAAATAATTCTATTAACGCGAAAGTAAGTAAATAGCTACGGCGAGGGTAGATATGCAAATGAAGAACGTTTGGTGCAATTGCACATGACCACTCGTCCTAAGGCTTCGCTGCAATCGCAAGCCGTGGAGCTTATAAGGCACACGCAGAGAAGTTCACTTGCACTGTCAAGTGATCAGGCGAGATCTGTGAGTGATGAACATGCCTCAAAGACCATCACAGCACCCACCCACTGCAGACGTGATGGTCTAGGGTGCAATCACCTCTGATAGTTGTTTGTCACTAGTAGTGTTACGAGGCTCATTGACAGCCCAGCGGAACGTTCAGGGAGATCCTGCGGCCCCAGTGCCGCCTTTCCTGACTGACCGCCCAGGAGCAATTTTCCAAGAAGATAACGCTCATCCTCAGACAGCTAGGGTTTTACAGAACTGTCTATGTCGTGTTGCGACACTTCCTTGGCCTGTGTGCTCGCCTGATTTGTCGCCAATCTGGCACCAGATGGGACGCCAACTTTCGCCATGTATGTGATTTGGAGCGTTATTTGCAAGAACTAAGAGCAAATCTGCCGCAAGACAACATACGGCATCTGTTTAACTATAGGCCCGACCACATCACTGCATGTCTCTAGGCACGAGGGTCGGGGGCAACGAGGTACTAAATGTGATCTTATTGTGTACCGCAGCTCCTGCTGCTGTGATATTGTACTCACTCCTGTCCTATGTCTTTACCATCACACTAATAAAATTTCATTTGAATCCAACGCTTCCTTCGTAGTGGGCAAATTGTTTTGTCAGTGAGTGTATTAATAACATTTGAATTTTTTTTCTTCACACAAATGCTATAATAATATTTTTGGTCTTCTCACTGTTGATAAAATGTAGCCCCCCTCCCCCAGTGCTGGTTTCTTTTGGAATGCGAAATATTTATTGTGATTAAAAGAATAAAATCATTCATTACATTGGAAGCCAACCAATATTTCTATCGATTTTGCAGGATTGTTTCCATGAGAAAGAAAAAAAGGAAATCACACAAGATGAGTCAGTCGAAGTATTGAGTTTTATTTTCCGTTATAACAGTGGTGTTTCATCAGCTTTAAAAAAAATACTCAGTGGAATTGCGTTACAAATCGGTAAATGAATGAAATAGCTTAATAAATTTAGGACGATTGAAGTAAAGCATTAGTAAATGAATTTTTCATCTGTTATTTTATTCTTCGACGTGTAATAACTTCTCTTCATAAATTTTTTTACGAGATTAATACAGTTAAAATGAATATAGAGGAAATAGGTAGTAAACGTTAAAAACCCAACAGAAGGTTACTTGAATTTTATCTGCAAACTTCTGAAGGACGGGTTTCGGTCTCCTGCTGATATCCTTCCAACGGCTTTGTTTCTGTGTATCGGAGGTAAAAGGCTCTACGTCCATTTTTTACGAAATTAAGGTTTTAACAGTGTCCTGTGCTATATTTTTTGTTTTTCAGAGGCACAAAGCACTATGTCCTAAGCCTAAAATTAACAGATTTAGCCAATTGGAAACGGCATATGTACCAATATGTTTGCGAGGTAAAGAGCACTATTATTAAAGATTACCAAAATATAAAATACGTATGTTAGATATGTGTAAACTGTATGTACTATGCCATAAAAAAAGTTTACAAAGAGTGTCCAATGAGAGTGCAAAATTGAAGAAAACATTTTGTAAAAGAAACATTCAACTGGTTCTCCTGAAAACTTTAACATTTGTAACCTAGTGCCTTATACCTCCGATACACAGATTTATTTATTTATTTTTGTTTATTTACGTTAAATCCTTAAAGAAATAATGAAGTTTCAGTAAAGGACTTGAATTGGAAGCTAAAAATTCTAGAAAGATATGAAGTTAATTTCGATATGAAAGATGATAAAATTAAATAAAATAAATAAATAAAATGAAAGGAATTTAAAATTTAATGGCAGTAGTTTGCACTGTTTACTACTTTTTGTGTGCGCGCGCTTTTCAAACCAGGAGATGAGGTTTCTTTTTTTACATGAAAATGTTGGTTTCAGAAGGATGTATTTTGGAAGTTTCTTTTTCTAACTAGGATAGAAATGAATTTCAAAGGAAGACTTTAATTCGATACTTTGGGTTCATTAGTCATTATCTTTTTACCTAAAAAAAAAAATAAACACTTTTTTTTTCTTTATTTGAGTATTTAATTATGTCACATTAAAAAAAAATTAAAAATATTTTGAGTTTTGAGATTCATTCACATAAAAAGGAATCTTACTTTAGACAGACACAGAAAAACGGAAGACGCCTGCCGAGAACATCTGGACGGAGGCCAACGCTATCCCCCCCTGTTTCCTCTTCCTCACCGTCCTATTTGTCATTTTTGTTCCGTTGTGTACTTTAAGTACATGTGTTCCGTCCGCCAAATAATACAGAGCCTGGAGTGGAAAGGCGTGTATTTCTCCTCCGATAAATTCGGGCTATCGGTGAAAATCAGCCGGGAATTTTGGGTGCGAATGTGTCTTTTCTGCTTTTGGCAGGCTTTTTACCATTCAACGCCAGATGCCAAAGCGCACAGGGTGATGACGCAGAAAAGGAAGATGATCCCATCGTGATAGGCCTTTCAGCGTGGCTTACGATTTTTCTCCTTTGCTGTTGTAATTCTTCTTGCGTCCCGTTGTCTCATTTCACGAGATTTGGTGTTAATTGAAAACGATGGTTTGAAGATTTCTAGGATAATTTAACGAAATGTTGTTAAATTCTCGCTTATTAAAAAAAAAAAAAAAAAAAATAGAAATAACTTTCTCGAAGATTTATCCTTCCCAATCCTCTACATTTACGTTAAAACACAGTCAGAGAATAATTTCAGTAGGAAAAAGTAAGTTACTAAATAATTGGCTAAAAAATAGATGTAAAATATCTTTAATTCTTTAAAACACAATTGTATTAAAACTTGCAATATTATAAAAAAAATCTTGCCTCTTTGCTTGTGTTTTGATTTTGTTCCTCGTTCTAACATTGTTTTATTGTTACAAGTTAAAACGCCCATAAGTTGTGTCCGTGGAATATTTAAAATGGAATTTTATTAACCAGCAAAAATTGATTATTTTTGTTTAAACTTTCAAAAAAAAAAAAATAATCTTAATTCATTTATTTTTTTCTTATTATTTCTCGGGTAGATTTTCCGTTTTTAATATAAAGCGTTTCAGCATTAGGGAAGGGAATTAAATAAGAGTTTTTATACCTTAAGTTCATTCTTCTCAGCTTCGTGTTTTGTTTCATAATGAAAGGAAAAAAAAAGAATCAAGAGTTAACAAAATTCGTAAATCATTTTTAGAAGTAATTATTCTGCGGTGTTTGTTTATCTTTGTATCTTTCTTAAATTAGACTATATAAAGAAATTTTGCTAAATAATTAATAAAACGCTCTTGTTACTTTTTATGGATGATCGTCAAAATTAAATCTTTTGCTTACTTTCGATTAATGTGTTTGAACTATGTTGCATTGGTTGATATTTTTTCTTTTTTCTTTTTATAACAAAAATATTTTCACAAGTAATAAGTAAACAAACTTAAATGTAAGCATATTAAAAACCGTTATTACAAGTTACATGTTTCGGCCGAACCTTACAAAGGCCTTCCTCGGACAAAGAATAAAAAAGAGCAATAACAACGTCGTTACATTGTCGATCATAACAACCAAATCTTTAATAGGACAAAAAAAAACTTTAACCCAACAGACAATAAAGATGAAAAATTAGAAAAGCAAACCATACTCCAGTATATTTTCTACTGATAATTAACTATTAAGTGACTTATTCTTCAAAATCCAATAAGGCTATAAATTTTCTTAAGTATGCATCCTTGTGTTGTCCCAAAATATTAGCTGTATCAAAGTCCAAGTCATGCTTCATCCTGACAACATAATCTCATACTGTACGTAATAAATTTGTATTTGCTCTCCATTGAAGACAAAAGAGTTCAACGGGTTGAACTTGGAGAATATGAATGATGTCACGACTGACGCGTTTCAATGCTTTATTCTAATTGGTTGTCGTGTGCAATGGTTGGGTGGCTAAAGAACCGGAGGGGGGGGGGGTCGGACATCACGTCGCAAGTGATGGCTGGTTGCAACCAAAATTGGCGGAACAGGTGTCTTTTGTCGTATAGTGTTCGCAGGGCTTGAAATTAAACTGAGTGGAATTGGGTTCGAAAGAATGAAGCCTATTGGCCTTCACAATGAGACACAGCGTTCCCAGTTGTCTGACTCATCAGAATAGCGATCCTGCGATGTGAGAGGATTTGTCAACATTGAAGGATTGTCGCAGAACAAATGAAATAGTTTCGGAGAAGTTTCGTAAAGTTGTAGATTAGAAACACACCATGTTTATTATGTTATTTTTTTTTTATTCTGTTTCTCTTTGATATTTTAATTTTACGATGACTGAAAACTTCTTCTTAAAAATAAGATATTCTGATTTCTGTGCTTTTCCTTCTTGGAAAAGAAAGAAGCCTCGCAAGCCCTACCAAAAAAAAAAAAAAAAAAAGTTACCCATTGTCTGGATTCCGACATAAGAAGAAAATAGGTTGAATATCACATGCTCAATAAAATAAAATACTTTGAGTTATCATAGACAAGATGGTTGAAATATAGAAATGTGCATCTATGTGTAGAGGCATCATTCCATATTAAAGGAACGTAAATTGCTTTTTCAGTATTTAGGAGATTTGCCAACACTCATAATTAAAGTTAAACATAAACATTAATACGACCGGTTTCCCCTTGAGGTCGTCTAGCATTCTCAGGTAAAATGGTCCTTATTTCGATGCTTATCGAAAATGAACTGTGCTGAGGGATTAAAGGCAACATCATCAACCACTATGTTAATGTGGTCATCTTCTTCAGGCTTTAAAATTAAGGACCATTTCGATACCATCATCTGAGGATGCTAGATGACTTCTTTCGCTAGTGAAACCGGTCGTATTTTATTGAATATATGTTTATTTTTAACTTTTTAATTATGTGTGTTGACGTAATTTTATCGAATTTAACTAGTTTTACACACGTTAAAGTTTTCTTAGGAGATATGACTTACTGCAGGATAATAGAAAGCAGGACGATGTCGTTAGTAATCTGGAATTTATTGACAATCAATTTTCGCTTTCTCCAGACGGTAGAACATAATTATTGATATATTTCATATTACAGAACATCCGGATGCGTCTTTGCTTAATACATCTTCTACTTTCTAGCCACTGCTGCAAGGCCAATAGTGCAGTACAACGCGTCTCAGGTCGTGTCAGCAGTGCTGTTCAGGAAGCTCGTTTATCTTTGTTGATTTATGTATGTTTATTTTCATATTTGAACTTGTCTTATTACGTCCTTTCAGGAAACGAATTTAAATATTTTGGTTTGCGATTAATCAACTTTCCTATTCGTATATACTTTTATTGATCTGTAAAAGCTTGCGATTTTTTTTTTCTTGTTGATGGCTCATTAACTGATATATTCCTTACGCGTCCGCGAGTCCCGTGGTTTAAGCGCTGGACTGAGGACTGGAGGTGCCCGGGGATATTTCCACAGTTATTTCTCCTCCACACGGACCCTAGGGTTCATTCAGCCCTCTGTCAAATGGGTACCAGGTTTCTTACTCAGGGGTTAATGAACGCGGGCGGGCGTCGGGCTGACCATTCGTCCTCAACTAGTCACCTTGGTCGAGAATCGTTGGGAGCCTAAACCTCTCACGCACCCCAGGTCCAATTGCAATACAGTTTTAATTGATTCCTTCTGTTAATGTGTGTCACTTACTGGCCGTTGTTGTTTTCACTAACTAACTTAGCTTCGTTTGATGTAATTCCCCTTGAAAGAAAGAAATCGGTTCTTGAGTTATTTCCTAATTCACATCAGACCAGCTTAAGATTAAAGCGATGTAACTGACTGTAAATATTTAATTTTTTTTGTTGTCCTTAAATATTAGGGTTTTTTTCGTTATTTTCTTAAAGCTTCATTTAAAAAAAAAAAAAAAAAAAAAATCATAAGAATGTGACAACGTTAAGATCAAGTTATGACCTGGATCAAGTTCAATGTAAAAAGTTTGCAAATGGAATTTTGTAATCACAATACCCAGTGCAGTGATTTGATTTTTTTTTTTTTTTTTAAGCTGCGGAAGTTTGTTTTAAAAACTATTATATATATATATATATATATATATATATAACAAAAAAACCACGCCTGTTGGTCAGTAGAGGTCAATTATGTAAATTTTAGTGTTTGGAAGATTCTGAAAATTGCAACTTACTTTGGGAAATTGTCACGTGATGAAGCGCATCCTTCCTTTCTCTGTTTATTTATATGAAAACATTTAGCCCTGAGCTAATATCATTACTGCTCTTTCCTTCCTTTAATTAAGATTCCTTTGAATTGTGAGAATGAATGCTAATAATATTAATGAGTTTTTGATTTATGCTTTGTCTGCCACTGCTACCGTTTAGTTTTTTTTCGGAAATTTATGATTACTGTTTTGTTTTGTTCGATTTTTTTAAATTGTAGAAATTAAGAATGAAAAAAAAATGAAAATATTTTTAATGTCTAAAGGCGAGAAATTTTTTTATTTTCTGTTAATTAAAGATTGAAAAAAACAAAACAAAATCTTAAGTTCACTTATTTGTTTCAGAAGAAAATGAGCCATTGTTAGAAATAAATCGAGTTGTAGAAATTACGAAATATTTTCTAAAAATAAATGAAAGAGTTTGTCGTTTCATGAGATGTTGTGATTGCTTATTTAATTTTTACTTTTTTTTTTGTTTCTAAATATTAATTGTTTCTAAATATTAATAAGACGCTTTCCAACTATTGACATTGATTTCTCTGTGTTTTTCTAATGTATTTGTTGGACAAAGTAAAATAATTTAACATCAAAACAACTGAATAACAAATAACTTCGGATAAATGAGTCTTTCTGGAATTCATTTATTTATTTATTTATTTATTTATAAAATAACAGAAATTACAGAATGCAATGAATTAGATTCTGCGCGTTTAATTTGTGAAATGAATCGGTAAGTTCTCTTAAATTATTAATGAACAAAAAGGGAGATACATTTAATCAGAATTGACTGTGATAATTAACAAGATAAATCAATCTTTGTTATTAACCAATTGAACTCCTTTTTGATGAGCTGAAAATGAAGAAAATACACGATCCATTTTCGAAAATTTTAAAAATGGTCTTAAATAGTTTCCATAAGAAGCGGGTAAATGTGATAATTTACAAGCGTTGATTTAGCTCAGTTGTAAACTGCCGGTTTCTGAAACTTGCGGCCCGGTTTTCTATCGTGCAAAATGCTTTATTCGTTTTTCTTTTGTTAATAAGATTAGAGACTCTTATTTATTTTAGGTTTTCTATACAGAGAGAACGTAGAAGCCTTAAATCCCCCCTTTGTCTGTCCGTCCGTCGCGTCGCGAGAAATTGATATATCTGAACGACATGTGCTAGAGACATGATCTATACCTCGTTAAAAAGGTCTTGCCAAGGTCTAGCTCAGAACCGTTGAGAATTCGTTTCTAATTTGTGGGATTCTCAAGTTATAGGTCTCCTCTAGAACTTGATCTTACCTCATTTATAAGGTTTACTAAAATCTGGTGAATTATATAAGTTTATTTTTTCACTTTTTTTTATTGACTTCAACTAGAATTATTATATGAATTGGTTATACGAAGCCAATTTTCCTTTTCTCTTCTTGAAATAAATCTTAAAATGATTGGCCTATTTTATTATAATGGGATCTCCCAAACCCATGGAGAGCTTCCATTTTTCTGAGAGATTTTGAAGTTGTAAAGTTTCCGAGATTTTAACGTTCGCTCTGTATAGAAGCCGTGGGGCATTATGGGATCGCTGCTGGGATTGCTACTAAGAAAAGAGATAAGGGATAAGAGAAAATGTAAGATAGATATTAAATATTTTCAACAAGGTTATTTATTATCATAAAAGGAACAAGTAAATTGTAAGCGAAACAAACAGGAATTATTAAAATTAATGAGTCGATAATTACATGATTTTTATAATTCACTGAGAAATATGGGCTTGTTTACATTTGGACAATTATTTTAATATGCAGGGTCAATACGTAGTATAGCAACGAGTGTCTAAGATATTAGGAAGAAATGTTGTCCCCCGGATTTTTTCAAATATCTAAGTGTGCCGGGAAGCAAAAAAAAAAAAAAAAAAAAATTGATTACGAAACACTGGTCTAGAGCGATATGTAGCAGTTAAAATGCAACGAAATTTGTTAGGGTAATATTTCAGGACGTGCGGCCGAGAGAAGAAAGTTAATAACAAAAGTCATCATTAGGCCACTTGTGGCGCAGCAAGCAACGAAAACGCAGTTTCATTTGCTTACGCACACGTATTGCAGTCAAGTTCGCGTGTTGGTTAAAGTGGTCACAACAGCTGGATGTCATTCGTACAGCTACGATGCCCATCACCTTGACGAAACGCGCATTGCTTGTGAAGATGTTTTGTGAAACAATGTGAATGCCACGGGTTTCCACTTCGCCGTCGTAAGCAATTACATTGAGGACCATTGACTTTCACAGGCTCTGAGGAGAATGATCACTCGATTCGAGGAAACTGACGTTCAACCTGGTGGAGGTTGCAAGCTATCACTTCAAAAGTCGTTGAAGATGCTACCATATCTACTATTGAACAGTCACGAATAATCTTGCAGTGCACATGTAGTGTCACGGCATTTGGATGTGCATCCTATCATACAGTAATGGAGCGTGGTGCAGATCAAACAATCAGCAGTTGTTTACTGCCGACAGAAAACCTAACTTTTGGTTAACCTCTATTGTCAGAATTGAAGTGGAGGAGTCGTGGCCATGGCAGATCTTGTGGGCAGAGGCATATTTTGACATAAGTGGAGCTGTAAACACTCGTAATTGTCGCATTTAGAACTTGGCAAACCTTCATGTTTTCCAGCAGATTCCACTATATTCGCCTAAAGTTATATTGCGCGGAGTGGATTCACAATTACATTTATCCTTGGACCATTCTGCGTTGGAGAAGATACACGTAATGGCCCTGTGACATCCTAGAGAGAGATATTCAACACTCCAACTGTCGCACACCAACTCGAACAGTTATAATGCCTGGAGTCAACCATTTCCATGGAAGACGGAGCGCCTCCACATACTGGATTCTGTGTTTCCTACCACATGACCATCTCTTTTTCAGATCCTAATCTTTATGGATTTGTGATTGTGTGGACATTTAAAAAGTGTGTATCGAGGACATGTTCCAAGTTTGGCAGCCTTGAAAGATTGTACACACTGTAGATGAAAAGCATCACAGCAGATCTATTACTGTCAGCCGTTGACCACAGCGTCATGTTGTAGACCTTCAGAATGGGGACCACATTGAACTGTTTCGTTTGTATTGCTAAGGTCAGTATCTCTACATAGCATGAATCTCTTTTTACAAATAATTTATTTGTTGCTTGCAGCGCCAAAGTGTCATAGTGATGACTTTGATACCTTTTTTCCGTAGAAATGTCGACCGCCTGAAATGTCAATCGACCAAATTTCGTTGCATTTCGATTGCTTACACATCATTTCAAGTTGATCAGCCGATATATCATTACAGGAAGACCATATCAAGATACATTTAGATCATCAAAGGTTTAATTTCAGTCAAAATACAAAAATTAAAAAAAAAAAAAATATCTTCAACTCCAACATTAGTTTACCCCCTCCTTTAGTAATTGGGGAACTGTGAGGTAAATGATTGAGAGATATTGGATTCCAAAAACCAACGATTGAAATGGCTAAATAAATAATTTAATACGTTTCTTTCTTGTGTATTTATTGTAATAAAATCCTTTCATGGTGTTTTTATTGATCGGTTTGATTTGTAATTGATAAGAGATTGTCTTGTAATCTTCAGAATTTAAATGACGTTTGATCATGAATTTCATCTGTAACTTAGTCTGACAATACAGAATTGAGTCTGTTATCTCTTAATCAGTTCTTAAGAATTTATTGTTGTACCTCGAAATTGCAAAATAAATGCATTAATGGTGTGATGAAACCATAATAAATATTAAATGAGGTTTCGAAATGAATTATCACGAATATATCCAAGGTATGAAATTTTCATGTTTATCCTTTAATAAGTTTTAAACTTTATTCTTACTTCACAAAGTAAGGTAAGTAAGCAAGCTGCTTCTGCAGTAATACAGGTTTTATAAGATAGCCTTACAAATAAATTACTTCTTTTGAAAGATGATAAAGTCTCGTGACATGCCGTTGTTTAAAGTTTGTAAAGTTAACTATTAAATATCCCATACATACCTATGAAGGCCCTTACGGTCAAGATAGTTAAAGCGTTTCTTGAGGTCGAGTGGTCAACTCGACGCCCGCCCGCCCGCCATATATCCCCGAAAGAAAGCTAGTACCCATTCATCAGAGGGCTGGGTGGATCCTAGGACCCGTTTGGAGGCGAATTCAGTATGGAAAAATTTCCGATTTCCGCCGGCTCCTCCAGGCCTCAACCGTTAAATATTAAGTTGTTTAAATCTTACTAATTTAAAAAAGATTTTATTCTGAAAAGAATAAAAACTCAAATATTCAACGTTTTTCGAAGCGTTTCAGTTGAAAAATCCCTGATTGTTTGTAATTACATACCTACGCTAATCGCTTGTTCACATAAAACTTTCATTGTTATGACAGCAGTGGCAATTTCATATTAAAAACTGTGCAGATAACGTAGCAGAACCCCAGGCGACTTAGCGCAGAATGTTTCTGAGTGAGAAAACTCCCGCTCCCATGTTGATTAAGTCCTGTGGGTATTTAGAGTACTGTTAATACATTGTTGTTGTGATTGTGCGAGGGTTTCATCCGTGATTGCTCCAATGCGTTAGTGAATGTTGTTTCCACATTCACAGATGAACGGACTTTGTAGAGAGGAATATTCCGTACTGTTTATCCACTATAAAGTTAGATTCGATAAATCGAGCATTGTTTAATTCACTAAGAACAAACGGGAAAAAAAAGAGAGCTATCTTTGGAGTTGGACTTATTTTGCTTCATGGATTTGCAGTTTGTATTTAGATTAAAAAAAAAAAAAGGCAATTTTCAGTAAAATGTGATTTTTTATTTTTCCTAATGAGTTTAAGAATCGAATAATTGTCAGCTTGTGAGACTGAACCTCTCCTTTAGGGAGACATCTTACATGGAAGCGGATATCTTAGCGATCGTAATTTACTCGGTTCGTTTAAGAGCTTCTGTTTATAAGGCATTGGTAACCGAGTGAAAGAATGGAGAGGGACAAACGCCCTTTTTTTTTTTTCTTCCGAGGAAACGGTGAAGGTTTTAATTTTCTGTCCCTCGGAAACAGCGTTGCGCTTCTGCCTTCGAATAAAACGCGTCCGATTCGTGTAATGCCGTGTATGCTGAGTGGTTTTAGGACCTCGTGAAACGGCGCCGCCATTGGAAGCGATTGCCGGGAGAGTTACTGCCTCCCGTTCACCCCACCCTCAACCCACCGGTCTCTTTCATTTCCTTCCTGCCTTTTTTTCTTTCTCTCAACTGCCCTCGGAGAGTATATTATCTTCTCCTTGGCCAGATCTGCCCCCGCGCTGTGACTGCCTCATGAAATTATTTCGCGACGGCATTCGCAGACTTCGACGTAATTTTATGGGCCCTCGAAAATCGGATCCGATTGCTTTCGAAGGGCCATCAGTCCAATTGGATTTTCCCTGGCCAAAACACGGCCGTTAATATTGCCGTGGTGTGTGTCTGTCTGGATCTGTGTTTGGTCCCCGTCATCAGCTCAGAACTCTTTTACGATTGTGCTTTGGTGTCCAAGGAAAGTGCGTGACGTGCAGGAAAGCTATTCTACACAGCTCGGGAAGGGGGGAGCTTGCCTCTTCCTTTTTTTTCTCTCCAGGAAGACTGAAATAAATTACTGAACTTGATTTTGAAATGTATGAGGAGCGGAAAGGAAATAAGGAGGTAATTCTTAAAATCATGAAGAATAAATTACTTTATTATTATACTGAAACATTAAAACTTGGAAATATAAAATTGCTTCATTTACTTGTTCTGATACTACCCGGAGGCAAAGCTTCATAAAATCTCTTTGTACATGTGTTTCCTCCCCCAAGTCACTTTGAACCAGAAACCGGATATTCTTGAGACTGGTGTGGATATTATAAGCAACAGAAATTGATCTTTTTTTGTATGAAAATTTCTTTGTATAAGATCCCCGTGGACATAGAGACAGCCAAATTTATATCTTAAGTGCAGTTCCCTACAGTCGTTTTGCATTACCCGTTCATTGTGGATTTATTAAAACGTAGCTCAGCCATCTTTTGATGAATTCCTGGGTATGATTAACTAGCCATAACAAGGAATTTCTTCTACTCATTCTAATCGTTTGTACACTTACTCGTTCCCGATTGAAGATCACTTAGCACAAAGAAAGGAAGCAAGTTCAAGCTTACTTCGTCTAGTGAGTCCTCTTTTATCTCTTCTAAAAATGGAATCGGCTATAATTAACTGTGAAATATTCTTTTAATACATCTTCGAATTGAACACAATAGGCTCAGCGAGCAATACTTACCACATGTGGTGCTCTGAAACCTCAATATTAACCGTTCAAACATATTTTAGTTGAATGAAGAGCTTTAATCAACATCATTATTTTTAATCTTTTTAAGCGTATCTTTTGTTTACTTGTTTTCTTGCTTTTAAGTAACTATTAATCTTTTATTTATTTTTAGTTGTTTTAAAAATAAGATAGATTGGATAGATTAAGAAATTTAAAAATAGTTAAAGAATAAAAGATCAAGGAATACATTTCTTCATTTATTTAAATCTGCGAATACTTTGACTTGATTCAAACTAATTGATTTAAGCCATTAAATAATTTCAGAATTTAGTTGATAAATAAAAGGTATTCGAAAGTGTAAAAGTTGATTTTTTTTTATTATTGTTTTTATGGTTTTAGTAAAAAAACCAGAGTAACAAAATAAAAATAATAGAGAAATAGGCCTTATTTATCGAAAACTTTTTTTCCGGAACTTTTTTTAATTTTAAAAGATGTCTCAGAGAAATAAGATAACATTTAAATTGAAGCTGAAAATAAAAACAAAAAAACAAAACAGAAGCCGAAAACCTTTAAAAAAAAATAATAGAATTCGAAATTTGTATTTACTTTTTGTCAGAAATAATTGGAGATGTAATTATTACAGATGTTTCCTGCTCTCTTAATCTATACAAGTAAATCAAATGGAAAGAATAGACAAATGAGATAAATTTTAGTAAGGTGAGAATTTAAAAGAAATTGTCTTTCAAGCGTGGATTAGACTATTAACATTCAAAGATAATGTAAAGTTCCCATACTTTTTTAGTAGATCTTTCCTTTTAAAGCCTCTACTATTAAATATTTCAAACATCACACCAAATTTAAATGTAAAAAACTACATTTAATACGAAAAAGCAAATTTTCGAAAAGATTAAGTCTTTTCTTTTTCAAGCCTAAAATAACAATCAATAAATAATGTTATTTTAGGCTTGAAAAAGAAAAGACGTAATCTTTTCGAAAATTTGCTTTTTCATATTAAATGTAGTTTTTTACATTTAAATTTGGTGTGATGTTTGAAATATTCAAAGATAATGTTTTGAATGAAATTTCTTATTTTTATTCCTTTATTTTTCTTTCTAGAGATTCGAAAGATATGTATTTAAAGATATTGTATAGTTTGATTTATTTTTTTTTCTTAATTTATATAATTGTAGTTAATGTTTTCAACACAATTCCTTTTCTGAATATTGCTGTTTCTGTAATCATTCATTTATTGGATCTTCGACCAGTTTCCTAATCCAGTGCTTCGAAATCTATTCCCTCATCCCACCCTAAGAAGACATCGTTCACTAGAGAAAAGGGTTTTGGTCCCTCCAATCTGCCGGGATAATCTTTCAATATGTTCTCTGCACGTAGCAGCTGGGACCGGGCATTTGCATGGCTCAGCCCGAAATGCAGACGGGCAGGTAATAGCTGACGTTCTACGAACTCTCTAGGGGGGTGTGGAGCATCGTGATATATGTCCTCGACAACGAAGTGGGAGCACCAAAAAAAAAAATGAAACGGTCTTTCTTTATTTGCCTTCCATCGAAAGCTACAGAATGCCTCTTATTCATTCATCCGTTCTTCGTCTTCCATAAGTAACATGCCAGACAGCTATAGATCTTACTCGCGAGCAATTGTACCATTCAGTTTCTCCAGGCTACAGTTTGGAAGGGGCAAGGTAATAGCTTTAAAAAAAAAGAACCTGGTTCAAAATAATGCACTGAAGTCATACAAACTTTGAGTGAATTATAAATTTTTGTACTAAATTAGATGGAGACACTTTGGTCTTAAGGAAAACTGTACAATCCAAAAACAAAGTTAAGCGGTAATCCAGGTTTTGAACAGATTACATGTTTTAGTAATGTATATAGATAGGATGAATATGTTAAATGTATATTTTTGATATGAACTAAGCGTTATTTCTTTTGTTGACATTTATTTTCAAAATCAGCCACAAATAATCTAAGAAAGAAAATCAAAAATCGAATCTATATTACTAAAATCTTTTATTTCTCTGTCTGTCTGGCGCAATTGTTAATTATTAGTTTCCCTTGCTAAGAAAGTCAGATTATAAAATTTTCTTTTTTTTTTTTTTTTTTTCGCCTTTCATGGGATTCGAAACGAGGACCTTCGTCCTCGCAGTCAGGAACGCTAACCATTGGACTACTAATGGTCCCCCAATATCCAATCCTAGTTTTTATTCTATTTGTTGGCGCGCTATCAAATAATGAGTTCATTCAAAAAGGAATAAAATATCATTTTTTGCCATAACCGCTTGGAATCGATTCTTCTTAGATTATCTCATACTTACTAGGGGGAGACAGAGGGATGATCTAGTTTATTATAAAATAATTACAATTCTCTGCCAACAATGCACTTAACTAAATAAATATTTAAGATTAAATAATGACTGAAAGTGGTTTATTAATATTTTTATTTTCAACTATCAGTTGCTATCTTGTTAACACTACAGAAGTAAATTGATCTCTTTCCGTGTTTATCTAAAATGAAATGAAGAGATTGAAGAGAACTAAGAGACAGGATCTCGGACATTAAACAATCTCTTGTCAGAAAATTCCGATTCGATTTCCTTCTCCAGAATGTTTTTTTTTTTTTCCCTTCGTAATTCATTTGTGTTCCTTAAGCAATAATTTGTATAAATAATTTTGTTTAAAATAAATTAGAAGAAAAGAAAAAAAAAGGATTGTTGAATGTGGCATTTAATAACTGCTGTTAATTTAACCATCAAAAATCGAAAACGATTCTTTAGATTAGAATATATTAATCTAAAATGAGGATAAAAATACGGGAAGCGAAATCAAAGCCTGAACATGATTCTGCGGATGTTTCCTTATATTAAGTTGACTGATATTCATTTTACAAATAGAAGCTGAACTGTTTTGTCAAAAGGCTGGGATCATCATCATGAGCTTGTGTGCCTGAGGAAGCAGTCCATTATAACATCATCTGCAATAACAATGAATCTTTATATTGTATCTTAGAAACAAATTGACTAACTATTAATTAAGTAGCCTTTCATTTTTGCTAATGAGTTAGTGAGAGGTTTCGTGTTGTCAGCTAAAGAAGAGAAAAGTGGCCAAGACGATATTGTGGGAGTGAACATTGGAATGGCTTGTAAATTGGTATTTCTTTTAATATATCATCAAGGTTATGTTTGGAGAAGTGACGAGTGAATAGAGTAACGTTTGTGGAAGAGAATTGAGACCTCTGCCAGGGATCCCTCCTAAAATACAGCTAACATTCTTTAACAATACGTAATTCCACATAGGAAATATTCTCTGGTCACATAAACAACGTTATTTTGCTAAAGCTCCGTTTCGAATTTGGTGGCGTTCATTGTATTTTTTTCAGAAAGTATAAATTGTACCGGTTTAACCATTATTCTAAACTTCTAAGTAGATAAAATGATGACTTTTTTGGTCTTTGCTATTTTAGTTTTAACCCAAAGTTTTATCGATTTTAAGTCATTCTTGTCTTGGGTTTTTTTTTTGATATCATTCTGCAGTTGTTAGTGATGGTGGATTAGAGATTGTTGTTGGCGATTGAAGACAATAACAATAAAGAGAAATTGTTTTCGAGTTGAATCAAGACGAACGAAAGGGGCTTGTTATTGAGGAGGGTACGTGACGAAGTAGCTGCAGGACGGTCTGTGCTCACCGTATTTTTCTAGTGGCTCTAATGGTGGTAAAGAGACGACGCTTCTTAAGGGCTTTAGGGGAAATCTATATCCACTTTATAAAAGCATGAATAGGGCTTGGTGAGATCAAAAGGGAGAGAAAATGCATCAAGGGTTTTGTTTATAATCACGCTTTTGCGAAAGAGAAGAGTGTCATACGATTTAATTCTGCATAGAAGGAAATGAAATTAACTTCATTTTGTAAAAGGAAAATAACAAAAGGCGAAGGATCGAAACTAAAGAAATAATAATAAAAAAAGAATTTTTAAAATATAATTTTAGAGACGAATAATAAAATTTCGTCTTTTATTTATTTAATAAGGCAGATAACAAATGCATTATATAAGTACAATTTCCTTTTCCCAGTTCTGTAGGCAATGTTGTAATGGCAAATCATACCAACATTCTACTGGACTTACATAGCATTTAACTTACTTAACCCGCTATCCAAACACTTTTTTTATATATAAACTGTATATTGGGAAGTGCTTCATTTTATTTATTTATTATTTAATAAAATACTTGCAGAGGAGGTGACATGTCAGTTAACGAAGGTCTGCCCTCACGATGGATGCTCTCCCCTTTCTTATGGAATGTTCTGATAAACTATTTGCTTGCTACCTCATTTTCACATGTTATTGATCTCGCTTTTGCCGATGATGTTGCTGTCATCTGCCAAAGCTCAATCCATAGGTTATATTAAAAATGCCCTAAATGCTGCTTTGGAGAAAATTATTTGTTGGGGTCATTCCATGAAACTGCAGTTCAACACTAATAAGACAGAGACTGTCATCTTTACAAGAAAATATAACCTAAGTTATTCTGATGTTGCAATGCAGGGAAAACCCCTCTAGTGGTCTAGGGTTATCTTAGACAGCAGACTTAGCTACAAGCAACATTTAGACCACACTATTACAAACGTCAAACAAATTGGTAACCAGATAGCCAGATGTGCACGATATAGATGGGTTTAACCATGAAGTAAGCAGAGCTATCTGCTATGGGAGCTATTCAACCTAAGTTTTTTTAGCCTCTTATTGGAGCTTCTTCTGACTAATTACATAACAACTCGGCTACTTTCTGTGCAACGCAAATTTGCACTGACAGTTATAAAATGCGTAGAACAATGTCTACATATTCTCTGCTTGTTCTTCCCTGGCCCCTCGTAGTTGAGCAAAAGAGCCTGGAATATTACATAATAACAGGCAATGTACAGATTTTTTTCCAACAACTTCTTTGGTCTACTGGCTTCAATATGTTACCAGCTGAGAGACTATTTCTTGATGATCTCTCACATCCTTCGAACTGTATCATCCCTGTCGTTTGCTTTGAGACTGCGGATCATATCTTTCACCAGCCTAGTTGTTTATTTTCACAGACGGCACCAAATCTTGGTGTGGGGTTGGTGTTGCAGTACGTATATATGCGGGATATGTAGATCTTTTGCATATGCTGCAGCTTCGGTTCCAAAGCCATTCAACCATCTACTAGACTGAACTGGAAGCTATCTACAAAGCTATTACATTGGTGGAAAACTTCCTAACAAGGAAATACCTACAAACGTTTATAGTGACTCAAATCCTTTTTTTGTGCTTAATAAATGGATAACATACTGATAAAGTAAAAGAAATCCAAGCTATGGTATGTAAAATCCAAAACCAAGATTTTACTATGTCAAAGCACACAATGGGATTTGAGGAAATGAAACAGCTGCCAAACATGCTTCTGAAAATCTCAACATTGAACTCAACTTCCATCCTTTCTCCAGACCATATTCGGTGCCAGAAATAAAGAATAAGAGAGTATCTGTTGGAAAAGGTGGAACAATAGTTGGGTTATTTTAACAAAGGGCCTTGCCACAAAGGCTTTTTTTTCCCCAAACTGTATACGATGCCGTTAGTTCTCCATGAACTGAATTGATTTTCCCTCTCCCAAATCTTGAATTGCCATGGAATATTTAATGCCATAACTGGTTAACCTAACCAATAGTGCATTCTGTTCGTATAATCTTGGTAAACAAGAAACTGTTCGTCATGTTATTTAGGAATGTCCCAAATATGAAAAAAGACGTCATCTGTTAATTATGGAATTTATCTTTAAAAGATATCATGTCCTTCAAATATTTTAAGGCAAAAACCTTCAATCGTCTTATTTCCAAAATGTTATAAATTCTGTAAGATCTCTTAAATTCTAGGCTAGTATTTTAGTGTATAAAAAAATCCTTTTTCTGTTTTACACTTCCTTTTTTTGTTTTATTCCTTAATATATGCTGTACTCTTTTCGAGTGGTACACTTAATAAATCATCTTCTTATTTATTTATTTAATTATTGAAAACCGTTGTATTTCAGCAGTTTTTGATTGTATGCAGTGCATATCACAAATTAATTCGAGGTTTATTGGATTTCTGCCTTCGTCCTTACATGTTATAATTATGAAATTACCCATGGCGATATATGTAAATCGCTTATTTCAAAACTAGTTTAATTTAAATGGGAATTTGTTCCCTGATCTCATGATTCGATGATGTCTCATAAAATAGTTTTCATTTCTGAATTGGTGGCTAATAGACAGAATCTTTGAAAACCCATATGAAATGAAAATGACAATCTAACTGCGCCGTATTTTCCATTCTGTAGACTACCGCTCCCTTTAATACAACAAACCAGTGATTGGCATTTGCACCAGCCAGTAATCTTTTGGTACAGCTTCATTGGGTGAATGCACCCGTCTAGGCTTCATTGGCTTTTGCATTCCTGGTGGATTTTGGCATTGGAATTGTTGAATTGAGGAGAAATTAGCATTCCTATCAGTAATATAGGTGCATATCGTGTTCATTAGAGACAATGCTTGAGGGGCCTGAATACTCTGCGCGCGGATTACGAATTGGATTTTAATGTGTGCGCGCAAATGGAAATGGGTGAGGAGGAAGTTATCGAATCGGTGAGGAGCCCGTCTCAATATAATTCAAATCCGAAAAGAGGGAATGAGTGATGCGGCTGAATGAAGAATGAATGAATGAATGAATGAATGCGGAATGATTAAATTTTTCTCTTTCCCATTCGCTGAATTTGAAAGGCGTAAGGGGTTGTAGGGGGGAAGGGAACAGTTATGGCTGCCCAAAACACCTGATGAATAAGCCCTAACAGTTGTTAATGTACCTCGAGAGATCGTAGGGGATCGCTTACTGTTCGAAGATCGGGTCTTTGCGAGATATAGGTGGTCTAGTCGAATGACGTACTATAGGTTGTCACTGCTAATTAGGAATTTCATTGCTTATAGAATAAACTTGTTAACTTAGAACAGTCTAATTACACAAATCCTGCTTGATTTTAATATTTAATTAATATTTTAATATTTAACGCGAATACAATTTGGAGAGCAAGACAGTGAAGGGCGTGTGGAGCCGTATCTGTGATGTCAGTGTGATTCCGCATGTGATTGCAATAAAGTTATTTCACATTAACACACTTTTTTTTTTTGCCCATATTTGTTAGATAAGGTTAGACAATACGCAAATTACGGTGAAAGCAGCATCAAAACCCTTAGCGGCCGAAATTTGAACAATTCTTTTTATCCTTCAGAAATCGAAACCGCATACTCAGGACAGTATGTATACGAAATTTGGTTACGTTTCGCCCAGAAGCTGAGTATGGAAACTTTATGGAATCACAAAAAGTCTTTTAATATGTTACTTATATTGCAATGTTGATTCTGAAGTTGGCAACCGAAGCCTTGTTGAGATGGATCGGAACGTTTTTTAGCCAAATCTCCGAACCACTGGTATCGTTGTGCTATTATGAACTAATTATGAACCCTTTGGAAAAAATTCCCATTGATGGAACCGTAGAACATTAGGATTCTCGCAGTTTCCATTATCAACAACCTTCGAACTCAAAGTTGTTGGGCGTGGTTTCCAGAAGTGGTTTATTTGTCAGTATTTCTGCATTCCCTCTTTATTTTCTCGACGGATGGCTGATTTTGTAAAGCTAAGATTAGATAGTTGCAATAATGCTCACAATAAGAAAATATCGTTTCGTTTGAAGGGTTGCGATGCGCTTATCCCAAGAAACTCTCAGTGGTATCAATTTAATTTGAATAAAACGTACAGGACTCATATGTATAGTCATACGTGTGAATGTAATTCTAGTTTGTATTGCCTATAATTCGATTGCATAAATCTCTCAAGTAATACCTACAGAAACTAAATCTAGGTCAATTCTAGATTTTACACTTGTTTTTGTGTGAATATTTAAAATTGTATTATGTAACTTTACTTTTACTGAAGTTGCTGCTGTTTCTGTGGTTTTCCTTTGTTATATTTTTAATTCCTTAAGCCGTAATGTTTGTGAGAGTTTTGGACTTGATCCCTATGATCAGCACAGATGCCCTACCTACGAATAAGGTACGGTTACAGAAATGTATGTTGATCTTCTGAAACAGGCAGTGAAAATAGCCATGTTTTCATCAGATGAATCACAAGAAAAAGAAAAGCTAATTTGAATTGAAATTAACTTTATTCATGTTTATTCTAGGGTTTAATCTTAATGAGAATGAAAATGCATTTTGTGATTAAAGTTCCTTAAATTACGTTTGAAAGAACTGGTCTCATTAAATTCACTTACGTAAGTTAAGTAATAAATAAAAAACAGATGTTGACACTGCAAAATAACGAATCCTATTATCTCTTAATGCATGTTGGGAAAATCGCTTCTTTTTTTCTGTATTTTTGAAGCTATCTCTTTTTAATTACTCCGTTAGAATTTGGCCATATTTTTAAGTTTTCCATATATGGAATAATAAGCTGTCGTACGGAAGAGATTCCATATTTGGTTATTTTTGAAAAATTGATCATATCTGGTATTTATTGGGACATCTGGTGGCGATTTTTGAAACTATGTCAGTTTTTCAAAAGAAAATAAGTAATGCTCGAAATTTTCATTAGAAATTTAACCAACCCAAAAATCCTCATTATTATTAAAAAAATTTAATTTTGTCTTATTGATAATGACTTTATAAATTATCAATTTATAACTCTAATGGCTTGATATCCCTAAATCTAGATCGAAATCCCGAAGTCTGCAGGGATGTTTCCTTCTTCCCTATATTAGTCTTTCTGTTCATTTGTTAATTCTTGTACAATCCCTTAGGGTGGAATAGAAAGTGTGGGGGGTCATTCTCAAAAATTGAATTTCACAGTGGATTTATGGATAGTTTTGAAGTTGAAAATAAGAAACTTGTTTTGTTAACGAATAGGAAGACATTTGTTTTGAAGTAATTCCGTCTTTTATCTTCGTCACTTTTTACTGTTGTGTAGGAAAGTGATTAATTATAGCCTTTGTATGATCGAAATTCGTCAGCTGAACATTTTTTTTTTCTTCATTACAGAAAAACAGAAACAATCTGTCAAAAAGCTTTTACCATCTAGGAAAAAAAAAAAACCAACCAAAAAAACCTACCATTTTTTTTTCTTTCCCTCTGTTGTCTTGGAGGTTTTTTTTTCTCCTTTTAAGATGCCTTAACCAGAACTTTCAATTACATATATTGGATACTTTGAAAGTGTGTCTAGGTGTTTTCTTTGGTTGGTGAGGGTGGCAGGACGCTCGCCTTCAATCTAGAGACCCACAATTGTCCTTTATTGATTTTCTGATTAGGTTTTTGCCAGGGAACGTTGTGTCGTCGGATGGGTTTGTCTCTCTTAGTGCCAACTCCATAATCGGACACAGAACAGGCGCCAACACTACACTCAGATTAACTGGACTCACATTCATTAGGAACGCACGAATTTACGATGGACAAATTGGCCTCAGACAAACCCTTCCATCCGCCATCCTTAAAGGAAAAACCGATGCTGACAATTTAGATTTCAAATAGCGAATTTTGCAACTTACATTAATCGATAGAGAAAAAAGTAAAGTTTTAGTCAAGATAAAACTTGGATTGTATTTGTTTTTTTGTTTTTTTAAATTAAAAAAAAAAAAAAATATGTTACGGAAGATTCAAAAGATGTAATAAACATCAGTAACAAAAACAAAAGTAACAAGAATCGTTATAATTCCATGACGTTGTTTCTGGTTCTGTTTTGATGATAAATTTAAATTTGTGATGATCATGAAATTAATAGTGAAGCTGCCACATGAATTATAGAACTTTTAAGATTGCATTAATGATATAAATTTTGACATCTTATATTTATTTATAATATTTTTATCTAAATAATTTGCTCTTGTATAGATGGTCTGTCTGTCTTTACATAGAAGACCAATTGAATGTCTGCTGCAGTCATTTATGTTGCTATTTTTGTTCATTCGATTCTTGATCTCGTATTTTGTTCGATTTTTATTAAACCAATCGTAGGGAAAGCATCTTTTAATTTTAAATTTCATGGAATTCGTCGAACGAATTGGTAAAAATAGTGAAGTATATTTTTTGAGTAAAATTTGCGCTTTTTTTATATTTATTATTATTTTCTAATGATTTTAGGCTATTGCTAATTAATGCAGGAAATATAATAAATGTTTCAATGAAATTAAATCATGAGTCTCAAAGTCATTATTTTCCTTCATTGGTTGGACATTTTATACGAAGCTCTGTGAGATTTAAAGCCGAAAAGAACAACAAGTAAATCGTTTTCTCCAATAACATTAGTCCTTGATTCGGGAATCGAACTGAAATATTTCGCTCATTGGCTGCAACAACGGCTTAACTAAAAAAAAAACATCATTTTTCAGAAAATAAGTTTGAAAGTTTCAAATGTTATTGAAATATGTTGATGTAACAGTGAACACAATTGGCTCTCTCGTAGTGAGTTTCAGAAGCTCAGTTACGTCATTCTACCAGTAAGAAGATCTCTTTTTATCATTTTTGAGTTTCGTCGTTGTTGCAGCAAATGGGTGATATATGTTAGTATCAATCTGATAATCACGGAAATGTATCTCGGGACGACAAAATATGGGAAGTAATATGCGTAGTTGGATGATTTAGTTCGCATTAAAAGTAAAATACTGCTACTTAAGGAGTTCTGCAAAATTCCTGTTTTTAGATTTTCATTTTGCCCATGGATATTCTCTGCCATCAAAGCTCTGAGCATTCTAAGGGATTTTGTTTTGGGAAGAAAGAGAAGGTTTAATTCAGTCTCAAGGATGTACTTATGGTCACCAACCGTTGAATAATAATTACTAGTTTTTGAACTGAATTCGACTTGAATTCGGAATTCCATTTGCCATCTGTTCTGGAGTCTGCGTGCAACTTACACATGTGACTGCGATAAGTGACCTAATAATTGTGTATCTCTTGTGCACCGGTCGATTCTAAATGAGAACTTTTGAAATAATGATATAAAGCTAAATTTCCGAATTTTTTTCTTAATAATTTGAATGCAAAATTAATGTTTGTGTCGCTTTCCATAATTTTATAATAAATGAAATTTAATTGATTTATATATATAGACTGAGTAAAATAGTAAAAGCTTTCATTATCTTAATACCGAGTCTGCCCAGCACAGACAACAAACCATCGGGGCCAAACCTTGGCGACTGCAATAACAGTCTTTTTCGATCTCACATTCCCGGAGAACTTGTTTCACTCGAAAAATTCCAATATATACATATATGGTTCGCTCTCTTTCCCTGCTTTTTTTCATGAGTTTCCTTTCTTGTCGGAGGTCGGTGTGTCTCCGGGCGGAGTACTGGCATGATTTCGTCTTTTCAAAGTGCGGAATAGAGTGAAATGCATTGATTTTGCATTAGATGGAGGAAAACGAAAGGAAGGCGACGCAACGCCGGGATTTGAAAGTTAGGGTGGAGTGAGAGAAGCCACTTTGTAGACACTGAAAACCCAGATGAGTTAAAAACTGAAAGAGTTTGGAAAGAAGTTTTTTTTTTTTTTTTTTTTTTTTTTTTTTGCCCAGGGAGTGTTTTTGGGTGGAGATGACTTGCAAGTCCTCCGGGAGTGGAGAAGGAAGACGAAAAATTAATGACACGGAAACAGCAACCGAATGGTCCTCTGCGAATTAAATACACTATTTCTCGTTTCCCCCTCTATTAATTCCCATATTTTTTTCCCCTGAAAATAGAAATCAATAAACTTAAGTTTCAATGATTTGTATTGTAATTTTTTATTGGTTTGATGTGTTTCTAATCTTTCTTCTGTTTTCATTTTATTGTACTTAGTTCTCGGTAGGTGTTTTTTGTTTTTGATTGCTTTAATCTTGCTTAATTTTACTCATTGATCTTTCCCAGAGCAGGCAATAAAAGCTCCAGACATAAATTTGATTGTTTCTATTTCAAAATTTTGTTAAATGGATAGAGGGAAAAAAAGCAAACCAACTTTTAGAGTTGAGGAGTTTTTCTAGAATTCGAGCAAGCACGATATTAAATATCTCAAAGTAATCCTGTTTTTTTAAAATGGATTCTTAATCTTTAATTTTGAACAGGCATTGAAATTGTACTATTACTGTAAATTCTGGAGTTCCTTCCGTCTTTGGTTATCCGGTTATTTCCGGAAGGACATTCCGCAATCCCTTGTTTTTCGGACAGAATGGTTTTTCGACGACAAATTTAGCGAGGAGGGGTGTGGGCAGTGGTTTGTTAGAAAATGAAATGCATGGACTATTCTATTGCCTTTAAGGACAAACGAAAAACAGTCTGTCTTGTTTTTCGGCAAACGACCTCCGAGTGTTAAGGTTATCGAAAGGGGGATTGTGTCTATCTGTCGGTTGCCTACTTCGATCTATTACCTGTTCCCGTAGCGGCTGCCAAGCGGCGTACGAGCTACAAATCAGCCCTACGTGAGCATAAAACTAAATCGCACATTCGCCCCCACTGTCATAGGGGTTTAAAATTTTAAATCTGCTTGCAGCTAAGATTGGTTGTTAGCTCATCGCGCGCCCAGGGACCCGGCCGGGGGATTCATCAGTTTCGGGGAGAAATTGTGAGAGAGAGGAAGAGAAACGATGGGGAATGCATCCTAAAATGTCAGATCCCTAGCGACGAGGCCGGGAAAATAGTATCGTTTTCAGAAGAATTTGGTTTTACCCACATAGTGTGAAGTTCAACATTGAAGCAGAGAATGCGATGGTGGCTGTGATTCAAGAGAAGAGAGTTCCTATTTCTCGAAATAAGATGTAATAAGTTTTATTTTAGACTTTTTTCTTTAGTAGCCCACTTCTTTATCCCTAACAGAACAATGTTAACTACGAGGTAAAGTTCTGAAGAAAAAGGAAAATAAACTATTTTTCTATTTCCTACTGATTTAACACTATCTCCTTTTTAAATATTTTATTTTGGACAGATTAAAAATGAATCTCTTTTGATTGAAAGACTAAAATTACCTGTAATTCATTCCATTTTTTTAATTATTAACTCTGATTCCATTGAGAATGAGTATAAAATTGCCAAGAAGTTAATGAAAACATTTCTGATAATTTCACTAACATTGATTTTTAACCAAAATAAAAGGGGGAGTAAGATTTTTATTGCGTGAAATTCTCTTGTCTCTAAAAGATTGCGAAACAATTATCCTATTCTTCTTCTTCTTTCTTCTTTTATGAAAAACATTTCCTCGATGACGAACTGGAAACAAAACAGGGGCCACTTAACGTTATTCGTCTTCGTAAATGAAACAACGTTCTTCTGCCCAAGCGCTTTTAATTAAATCCCTAATTTACTAATTGCCGAAAACTGGCACGTTTTAATCACATCAGTTTCAACTTGATATCTGGTCTTTTTGAATTAGAAATAATGAATTATAATTTTTTGAAAGCAAGTGATTAATTTTTATTTGTGAGTGACTATTCCCCCTCTCTTTCTGTCTCTTTCCGTCCTCTAGAAAAGTCGATGTGTAATGATAGGCTTCTGGAATATCCACCATTTACCCATTAATTCATAACTGTTATTAAAGGAAGATGAAATGAAAAGTAGGATTAGATCTTTTTTTGCTGGATATGAAGCGAATCGAAGGAAAGACGTTAAGTTTTTATTAAGGGAAAGCAAAACAAAGAAGGGGGGGGGGGATTTCATGAAAAATCCTGGATTTCTTAACAAAGTTATTTTGTGGTTGAAAAGTGTTCTTGATATTTTTGAAAATAGCTCAAAACTCGTATTGAAAGTAGTTAATCTCAAAGAACTGTTACTACTCGCTCAATGATATCAAATAAATCAAGCCTAAAAATAACAAAAATAGTCTGGCTGTTACCTGTTTGTTCCTCCCCACCCTAATAGTTTTTCAGCTTTAGAATGGATCTTCTTGAAGTTTGGCGTGCCTATTGTGAAGACTAAGGCCTGAAACGCACTGGAGACAAAAATGTGTCCCCTTTTATTGAACCTATTGTTCGGCTGTTCCCCTCTTAAAGCCTACGGCAATGTGATAATCACCTTTCCATTGTCTAAGGGAAGGGGTCAAACCTCAAGGGGGATTAAAAGGGGAAGAGCTTATAAAAAGGGACACATTTTTGTCGCCAGTGCGTTTGACCTCTAAGAACAATCCAACTTAAATATACAGTACTGGTCTTGGGGCTAAATTAGTCCCATTGGGATTTCCTGACCTCCCGGACGGTAACGTAGATCTGTAGTGGAATACTTTTAGTACCTTTTTATTAGTTTCTATTCGTCTTGTTCAGAAAAGACAGTGTACATACCAATGTAACGATTACCATTTACATTTTTAAAGTTGGGAAAATTGCGGGCTCTGAATTCTAACCAATCCAACTTTGTTAACTTCGCGGGAGAAGAAAGCACAAATAGAAAAGAAAAAAAGAATCTTGGTCTGGGATTGAATTGAGAAGGTGGGTGAAAGATGGCCTAAAACAACCGACCCAGTCACATTCTTAGTAGAATAGGAATAATGACAGATTACTAATTCCATTTCTTTATAATTTTAGTAAAAAAAGAAGTAAAACTAAACTTGGCTGAAAAGCTTAAGTGAAAAATGAAAAATTGTTTTCATATATATGTAACACAAGTGTGACCTAAAAGAATTTGGGGCATTGCGAAATCTGCCTTAAAAATATAGATTGTAGAAGTTGTTAATCTACAAACTTCAACTGTTACATTTACATACACACATATAATAATTGTTAAAAGCATCAAACTCAAAATATTATTGTAGATTATAAGATTCTCTATTCTCAGGTACAGAATGTTGAATAAATCGTTGTAGTCTTCCTCGTGTTTTCGACATGTTCACGTCTTCATGAAGACAAATTTTAACATCACCTCTAATGAACAAATGCGGAGTTATTTAAAAATAAAGCAGTCACTGGATTCGCATATTAACACTAAAGAGTTGAGTGTAATTTGACAGTGTCGCCTATCCTCAGACGCCTACCATTGCAATGAAGCATAAATGAAGAATCACGAGAGCTAACCTCTTTCCCCAATTAGATTTGTTAATGAGTTTATTTCAAATTTCGAGTTGAATAATTTGTATGGTGAGGTTCATTGTTGGAGAGCTTAGGGCAAGTTCCAGTCCCAAATCACCGGACGGATTAATTTGTAATTGTGCAAATAATTGTCGTTATATAAGGAATGTTGGTAAAGTTTTATTTCTTTTGACAAACTCTAGATTATTCGTGAATTCTATCACTTCTTTAAATTTTCTTTCTATATATAATATGACCATAGATTGCCTTGTATATTTTCTGTTTATTATTAGGCAAGGAATTATTTCGATATAAATGGAAACCTGAAATTCAAGTCAAATAAAAGAAGGTGTAATAATATGAACTTTTATTCTAGAAATTAGTTTCAATAGCTTAAACCGCATCGTAACTACTGCAGTAACATCATGTTTTACAGAGGAATTGGCAGAATTAGTTTGCCAATTTCTTCTATGAATAATAGAAATACATAAAATTGGTATGGTTCAGAAACATAAAATATATAATATTCTTAAATACATAAATTTCTTTCTTCCGCTAAGAAGAAATTAATTAAGGAATTTGAAACTTTATTAGCTTCATTAATCTTTGAATATTGTGTCCTTTGCTGCCACTTGTTAAAACGTCTTAATCTCAATGAATGTGTATTGCAAAAGTAGGTGTTGCCCTACTCAAGTGTCCGTTGGATTTTTAGTTGTTGTTTTGTAAGTCCGTTGTTTACGAGTTTAGAATGTTTTTATTTAAGCAGTTGCTGAGATTATAACAACAATCCTCCAACACTCTTGCATTTGGTGGATAGTTGATTAGTTTACAAATCCGTTTCTGATTTCCATTCAGAAATCTCTCAAATTCTTGTTTACATATTTTTTTGCTTTTTAGGAAAATGTTCGAGGCCACTAACGCATTTTCGTTTTCGGATTAAGCCTTTTTCTTTTACCTATCACCATGGGCTGCAATCCCTTGTGTTTAGTGGGCGGCCGGAATTAACGTGATGGTTCGTTGGAGTTATGGGCACCTAGAGAGGAAAGAGGAGGAGTGCGTCTCGCCCATCGGCGCCCTTTCTCATAAATCATTCCTCGCGAATTAAAAAAAAAAATCTTTGCAGCACATTTGGAATTAGTCTCTGCGATTCCTCCCCATTCTTCAAATCCATTTTTTTTTTTTTTTTTTTTTTGAGATTTTTGAATTTTAAACTTTCAGTTCAATAATTTTTAATTCTTTTTACGATATCGAAGAATTGTTATACTCTTTTAAAGAGAGGATTGTTTTTTTACGGAGTTACAAACATTTAAAAACGAGATAACTGGTCCCGTGTCACAGAGCAAATGTTTTCAAAGGAATGTTATTACATTGAAGATCGTTTTAAAACCATCCATGACGAAACATATTTGTAGATGACATAAAAATTGTTGTTTTTGATATAAAACCGAATCTTATATTTATCGGAAGCCCTTACACTTTCACATCCTTTCACGTATTAGAACCATACTTGGCTCAAACATTACTAAGTTGCTTGTTGTGTTGTTGTTTTTTTTCTCTTTGAATCTTACTATAAAGGTTTTGCTTCCCTGTAGGACATTGGTGAATACAGAGAAGCTCACAATAACCTTTTATTCTGGAAAAGAAGTTGGACGGATTAACTGTGAACAAAGAGTTTTATATTCCTAACGTAGTAGTAGAGACTACGGCTAGTTATTGCTGAAACTAATATTTAATGGATATAACATTACCAGATGTTATTATTGTTATAAATTCAAACATAATAAGTTGTTTTAATATTTTTGGATACTTTTTGCTTAATTTACGTAATGACTGTTACATCGAAGGAGATTTCATTGGCGAAACGGACACTTACACGAATATTATTTAAATATAAAGATTTGGAAGAGCTCTGAAAATGAGAAATCTTCCATATCTTTATATTTAAATAATAGTAGTAAATCAAAGAGAGATTTGTAAGTTAAGTAATGAGTATTCCAGCAACAGAAACAAAGAAATCTAAATTCCTAAAGCACAAGAAGAATCTTAACATCCAATGTTGTGCTGAGTTTACAGCAGACTATCATTACGTCAAACATAGAATGTTACCTACCTTTCTTTCTTTTTTTTACCTTAAGAGAGAGTTGTGTTTACTGTACAATCCAGTGTGGATGTTATATCTTCATTGCTTCGCTACTTCCATGAATCGGTAACTGCACGAGAGTCCAGAACATTGGTCGGTTTCTCTACCAGATGAGACTGTAGATATCGGAAGCTGCACATTTCAGATTCAACTCTCTTAAATTCTGTCAAAATACGATTTAAGATGTGCCATGGAGATTTTTTTAAAAAAAAGAATTATATGTTTTATTTACAATTTGTATTTATATAAAGTCATGCCATCGTTACACAATATAAATCAAGAGTTTGTTACCTGAAAGTGGGTGATTTATTTCTTTTTAAAGATTTAAGTTAGCAGTTAATTATTTGACTAGTTGGAAGAATTTTGTTTACGTTGCTAACCTATATGTGCGGAGTGAAATCTACATAATTATTTTTACTTACACGTTAGTTAGGGTACAGAAGATGTTCCAATGGAAGACTGTTTGCTTTGCTTATGCCCTATCTGTCTCTTTCTCACTTGATATTTTTTTCCTCTCCGTTCGTAATCGTCAAATTGCTTCTTCGATTTTTCATTTGCCCCTCTTTTGTCATTTGTCGGATTTGGGGGCAAACAGTCATTTGGAGCCAAGTTTCGACGCCACTTGATTTTCCCGAAGAAATCGACTGTAATTAAGAAAAGAGGGAGCCCTAGTCAACATTTCTCTCTAATTAGACTCAATTATGAAGCCTCTCGACTTTTAAACAGGTAATATGATCAATGGAAGCAACGGCTCGAGTCGCGGAGAGCAATCCACTTAGATAAAAGTTCTATTCGAAAGCTGTCTTCTAACATCTTCCATTGCAGACCCATTTATTTGGTGTCAGGTGGTTTTGGAAAGAGTTTAATACATTTTAAAAATAGAAATTGAAGATTTAGTTTATTTATTTAAAAGTTTATTGTTTCGTGCTTACCTTTTAAAATCCTTGAGGATTATTTAGATGTTAAATTCTTTCCTTTTTTTAAAAAAAAATAAGGAAAATGCAAATAGTTTATTTGAATAGAATTTCTTTCAGAGAATCATGTATGTCAAATTGAAATGCGTCTCATGAAAGATTAAACATTTCCTCAAAAAATGAATAAATTTATGTCCTCCATTCTATCGTTTCTAAATATTCGTAACAAGCGAGAACTTTCTATCAATGTAGTGATTATCAGATCCTAACATGAAAGTCTTCCATCCACTTGTTGACTATTGAGCAATGGAATGGTTTGATATTCTGAATCAACATTAAGATAAAAGTCATAATTTTACATTTCTAATGAAGAAAAAGCTAATGAAAACATTGGTTGAAATAGTTACAAGAAAATGCTATTATGACGTTTGTAAAATAATTACGTTTTTGAATCAACCATCAAGAACTTATTAAAAGGAAAAAAAATGATGAAAATGATTATCATTACGTAAGTGAGTAAAACAGTTAAAATCTTATTTAATCAGTTAAGAATGCTTTTTCTAAGGCTCGTCTTGTAATTTCACTTTGTCTTTATAGTCTGCAGTGTGTGTATTATTTTTTAGCTTCCCAGGTTATTCCCTTTGTGTAAATGATTTACTCTTTCCTCTGTTTATCTTCAGCGTTTCTTTTGTCAACTCTAGATACTTAAAATTTTACATCTTGCTCTTCGTGTTTTCCCTGAAGTCTTCATGATTTTTTTTTTGTATTTTTTTGTAGAATGGTTTCGCTTTCTGTTGTGCCTTCTGCTGAGAATAAGACTTAGAATGTCGGTTTAAGGAATTTGGATTAAATAAGTAACAAGTATGAGTTGGTATTTTGAATAAAACGCCACAGCTGGTATAACATAAAAAAGGAGAATTATGATTCAAGTTTAAATCCTGAAATGCTCACTGAGAAAAGTTTTAATTTGGGTGTTTTATCCTAAACAAAATTAGGAAAAACAAGATACTTGAATCGTATAGTGCGCGCATACAAACATCCAGAATCAACAGAATAAATACCTCTTATTGGTGGTAGAGGTCTCTAAAATGCAATGGGTTACCTAGATTCAAGTTTTTTGTTTTTCCTAATTTTGTTTAGCCTACACCCCCAAATTAAAACTATCAGTGGGCACTTCAGGGTTTACACTCTTGATAAACTTGAATTAGAATTCTCCTTTTTTATGTCGTACCAGCTGTGACATTTTTGTAAATAATAATTTGTTACTTTTTTTTTTTTTTTTTTGCTTTGAGAAAATGTTTTAATCTAGCCACTATTCTTATTATTTTTTCAATGTTTGTCACTGTTTTGAAAGAATTTTTTTTTTGAATATACGCCAGTATAGCCTAGATAAGTTCAGTATCAGTATGAAGCAGTAGTCTTTCTAGTATACGCATGCAAATATTAACTTACCGTACATAGTAGACAATATTCGATAAAATGGTACTTTTTTGGTTGTTGGTTTTTTTTTTTTTTTTTGTTTCATTTTATAGTTGATCTAAAATATATGTAAATTAGTAAGCCGCTTATTTATGGAAGGTCCGTGGCTTAGTGGTTAGATTCCCGGACTGCGGCTGAAATATCCCGGGTTCAAATCCCCTATTTTTTTTTATTTTTTTAAAATAAATTACTATCGAAATTTGCTATCTTTCTTAGGAAATTTTCTTTCTAATACGTTTTAATCTAATCACAATTATTGTTAGAAATAAAAACTAAAAATCAGCTGTGTATGTCCTAAACTTAAACTTATAGGCTGTCCTAGTACTATGTCTTTAGGAATATCTCAGAAACCAGGAGAAATATATATATAAAAAAAGAAGCACATGACAAGGGCAACCAGACGAATCTAATGATGTATCAACCATAATTCTAGGTGCTATTGATGTAGGTCCGATCGAGTAAAGGGTAACAAGAACAAGATGTGAATAGATGTGAAATTTCGAAGGCCCAGATTTTGACTAGTCCGATTTTAATTATTTTTGATACAGTTGTAGATTATGATGATTTGACAGTTTTAGTTTGCAAACTGTCCCACTAAAATAAGCAGTAGGGCCAGGAATATAAGATGCCAAAATTGAACAATTCAACATGGCAAAACTGCATTTTGAATCAAACCTCTAGTTAATGGATAGATTTTGAGGTAATGTTTTGTAATTGTTAATGTATTGGTGAATAAGTGATAGAATCTTCAGTGCTTGTTTTTCTTCCTGTGGGCGTTTTTGTTTTTGATTTGATAACTTGTTACTTGTACAATAACAAGAGACAAGGACAATCGCATATTACATATGTTTGAATCAAAGAAAGGAAACATCTAAGGAATTTATCAGAGCAATTCTCTTAAATTGAAATTAATTATTATTGTGTAATTTTATTATTTAATAATTTAATGTTCGCAAAATTTAAAAAGATGTAACTAGATATCTGTCAACTATACAGTGAAGATTGACTAAACAGGTTAAAAGATTTGATCGTTTGTCTCATATTTGAAATCGTTTGAACTGTTTGCTCTTTAATGTGATACAATTCTCGTAGGGAAACAGTGAACAAATCATTGAGACAAATGGTAAATAAATGGGAATTGATTGGTTATTCAGTTCAAATTGATTGATGCATTGATTTGATTAAAGTCATCTCGGACTTCCGTACCCTCGACTTACATACATTCTGCATTGAATTCATATCCCGAAGTTCCTGTGTTTGCTTCCGAGTTACGTACACTGTGTGTACTCTTCCGGCCCCGCAGCGCGTTACATCAGATATCTTCAAACATAGTTCGTTTCGCAACTTCCTTTAATGATTAATATTAAGCGATTACAACCTTTATTATAGTATTTTCTTACGATTAAATTAGAAATTTTGTAATAATGTACGTCATAGAATTCAAGTTTGTAAGGCTATTATGTACATTCTGTGTTATTCTCAGCTTCCTAGGCTTACAACCATCGCGATACATTTCGTACATTCATAACTAGAAAAAAAAATGCATTGCTTCCATTGAGAACCTGCTTCCATTGATATTGTCCGGAAGCAGTAATTCCGAAATGTGACTGTAATTGAATTCCGATTTCATTGATTTCGGTAAAAATGTGTAAATGTTGTGTGGATTTAATTTCTCTATCCTTTTATCACTTATGAAAACAAAAAATGAAAATTATGAAAATAAACAGAATTTTAGAAAGTAAGTTTTCAAGGATTTCCTGAATTTATTATTCAGAATTAAAATTTCATCTTCATTACTGGTATTTTTAAATGGACTGGTTTTCCCACCAACTGCTTATGTTAAATAATACAAATGCAGATTAAAAAAAACCCCAGAGGATTCTGCTCAAGGAGCTTTGCTATGGGAATTCCTTTCAGTTGATTGGTTTTATTTTTGTACCTGTAAAAGTACTGAGCTTACCTTTTGGGGGTTTTGATCGAGTAGCCTACAAAAGCTTTTTCGGGCGGAATCATAAACGTCGGTTGAGGCCAATCCCATCAGCGCGTGCTTTTGAACGATTAGGAAAATGAGAGAGAACTTTAATTAGGTCCTAATTAATCGCAATTAGTCCTCATTCCCACCCCCACCCTTAAAAAAAAAAAAAGCCCAGTCGGTGCACGCATAGTTAAGTGGATGAATCGGGTGACATGAAAAGATCGTCATTAACGTCTTTAAAAACGATTTTTTAATGTTTTAGGAAGAAAATAAAATATTATAAAAAGGGTCTTGAATGGTAGAAAGTCAAACACTGGGGATTTGTTGGAGGGAGGGAAGGATGGTTTTTAGGTCTGTGAGAATTATTAGAGAAATGGACATGAATGTAATAAAGGGATATTGCACCCCCGCGAAGGATATTAAATGCCTTTGTAATGTGGAAAAGAACTGTTGGAAATTGAACTTCCCCTGGCTGCAGAATGAATAAAACCAAGTAATTTAAATAATGCATAAGGAGCTTTTATATGGAAACCTATAACAAATGTAAGTACAATTGATTTGTATTTTACATAAAATTAACAAGAATCGTCTTAGCAACAATCTTTAAATGCAATAATCGTCATTAGCATAATTTTATGTTATCGTCTCAAATTGTGTCCTGCGAACAATTCTTGCTTTCAATTCTTATGAATTTACGACCTTGAAAAAGTAGGTACATCATTGCTACAAATCATTATTTGGGAATAATCTTTAAAATAAAGTTAATTTTATTCTGTAATGGCGAATGGGAGAAAGCCTTTGATATTTGCAGTTTGAAGAAGGAAACTTTTCTTCTTTGTGAAATCTAATAATACTCATCCTGAAGTATCTTCATTTATATTCATCATATCTCATTTTGATTTATTCATTTACATACAATATTTCAATTACATACATCAATTGTGAATGAAATCCTTGAGTTGAATCTCAATTTGAACGATTCACGAATTGTTAGTTCTAGAATTGACGAAACAGAAAAAAAAATGCCTCTTTAATGAGAATTACATTTTGGAAATTTTTAATTATTAAACTTCCCAATTAAAACAACGAAAATGTTGAATCTATCTTAGGATTTTTGCTATCCATTAGGCCTGTCCCTTTGCTCTTTGTCAGTTTTGTACTTAGCAGTAATACAACAAGATCAGGTACAACTAATTGTTCGTTTTCCAAATAGAATGAGAATATTTCTTGAATTAGATTTATCTGTGCTGTGTCTGTATTTTTGGTTTTGATATAGGATAATCCCCATCCACTCTGATTGCATTCGAAGCATTTACAATCAATAAGGATTAAAGGAAATATTAGTGCTTATTAAGGGATGATTTGTAAGAAGCGTTTAATGCTTTTCTGTTTATTCCTAACTTTAGAAATGGAGAAAGAAAAAGACAAAAGAATGTTTGATCATCATCAACTAATGCTTCTTAAAATAGGATCTGTTTTCATTTCAAAATAATCAAAAGTCTGATAATGAAACGTTTTGCAGAAATACGAACCATTGCTTTTTCGAAACTAATTTCGAAGAATTGAAACCGCATGAAAGAAGAGACTACACTTAAGATTGAACAAGACTTGCCTTGAAAATATATCTCCATGGAATCCTACGGTTTCACTTTGTTCGCAGGTAATTAAATGAAGACTATATGCACACAAACACACACACACACACATACACACACAAACACGTATTCAAACGAAATGCATCCGATAAATAGGCGGATATGTGGACTTCCCAGCAGTTTATCGCAATAGACGAACATGGTAAATGGTGCGGTGCACGTTGCATATTCTTAAGCTGTGAGAGTCGACTCCTTAGTCGTGTGCCATTGTTGACTGTTTGTCGACGAACACAGCTCCCCTCCTGGTGCTGGGAACTTAAAACTGGAACTCTGATCAGAATAGAACAGAGTCATATGATCAGAGCTGTGCCTGTCTGATGGAAGAGTGCGAATGGCCACGATCTCATACTTCTAGTCGGCTCTATTCAAGGAGGTGATGACTCTAATGGTTTGCGGGAGTCTTCTCATGAGTGTTTGAAGAAGTCATTACACACTGCGAGCTATCCAAGTGTGCTGGCTAATCAGTACATCCTTTCATGGCCTTCATTTATCCTTCAGTGGATGGTGTGTTTCAGTAGGACAATGCGCCACCCCACCGAGTCACTATCACCCAGACATGACTCGAGGAACGCTCATCCGAGTTAGCAATGGACCACTTGAGGATAGGCGGGGCTTCGTAGTTCCAAAATATCCCACCAGTCTACTTTTTGGCTTGTGGGATAAACAAAGCCATGTGCTTCTTTTTAACCCTAATAGATACAGGCTGAAATAAAAGATTTGATTTGGTTGCAACGATTGTAAGCCTTCCAAAATTTTCAGATTGGATACAGAGTTGATTATCGCATATTGAAGAAGACGACAGCAATATATTTTCAAAGAAGGATATATAATAATGAATCACTTGAGGATAGGCGGGGCTTCGTAGTTACAAAATATCCCACCACGCTACTGCTTCGCATGTGGGATAAACAAAGCCACGTGCTTTGTTTTAACCGGTTTAGATATAGAAGAAATATTATATTAAAGAAGGATATTCCAAGCGTTTTTAAAGAATTATTGCAATAAGGATCTATACAGTACTGAACCATCGTCTTGAAATATCAAATATCGACGATTTTTAAGTAATTCAAACAAAGTTATGTTTGTTTATCCCATAAGTTCTCGCCGCATGTGGGATACACGTCATACGTGACGTCGATAGGGGCGTAAACCTCAAGTGGTCCATTATCCAGTTGCCGTATTTAAACCCTATCGGAACATCTCTGGGATGCCGGTGAGCCAGAAATTAGATCCTTGAATCCGGCACCGTTGTCTAGGAGGAGTTATGGACAATGGCAGAATAGGCATGGTTGGTATAATCTCCAGCAACCCCTCTAGCATCTGACGGAGTCAATGCCTCGCGTGTACGGGCTGTTATTCGCGCTAGAGGAGGACCGACACGCTATTAGTTAGGTGTGTCGAATGTTTAGTTTATTAGTAGGTATCAATCAATGATTTCCACATTAAAAATGTATCCTTTATATATTGAATAATTTTGTTTCGTTTACTTCTCTATTTATTATCAGCCCTAAACAGGCAGGTTATCATTAATTAGAGTATAATTTGAAAGCAAAGCGTCATTACTGAAACATCATTCTGATTTCTTCATATGATATATTAATAGTCCGTTTCATGCTTTAGTAAATTTTAAAAGTCTCTTGGAAATGGACAAAGGGAATTCAGAGTTCATTGTGGCTGATATGAAGGACTCTTTTGGCATCAAATAAGAAGACATCCTTATGTGAGAAAAAACATACCTGAATCTTTTCTGATCAGAAGAAACTTTGTAATACTTCTCGCTTGGAGTTTTTAAATTGTAATGAATAAAATACAAAACGACCTATTTCAAAAAATTCATTAATTTTTGGAGTAGCGTGATTTTTTTTTTTCCCCTTAACAGTTCTTAAAGACATTTCATGTTGATTTAGATGTAGTGTGCATATATCGTAGCAACTACAGAAGCTCAAGCAAGGTAGCACTTGCTCGTAATGCCACAGATTTTGAACAATCGGGTATGAAATTAAGGGTTAGAAGTGACTTTTTGAACTTTTGATGTTTAGCTGAAAATCGGTTTCATTATTCTAAGTATCCGAAACTAAATTCAGTCCGGAGAGAGAGGAGGGAGTAAAAGGAAGCTATTATTTTTGATTCTCGGCAAAGGAGCCGCTAACGAGCTGTTCGCAAAGCCAGCCAATCATTTGTTTTATCAGCTCTGTAGAAGTGAAGCGATAAAAGAAAGAAAGGGAAGGACTGGGGATCGATTACTTTATAGACTTGAAATGCAAGTTAGAAAACACCATTCATTAGGTGACGAGATCGTTTCGTAGACATTGAGACGCTTAACGAAATGCAAAGCTTTAAAAATAGGAGCAGCTTTGAAAATCAGTCCGATTATCTTTTGCTTAGCGCCCTACTGGAGTCTCTTCACCTTTGCCTTTCGTTTTGGGCAGCTGCTGTCACGAGGTCCTCTCTGCATTTAACCTGAGCAGTTAAATTGACCGCATAAGATTTGGTTTACATTCGCCAGAAATTCTTCATTTTAATTAAAAGAGATGCAATGGTACAGAGTTGTCTAATGCGTAGATCACATGTAAATGATTATGGGAGCATATGTAAATGATTAGCAGCGCAACATATATGCTGATGATAAAAGCCAGAATAAGAAACAGTATAAGAAGCTCCCTGGAACAGTATAAGAGAGGAGAACAAGAGAGCCGCTGTGCAGTATTAGTATTGTTTGCTCGCCGTTCTTGTACATCGACGAGGCATACTGAAGCCGTCTAAGAATATGGCAGTCATACCAGCAGGTTTCTGATTTTGATTGCGGGAGAATTGTGGCAGATCGAGACTGCGGATTATCCTTCCGAGAAATTGGTGCTCGTGTTGGACGAAACGCGGCCACAGTGATACGAATATGGAATAGATGGGTCGGGGAGGGACTACCTCGCCTACCTGAAGGATCCGAACATTCGCGTCACACCACCGAACGAGAAGACTGACATCTTGTGCTCATATTTATTATGGGTCATACAGTCATATCACAAATCCTAGCTCAAGAATTAGGGTGTGTTGCAAAGTAACCAGTCTCCACACTTAAGGTTTGACGTCGTCTGCAATATCAGGAAATTTTTGCAACGCCCATTGCTTGGGCAACCTTTGACTGGTACACCACAGGCGTCTGCGTCTGCTATGGTGCCTAGAACGTCGAGCATGGAGGGACGAATGGCAAGACATCTTTTTTTCCCACTTTTGTCTGCAGCACCATCATGGTTCCATCCATGTCTGGCGGTATCGCGGCGAAAGACTGAATGAGTCCTGTCTTATGCATCGCCATAATGTATGGGGTGCCATTGGATTCTAGTCTCCTCGCGCCTACTACGCATTCCTGCTATGCATCTGGAATGGTTCTGGCAGAGACAGGGTTCCCTTCTAACCCTGCGACATGTCGCTGGATAGTTGACAACGATGCCATTGGATCTGTTCTTTGTCTCTCTGTCGATTAAACGATCGTCTCTCCTTGTGGTCCGTCTGAGTCGTACAGAGCCAGTCCGCCGTCTAGAGGTCCTTTGCTCCCCACACGATGGATCCCACCTATCGCAGCCCGATGGTACGGCTTCTCTCAAACTCCGGGAGTTGTTGATACTGGCATCTAAGGCGTCTTCGCGGAATGTGAACGATCGTTACGATTGCAGCGCCGCTGTAGAACGAGCCGCCATTTGCAATCGCTCCAAACGCGTTATTCATTTTCATGTCGAGCTTCGCTATAGCTATTTACTTACATTCGCAATTTTTTTTTTTTTTGATTTTTTTCTTTTTGCGCATATTTTTATGTCTCTCTCTTTCTATAT
>JAFIDM010000004.1:16768393-16809474 GCA_023159025.1 Thereuonema tuberculata | reverse complement strand
AAACGGGCCGTCCCCATTTCCCCCCGATAATTGATTGAGAATGGCAATTTGTTTAGTCTTGTGCTGTTTTTGATTTTTATTGCTTTGTTTATTTAGATTTTTTGAAGCTAAGATAAAAAAATAAATCTCTGAGCAGGCGATTTTGCGAAAAAAATAATCAGTTAAAAATTTAGATGAAATTATATTACACCTAATCCCCGAAGAACACGGTACTTGAAGAACATGAGTTTCGAAGAACACGGATACCTTCTCCCGAATTACACGGTTTCAAACTACACGATTTTCGAGTAATTCTTTTGAAAAAGAATAAAATACATATATTATTTGATATAAAATTAGTTAAAAATTTAGAGTAATATTCTCATCAATTACGTCAGCGATTAATGAAGTTTCAACCTTTTTAATACTTTTAGTGCTTTAGAATTATACTTTTCCCAATTAATTTGACTGAATAATTTATATTTTATATTTTCCAATCTTAAACCAAAATTATTATTCAATTTATTGATTTGAAAGATTTTTAACCAATTGTATCGAGTCATTTTTTCATTATTTTGATTATTTTTTGTTTTCACACTTGAAATGGAATCCCGTTTTTTGTAGTCTCGAACAACCACGGCTTCAAAGAACACGGAACCAATTAATCGTGTTCTTCGGGGGTTAGGAGTATTACAAAAAAGGCTGGTGGTGAACAATAGTTGTTCAGAGATTTCGTTCGATTAATTTATTTGAAAGTCCTTTTCGTTCTAGAATTATCATCACCAATGTCATAACTAACAAAAATACTGTTTTCATTTCTTACGTATTAACTAAGCTTATTTAAAGAAATAAAGTAATGAAAACTAAAATTTTTAATTTCTTTTAGTTTGATGTATAGTTTGACGTAATTTATAATTGATTTCTTTTTCATGATTTCAGTTGTTGCAATAACGATTGTCACACTTTTTTTTTATTTTCGTTGGAATAGAAACTGGTTATTGTTTTTTTATTAGCTAAAAAGCTGTTCATTCTTTTTGAATTATATTAGTTTTAATTCCTTATTCTAAAAAGAAAAAAACATCGTCTCCATTCTGCCCCTTTGGTTTCATTCCGAACATGTAGGTTTGTCCTCCGCTGCTTGATGTAAACAGATCGCAAATAGACTGTGTTGAGAGTTAAAAGCGACTTAAAAGTTTGAAAAAAGTATTTTTTTGTTTTGTTTTGTAAGAAAATAAAAATAATAATAGACTTTCCTTCATTAAATGATAAACGTGTTGTCCCTCGACTGCAACGCATTAATTCCTCGAGGCTAATTCGAAGAAGTCCATTACTTATTACAATTCACATAGAAAATCTTATTGGGCTACCAAATGTACTTTGAGGATATTTACATAACAGTTTCTCCTATCCATCGAGATAAAAAGTAATTGGATTTTGTAAGCACTGACTTAAAAGGCGGTAATAAATTCTCGATCAGCAGTGAAGTATCCTTCAAAGAAAATTGTATCCCATTCTCTCTGATAAAGATTCCAAATTATACAAATATTGAATAAAAAAGTGAATTCAAGCTTAATTAACATCAGAATCACATCAGGATTAAGAGAATTCTTTAATTTTTCTAATTTAGTTATAACTACGGCAATATGGAAATGAAACGTCACATTTTGGATCGAAATAATTTAAGGTAAACTTGGTGCTTTTTCAGTCTTTCCTTAGCGTGTTTCCTTTTAAATAAGCTTAAAAATATTGCACACTGAAATTGTTTTCGGATAATCATCTCCAAAACCAGAGGGAAAGCGCTAGTAATATTAGCTTTTTAAAACACCCGTCCTTGCTCTTGCCAAAATCAAATTACTGGAGTTTCTGTGGGGCCGTCTGGTGGTGCAATTGCATTGGTGGAATTTAATCTTATTTCCAATAACATACTTGTGTATATGCGAGTGCGAATGTTTACTTATATAAAGACGATATGAGATCGGACGGACTCTTCTGGAAAGGAGGGGGGTCTTGCTGCTGCTGCTTTTCCTCTTGTTCCCTCGGGTGTAGCGCTCCCACGAGCCAAAGAGAAAGAAACGCAGTCCTGATGATCAACCTTCCCTCGATAATGCCTTGTGCATTTTTAAAGAAGTTCTCCTGTTGGCGCTGTCACTCATTGCGATGATTCTGCTCAGCCTGGGCTCGTTGCATTATTAAGAAACCTTCCACGAGCACATTCAAAGGCAGGCCTGACTTTTTTTCTTTCTTGAAGGGCTAAGGTTCATTTCGCAATACGAATTGGGTGGAAATTTTCCTCGAGAAAAGAATTTATTCCTGTTACGCGGATTTCTTCCTCTTTCTTTCTTTTATTTATTAATTATTTAGATCTGAAAAATTATTTATTACCTTTTTTTTTTCTTTTTTTCTTGAAATTGTCGTTTAACGAATGTTTTTATAAATAGTTCATGATTTGTGTATTTTTTTATTTTTCTGTATTGATTCATCAATATTGTTAATAAAAAAAATAACAAATAATAATTACTTTTTTTTATTAATATTAATTGATTTTCTTTAATTCTTTGTTTGTTGGATTTTTTTTTTCTTTTTTGATTTAAGATTAATTTAAGTAATGATGATAGGTGTCTTTGTTTCATTCCTTTGTATGCTTTTGAATTAACGAAAAAAAAGAAAGATATGAGAAGTTCGAAAGAACTTGTTTCCTCACCGACTTAAAAAATAAATAAATAGCATTTGAACGAAAGGAGGTGTCGACGAAAGCCTCTGTTTCTCTTCCAATTATAATATCTAATGAAGACAAGTTTTCCGTTATCTCGAAAGAAAAAGAATTGAATCCGCATTATTTTCGTAAAGTCGCTTAAAACGGATTAATTTTAATCGTAGCAAATCATGTTAAAGTGATTTAATATTGATTGTTTACGACAACGAAATATTAATAGAAATTGGATAAAAATCCATTATTTAAATTCCAACGCTTTTCAAATCGTTTTCTTGCTTTGTTCATTTCTCGTTTACGACTCAGTTGGAAAAGATTTCAAGTATAAATGTTAATCGTCCTTAGTCCTCGAATATGCCTACCAAGTTTCAAGAAGACCATCCAGCGGTTCAGGGACACACAAACACCACTCTTCCTATTAAAAAGTAGGCTAAGTAAGTCATTTGGAGAAGATTCTCTTTATGTAGCAGAATTAACTAACCAGCCTCTATTAACTAAATAGCATGTATTCGAATGCAGCTGAAAATTCTGAATTTTTCATTTCATAGAAATTGCAAATAATACTTTGAAAATACAGCCTAGTCAAATTTACTGTGGAAATCCATGAAGTTCCTGCAACTCGAATCGAGGACTTCAAAAATAAATGGTTATTTCTCGGTACTGAAATGATTGTTTTTTTTTTTCCGGTTTTTTAAAACAGTATCTTGTTATTAAGACAAATGTTTTGATAAAAATGGGATCAGATCCTTTTATTCTTTTTAAGATAAGTTTTTAAATATTTCTGAAGTTTTTAACAGCAGATCCCCTTTGGTAAGCTTTGTTTTGAGATGGACCCTGCATTTTCTTTTGTCATTCCAATTCTTGTTCTGCCATAGGCAATCCCTATTCATCAATTTCCCTAGCAGTCCATTTGCGAGCCCTTTTCTCCATGCACGCTTGATTGGAGAGCGAGGGAGTGGGCCGAAAGCAATCGGAATTGTTCGTCGTCTCGGATTACCGTGCTGTTTTCGTCGGTTGCCTGGGAGGACCGCTCTCTGCAGCGGTGAATGGCCGTTTGATCCCGGCCGACGACTGTCGTCTACCAGGCTTAAGCCACGAATGAAGAGAGAACAGAGCACTAGGGGAATACCAACGACTGGGCTGCCGCCAAGCGAATCGCTGACGTCGACGCGGCTGGGCCTGATTCGATTTGACTATACGGCGACTGACTACCAATTATAAAGAGATAAAAAGAAAAAATAACTAATTAATTCGTTAAATAATTGACGAAAAAATATATCGGGCAAAAAATGTTGTAATAAAACGTTTTTATTAAGAAAATGTTAAATGACTCTTGTTAGATTGTTTAAATTTTATCTGTTTGAGTGGATCTTATTTTGAATTCGGCAAAAAACGATTAATACGTGGTAAAACTGCAGTGAAAAAAAAAATCAACTTAAGGTTCGGTGAAGAAAAGTGAATTGTACGAAACTGTTAATGATATTTATGAAATGTTTAAAGTTTACTAAAGTGTGCTGCCTTATTATATTATATTTAATAAATTATATACGACACATTAAAGGGAGATCGGATCTATTCTGAATATTTAAAAGAAAACTATTTAGAAACAAATCTTCAGTTTCTGAGTTTTTTTTGTGTATTTCATTTTTTTTTAACATTATCAGAGGCATAAACTACAGCGTTTGTTATTCGTGCGAATGGGTTGCTTTGAATTCGCTGTAAACTTGTTGGAATCTTGGAAAGTAGAGACTGGGTCATCCTGTGCAATGTTTACTACGTTTTCCATGTAATTGATTAACTTATGAAATGTGTGTGTGTGTCTGAATATGGCTTGGTTTTTTTTTCTTCCCTGAAACAGAATTAGAGAGAAAGAAGAATTGTATATAATGTGCCTTTTGCTGATTGATTTTTAGCTTTGAGAAGTCTGCCAGTTTTTCATTCATTTTTAATAAGTCGGAGCAAGTGTTTCATTATTTATTTAAGTGAATTCTGGGCCATTATTTATTTAGATTTTGGTGCATAATTTATCGTAATAATATTTTGCAGTGAATTGTGTTGAAGACGATGTACGATTCGTACAAAGAAAAGGGATGTTATTTTGTATTCTTCCTATCTAATACCCCCGTTAGTAAAGAAGAGCAGAATTGAAGATTTTTTTTTTTTTTTGTGATATTATTAGTAATCTAAATTTTATCATAATTTTTACGTTGTAAAATATATAAAAAAAAAAAAAAAGTTTTAATTGAAGATAATATTTTTTAATCGAAATATTGATGAAATTAACCTAATTATTATTTTTTAAAGTTTTTGAACTGTATTCTAAATTCAGTTTCTTTATTGAATGAAGATATGTAAGTTTTAGTTAAATAATTAACTTACAATGGGTAATTCAAGGATTAGCCGACACACCTGTTTAAAAACTATAACTGATTTAATTTAAGATAAAATTACAAACACGACCCAGGTTTCGAATTAGCTTCGTAATTGTTTGACAAGCAAGCTATTGCTTGTCAAACAATTACGAAGCTAATTCGAAACCTGGTTCGTGTTTGTTATTTTATCTTGAATTAAATCAGTTATAGTTTTTAAACAGGTGTGTCGGCTAATCCTTGAATTACCCATGAAATGCGCAACACACGTAAAATTGTAACAGTCTTGAATTAACTGACAATCTTGTAAAAAAGTAGTTCAAATATTGCTCTTAAAGTAAAGATGGGATATAACATCTTTAGTTTATTGAATGAGCTTAGCTGTTTGTATTGTTGTTCAATTGATGATACTTTCTTTAGTTTTGAAGTTTTATTTGCAAGGGAATCGATCTGAAGTAATTGTTGGATTTTAAATTTACATCATCTTATGAGTTGCTTACGCCGTAAGTGAATCATTATTGTTAACGGATGTTAATAAAGAAAATTCTAGTTAAAATACAACTTTTTTTTTAGAAATTTGTCTGTTTCTGTTTTCAGTGGTGAGTCTGTTAAGAAAAGTATATTTTTAAACGGTTATTATGGAAAACGGCGGCAAGAAGTTCTTCGATGGTGAAGGCTGTTTTCGCTACCACCAGCGCAGTTTCTCATTCCGCAGATTCCACGTTGACGTTCCATCGGTTGGCTGTCGTAATTAAAAATGCAATTTTCGCAAATAGTTACGAGGGTAATTGCGTTCTTTTGGACCAATCAGTTCTTGCTGCCACCTGTATCTTGGACTTGGGCCCCGCTGGTGTTCTCTCATTGAGGCAGAATTGGTCGATGCGCGGGAAAACGAACGGCCGCATTCCTTTCATTCCTCTTGTTGTGGGATTTGTTTGTTGTAATTGCTTTCGACCGACGGGAGAGGGTCCTGCCCGTCTTAAAGGAGGGCGGCGCCGCCTTCGTAGGGGCCACGGGACTCCTATAAATCAACGTCTGATAGCTAACTATAAAGGAGTGAAAATTCTACAAAGCTAAAAGTGTTTGCGTTCTGTAAAATGGTCAGTTTAAAATTAAATATTGTAAATGTTAGGTAGAGAAAGTTAGATTCATAGACGAATGGAAGTCTCCTCTAGCTGTTAGAAGTTATCTGAATTTCTTTTCATAGTTTTCTCAGATTTAGGTTGATATTCAAAAAATAAAAATAATAATTCAAACATTCGCATGGAATTTATTAATCAGAGCGAAATTTGACGAATCTCATCAGATCGTAATATATATTATAATCTTTATAAATCTTACGATGGATCTAAATACTTAATTTCTATATTTGATATTTATTGTTTCGGATAGTTAGTTTTCTGTTAAAAATTAATGGGATTTGTTTTCCTATTGTAAAAGGATTGAAAAGTTTTATTTAACGAATCCATTATTTCTTTCTTGCTTGACTTTAGTGAGTACAAAACAAGGCAATCACATGTTTCTTAGATATTTCATATTTTTTTGTAAAGTATTACTAGGCAAAAGGAAAAAAAAAAAAAAAAAAACTAAAAATTTGACCGATTTTATTTTATTTTTTTTTTTATTTTTTTTGTGCCTCATATTTTTTTTGCTAACGATTAGTGTGTAAGTATAAACGATTATTATATGTTTATATGTATGCGTATTTATACGAGTGCCTGTATCTAAGCCGTTAGTGTGACTTGTCCATATATTTTGGCAGGAGTGCCTAACAATGCTACGAAGCAACCCCTATTGGATTGTTGGTGGGCTTTCCAACTTAGCGTCGCAGCCTTGCAGTGAAGCGTTAAGGTGGGGGTTTTTAACTTATCAAAACTGCCATCTTTAGTTTTAAATTTTTAATGCACTTGAGAATGTAGATACATTCTACAATTTTTTTTCTTTTAATTGCAGCTTTAGTTTTTTTTTTTTTTTTTCACCCTTTGTTTTGTATTTTTTATGTTCTTTTATAAAATATGTGGTTTCCTGTATTTCGATATTTCACAAGAGCTTGTTTATTTTGATTTGCTTGTTTTTAAAAAAAAGTTTTATCCAGATTGTTTTTCTAGTGCTTTTATACTATTTACAGTCTTTATTAGAATTTTTATTTTGCTTGCTTTTAATTTCCTCATTTTATAAAAGTCTTTCTGTCTTAAAGTTTTTTTTTTTAATATTTTTTTTTTTATGTCTGAAAATAATATATCAATAATATATCAATATTTCTGTTTCATTATTACTTGCAATTAGGTCTCCTTTTACTTAAGTAATTTGGATGTAGGATATGAGAGTAATGTAAATGTTGGATTTTATTTTATTTTATAATGAAAAGGGTTCTAATATGTAATTTAACTCTTGTGAATTATGTCGTTCACTTTTGCTCATTCCTCGTGACCTATGACAGTTTATGAAATAATGAAAACTTAGAAGCAAAGAAAAAGATATATTGTGAAGTTGGAATTTTTTGAAACGACAACTTCACTTGATTTAGATGACGGCTAACTTCTACGATATTGTGACTCTATAAGTTTTTGTATAAAGGTATCAGTTTACCTTCCACAGTCCCTCGCAGTGGAAATGATTGGACACTTTTAATTACATGGTACAAATTGAAGTTAGCCAACTCCTGCAGGATTCATTATCGACATAAGTGAGCTCAGTAATTGGTCGTCTGCACTGATATCCAAAGATTGGTATCTCTCTCCCCATCAGGACCCGGGATTTTCCCCGTTTCCTCCATTCTTCCACTAAACCCTGCTCTTCATTAGACCCACTCTCTATTACTGGCGAGCCTCGGGGTCGCCCTTACTCTCTTGTCATTGTTATTGGCTTCCTTGATTGGAGGGAGAGACCCATCCTATACCCGTCCACCTCTATCAGGCCTTGTCCCAATTTTCGTTTTTCTCCTAATTCCACTCTGTCAATGCACGAAGCCAAGGTTATTGCTTTATTGAGAAGAGGGAGAGTGTTAGGAGGGATTAGCCGAGTTAGTTTTAAAGAGATGGAAGGAAATAGGATCTCCAACATTGTCCAGAAACTAATTTCGAAGTAAAAATTGTATTGTGCTTGCTTTCATAAGACGTTTATATCTGAAATGCAAATAATTTCAAAACGTATTTTGTAATCTCCTGCTTTGATTGCAATTACTTTTTCATGCAGGAAAGATCGGTTATAAAAAAATAAGAAATAAAAAACAGATTGGTAAATGGGAAAATAGTTTATTGTTAATGCATATATATTTATTTATATGATATTAATAAATGTGATATTCCAAACTGATTACTGTATTAGATAAGAATCGCCGGAGTTACTTTGTATTTTACTTTAAGAATATTATAAAAAAAATTATAAACGGAAGATCTGTTAAGAATATATTGATCGATGGTTCTTAAACACAAACATTTAATTAATAGAAACCACCTTCATAATTTGAAATGTAATTTAACTGACTTATGTACATGTTAAAGGCATTTATAAATTTAAACGCCTGAGACCAATTAATTACTTAATTTGTATTTACGATAGAATGAAAGCATATAAGTTCTATTACCAACGAACTCAGTTATTATTTCGGGTGATTTACTTTTTCTATTTAAAATTCCCAGTAATATGTTTATAAGTATCGTTATATTGTTTTAATTGTTTAACATAATTATTAGAATTTATTTATAACTTGTTCTGAAAGAGGAGTGGGCGTTAATATATGGATGAGAGATTTACCCACTCTGGGTGATGTTCAGTCAATATTTCGACCCGATCACTTGAGCCTTTTTTCCGGAGACGTTGAGCATTAAGGAAGTTTGGCGCTTTTTCTAGTCAAGTCTTTCAGAGAAGCTGTCTCCATGGCCTCCTTTTCCTGAAACATAGTGAGCACAGTGATGTAATGCTCAACATCTCCTGAAGAAGGTCCACGGAACCGGGCCGAAATATTGAGTGAAAATCACAAGGAGTGGGAAAATCCCTCATTGAAGAGTATATCCAAGAATTTATAAATTTTCTTTCTTTGGATCTTTAGAAAGTTATAACTGTGAATTTGAAATCATTTACTGTTTTTTTTATTATTTCAATATAACTTAGAATGCCAAAAATTTATTTAAAGGAGCAAGAGAAGAGATTTTAAAATTTGGTTTAAATTAAACTTGTAAAGTTAATAAAGGCCTACAAAAAAAAAAAAAAAAAAAAGAAGCGAACTTAATACTTTTTACCGTTCTATTAATGATGGAATCTAATAGTGTCACTCCTTCCTACATTTATACAGACTTTCTGATATTGTTAATCCAAGCCTGTTCATACATTATATATTTCATGAATTACAAGCAAAGTTATGCAAGTTGACGTTTAAAAAACCCAAATCCAGCTAACTTTAATTCATTAATTACCAGTTTGCTTAGAAATAGCCAATGGAAAAAGGTAATTGGTTTAATCTAACACTTACCTTTTTCCGTAGGCTATTTCGAAACAAACTGGTAATTCATGAATGGAAATTTTTAATCTAAAAATGACCCACTCGTATATTTCCATTCATCGGTACGGGATCATCCTCGTTTAGCTTTTTGTAGGACTTGTAACATGTACAGATAAAAATTTTCTTCAAAATCTTTTGGGCCGTAAATCCGGTGTTCCTCTAATTCAATCCTCTAATCAGCGGGTTGACTTCTTTGGACTTGACCTAATGAATAATATTTCCGCCATCACCGTCGCTTCACTTCATCTGATTATGTTCGTCCAGAACTAGGTCATCACATTGCCGGTTTCCTTAAATTTTCGAACAAGCTTTGCCACTGTGCTAATAAAGTGGCCACTACTTGTCGACACGACCACCTCACACGGCCATCCAAAAATATCCACTCCAGTAGTTTATCCTTTGTCAATCCTATCCTTTAATATGCTCAAAGAATATCTACAATAACAAACACAACTTTAGTTAATCGAATAGTATTATAATTCAATGGTATTACAACTTATTACTATCGTTATCAATAATATTATTGATATCGATATCAATAATAGCTTTTACAAATATAAGCATATGTGCTGCTTTAATCATCGCCTGTGTCCAGACTTATCTGTTTATATGTTTTGTATTTTGATAAAATAAACAAATGAGTTCCAAAAAAATATGTAAATTTGCGTTTCAAACGACTTAAATTGAAGTTTACAGTTTACTTCTTTGTTAATTGGTTTTATAATTTTATTTAAAAAAGAAATACAGTAAAATACTGGTTACAATGCATGGTTGTATTAGATGCAATGAAATAAAGAAAAGGAATATTTTTGGAAAGGATAAAAGTTAGAAAAAAAGGTACTTTGTGACATCAATGAAATTAGAACGACTAAAACCACAGACGTTTATGCGCCATTAAAATCTACTAACCAACCAACCAACCAACGAATCAACCAGACTGACTAAGCTTTTAAGTTTCTTTGATCTGTGTTCTAACAGAGTTCTATATGAATGTTTTGATGTTCTAATAGATTAATTTTAGTTCATTGTTTCATCTAAATGAAATTACTAATATTTTGTAAACCATTACTTAAATAATTGATAAAGAAAAGGGATATAATAATATTATTATTATTTTGGAGAGAACGGTTACAAAATTGGTTTCTCAGTAATTGGTTTGCTTTTGTCAATCGTCCCACTCCGAAATTCCTACGAAAACTGCTTCCATTCATTATAACGAAGCTTCTGTTATTATTTTCTTGTTCTTCTTCTATTAATTGCGACGGTTGTTTCTTTTTCTTTTAAGTCTGTCGCAAAACTAGGGGATAAAAAGCTAATGAAATCTCCAATGAAAGGAGGTGAGGAGAAAGGATGTGAAGGAAGACGGGGATCTGTGATGCTTCACGAGGGCTTTCATCTGCAGAGCCCGAGTGACAAGTGGGATCCCCAGGGCCCCTAGATTCAAGTGGATGTTGTGAGACCCCGGGGAAGGGCGTGGTGAGAGAATCCGTCTTCGTAAAAATCGGTCGGACCCTCATCACTCGAGCGGCGCGAAGTCATTGTCTATTGGGGGGGGGGTTAGAACCCCCTCTGCTTCATAGGTAAAGGAGGATGAAACATGAATTGTCTGAAGTTGTTAGAATAGGCCTAATTATCTAGCCAACTGATTCAGATGTAGAGGTTTCTTTTTTTCTTAAGCTTCAGTCGATGCTATGTAGACCAGCGTTTCCCAACTTTTTTTTTTCTGATGTACAACTTCTCGTCTTCTTAACTACCACCAATATCTAAAATTCTATTGGCTATTAGAGCAAAATAATTTTTAAAGACTGAATCGTATTGTGAAAAACAAATCTATTCATTCACAGTGGCTAAGTTAGATGCTATGGAACAATTATTTATTTTAAAAAGAACCAGTTTCCTGTATCATTTTGAAACTTTTACCCGACCTCCTCGTTGCATATCAGTGGACAACACCTCAAGTATCAACTGTTGAAAAACTTTGATGTAGACTATTGATACTGATTGGAAAAATAAATCTCAAAATAGAATGGGAAAACTAGAATCTACAAAAGAAAAAAATTGGATTTCAGTGAGGGAAATTGCTAAGGCAATACAAATCGTATTGAATGATGATTACGATTGCATGGATTGGTGGTGGATGAGTTTTTCCACTTTATTCCGTAGTCCTCAGTTGGTCTTAATTCTCTAATCTGGTCACGACTAACAATATCTTATAACTCGAAGGAATTTTAGTTTATCTTGTTCGCGATAGGGTCCTTTTTGATAAGATAGGCTATACATGAACATCCACTGGGAGATTTTCAACCAGAATTGCTTCTATTCGATTGTTAATGCATAGAGAAGTCATCGTCAACTAAGGTGTCACGAGATGTTTTTTTTTCTTTTGAGAAATTTGACAATGAAATGAGCAGTTATTTCAGTTTACCATTTTTTTTTATAATTCAACATTGTTGCAAAATAGAATTGCGAAAGAAATAAAATAAAGAATTGACGAAGTGAATATTAGTTTAAATCGAGAATTAAAAGCTAGACAGAATTCGATAAACGTTAATAAGGAAGCTTTGGAGAATTTGATACAACTACATACACACTTGAGTTAAGATTTTCTAAAATTATTCTTAAAACGCAAAAATTGCAAAGATTTATTGGTTTTTTATATTAATTTAGGAGATTTGAATTCGTAGCAAACTTTTTTAATAAAATTTCTTTGTATATCTTTGGAAAGGGGCTGGCGTCAAAATTTGTTTAGATTTGGTTGATTTTTTTTTTCCTGTTTACTTTGTTACTTCTGTAGGAAACCGAATTTCGATAAGGTTTTGTCAGCCAAAGAAACAGGGGTGACGGGTCTTCCGCACCAGACATTCATTGGTTGGTAATCTACCTGCAAGAGGAAGGAGGACGACGACACCCAGATTCAATAAATCCCGACGCTTCTTTCCTTTTTCGGGAAATGCATTTTTTTTTTCAGTTTCTTTTCACGCCTCATGGAATGTCTACACCGGTCACCGTCAGAAGAGACTCACCTGGTGTTGAGCGACACTTGAAGCAAGCGCTCTTTCCATACATAGGTTTGCTTCAATTGTTTGCCGGCATTTCACAGATATTTGCTCAAGTGAAAGTTCTACCATTCATAGATATTAAAGCATTTAATACCTTACAAAGAACTATGTGGGAAGATTGCAGGAAAGTGAAAATTGGAACAAAATAAAATGTTGGTCTCAGTATGTTCTCTTCAACCTCTTCGGTAGAGTATTAAAGACAAGAACTGTTTGAAAGATAACAGATTTGGGCACATTTTCAAAAATGTAGCAGAAGGATTTATAAATACGAGCTCGTAAAAATATTGCTCGTAGTATCTGAAGAGCAATAATTTATTTTTTTTAATAATTATCATTCTGTTTCACTTATTTAGATTTTAAGAAAATTTAGCAAATCCAAAAACATTTACATTACTTTAATATCTTGAAATCTTATTTTAGTTATGTTTTAATATTATATTTTTCTTCAAATATAATTTTTCATTTCTGTTTTGAATAGCTTTTTATGTGAAGAAATTGGGAAATTTGCACTTGAATTTAAATTCCATATAGAATAATTCGAACTTTTATAATCCAAGGTTTATTATCAGCTGCATATAAAGGTTAAATGAGTTGATTTCAGCTATTATTTAAAGGCTGACGATAAATCTTACATTGTAAAGGATGGAAATATTGATCTTTATATTAATTTAAATTCAAATGTATATTTTTTTATATCCACTGTGTTTTTTTTATCACTACATTTTTAATCGAAAATTGATATGGAATTGTCTGTAACTTGTATAGCCACTTCTGTTTCTCATTTTTTTTTATTGTAAAATATTTTTCCAAGACACAGTTTAAGATTTATTAATTCTTTTGTAATTCTTTTATGATAAAAATTGCTTTTAACAAATAAATGTAAATTATAGAATTTTTGTTTTGTTCGACAAAACAGAGTACATATAAATGTTTTTAATGATTAATTGTAAAAAAATTTTTATGAACATTTAGTAAATAAATAAATGAAATCTTATTTTTTTTTCCCCTTTTTCTCTTAACAGGTAAGCTGCTGTTTAATGTTACGTTATTATTATTTCAAGAAAGGTAATTATCGTATTAGAAATTATTATTAGTGCTGAATTTGTAAACGGAATAAAAGATCATCTAAAAAAAAGTAAGTTTTATTCCTTGTCATTTGTTTTATATTTTGTTGTTTTGATTTAGTAGGTGCGTTTCCATATGAATATTGCTTATATGTCATCCTTCTACATTTCGAAAAATATTTTCTACATTTATCCGAACTGAGGATGAATAAATAAACTTGTGTAATTGTTTCTCTGGTGCTTGTACATTCAGAGGTCATTGAGGTCTAGTTTCTCACTAACTTCTCTAAGCCCATTCTAATTCGGCCAAATTCGAACTGCTACTGTTTGTGGCTCCGCTAAGTTACTATTTACTGAAGACCCTGGCGTATTCTTAGTGTACTTTTTGTGTAAACAGTGCCAGCATTGAAAAGCTCAGGATTCAGCCGTTGACGGGGACTTTTTCACTCTAATCTTGCTTTATTCAACTTGCTTGCTTTTTAGTTGGGAATTTTATCTTTCCTTTCAGCAGATGGTATTCAGAAGCTTTTTAAGAGATAAGTGTTTAAGAAAGATGTTCTTTCATACTTTCTCAGGATACTAATGGGAAACTATAATAAAACCATGCAAATACAACGCTTTTTTTCTAAAGCTTCAATCGTTTTAAATTTTTAAAATCTCACATCCTGACTTCAAAGGAAATTCACGTTATTTGCTTTCTAGAACAAATTTAGACTTTTTTTTACCATGGTGTGGTGTTTGGGTGGGTGAATGGAATGGTGTCTTTGTCTGTTATTGAGAATATTGTTAGAATAAATCGAAATAAAAATTAACCGATACACACCAAACTTCATATTTAAGAGCTTAATGTTGTAAATACTAGAACCGAGTAGTTTCTGGAATATGTTAAGGGATTTACATAAGATCCAAAAGACTGAAACATAAATAGCTTAACCCAAAAGACAATTATCTATATCAAACTTTTATGTTTTTCAGCCCTAATTAGGGATTTGGTGTTGGGGGTTCCTGTTTGTGATCACTTAACAATGAATTAGGCCCTTAAATAATTAAAGAAGATATAAAGACTGATTCACAGCAAATTCATATAAGAGTTAAGCCTTCCTTCTTAGATACAAAACTCTTAAATATGAAATGTCTTAGAATGTTTATTCTTTTGTAGCTCAATAATGCTGTGATATAGATTTACGTTTTTATTTTAGAACATGTTGATACCAAAGCGATAGAGAAATAGATTTTAGTTTATCTACTTTAATGATCAGGGCTAGTTTATTTAGATCAAAACTCTGTGACTGAAGAAGGCATTTTATATTGTTAAACTATTGACAATTCCTTACTGGGACTAAAGTCTTGCAAAGACTCTTTTGTTATTTATTTTCAGCTGATATCTTTAAGGTTTCCATCTTTAAATAATACGAGACCTCTTTTTTATTTTTATTTTTTCTTAAAAGATTTCTAGCTTTGGAGAAGTCAAAAGTTTTCCTTGAAGATTAGGCATTAAAATTATCTTTCACAAACCATGGAATTGAAATCGAACGAGAGCAATGATTCTTACTGTTATTTTTATTTCAGTCTTTTTTAAAGCAAAACAAAAGAATTTTAAAAATCTGGAAATTATTTTTCACTCATAAACCGAACATAATTCTGGATGGAAGATTTTTTTTTTTAATTCTGTTAATAAATTAGTTAGAACTGATTATTCATTAAGATTACTTAAATTGTTGTTTCTGTGTATTGGTATTTTTAAAAAGAATTTTTTAAAAAAAAGTATTATTAGATGGAAGGAAGTGTTTGTAGTTAGGATAAAAATAAAGAAAATAAAAGAAGATTTGAGGGCTTCGAATACATCTGTCATTTCTAAATCCTCATCTCAATCTCTTGAAGATGAGGGTTTTTTTACTCTCCCTCAAGTAAAGTGTCTTTGTACTAACTTTGAATTTTGGTGGTTTGTGGAGCTCATACTGTAAAAAATATAAAAATAAAATAAAACCTAACGCACTAGTTAGGAATAATAAAATATCTCTACATTACAAGAGCGATCCGCAGCTGACATAAACTCTTTCCAAGTTATTTGCATAATATGATTGATGGGAGAAGGTGTTTGTGCCAAATCCATTCCATTCTTTAAAGTTAAGAAAACCATGCAAAAAGAAATAAAACACACCCTTGCGGTTGGGTTTTCTATTTTCTCTTTTTTCATTCGTAAAAAAAAAATAATTTGTGATTAATTCTTTTTTCTTATTGTTTCTCTCAATTTTGTCTTGTTAATTAAGAATGGCTAAAAACTCTTATTTAAGGTAATCAGAGGAAAAAAAATGATGTTGACGTATTCCTACCTTGTCAAATGCTACCAATGGCGAGACTACAGAAAAAGTTTCGGTAGAACTAGTATCGAGGTGTAGACTTCTAAAAAACCGTTTTCATATTTGTAATGATTATAGTAATTAGAAACGCATTTTTTATAATGATTTGTAGAGTAGAACAAACATCGTAAGCTATAACTTCAGTTAGTAGCTAAGTTATAATCTAAGGTAGCACTTTAACTTTGATTATCCAATTTTAGTATCTTTTAGAGGACGGACTTGTTTACTAAATAGGAAGAATTATTTATAATTTATCTTTACCATTAAGATAATCTGTTAATATGTATCTGTGGAATATTTGATTTTGGAATCAATTTCTCTGACTTAAACGAAATCTATCTTTCATTGAATTGCAATTAATTTCATAATTAAAATATAGGCATATATTTATTTTAGACAAATCACTATTTTTCTAGGATCATCAGGGGTTTTTTTTTTTGTTAATTTTAATAGTATTATTTCGTTATCTTGAATTCATTGAAATTATACTGCTTTTGTAATTTTCTGCCCAGCTATATTGTTAGATTTTATCGAAGAATGAATAAAGAGATATTAAAAATATTTATTCGTAAAGGAAAGGTAGTCGTAATGGATAGTTAAATGTGGCTAGAAGTGAAATGACACCTAAGTCTGTTTTTATAAAAAAAATACGTTTTTATTTATTATTTTTTTTTTCTTTCTGTTTTCTTGAAAAAGTTTGTTCTAACAACGCGACATTTAAAAGAAATATATTTCATTAAAGTTATATGATTTCATTTTGAATAGACTTTATTTGCAAACCGTTCCCATGAAATGTTTATTTCAATCAAATGAAATGTACAAATCAATTTCCGTGTAATCTTCTGCTGCTTGTTTTATTATTTACTTGATTATTGCTCTGGAGGAAGTTGAAAGTGTTTTTACTGAATAGCATAAACATAAGTGATGGGTGATTGTCATGTTTACTTTCAATTTGATGTTTAACTCCAAAATTATCTGTTTATCGTTTCTCAGACGAAAATGAAAAACACATTATAAAGAAATACACCTTTCTAATTGGGAAATAAAATACAACAGTCACTTAGGTTTTTATTTTGATTATGAACTCAGTTAAAACAGATCTATTTCTCCCGCAAATGAACACATTCCCTATTTGTTAGCCATCACTACAAAAGGCAACAACGGAAGAAGATACTCCCCCACCACCACTGCGTCTTCGTGGCTTTAGGCCCCCTTCCCCCCAACCTTTCATCCTCCTATTATTTGTTTTTTTATTCCCTTTCAGAAAACTTAAAAGTATTTTTATTTGTAAGTAAAAAAGTCATTTCAGTTGCAAACCTATAATTAAAAAAAAAAAAAAATCTATCTTACAGAGATGAAATTTTAATACAAAATTATAATTAAATTAATTTAAATGCAAATATTACTGAAATTTCATTGATTTTTGGTAAAAAAATTGTGCTTTCAAGGATCTGAAATCACCATTATACGAGTATATTGTAAAGGAACACTTAATTAATAGTATCAGACTTAGCAGTATGAATTTTATGAAACAACCATTTTTGAATGATGCCATGCATTTATTCGAATGCCAACGAATCTGTTTTTGTTTTTAATGTCTTGAAAAGAAAAAAACAACAACGACTCGAGGGGAGGGGAACTTAAAAATAACTGTAAAAAATTAAATTTAAAACACCTACCGTCGTAGATATAAGCATGAAAGCTTTAATTTAGGGTTGAATTTTCATCGCTTTAGGACCTATCAGAATTTAAAAATAGTTTGTTTGGTTTGAACTTTAATTTTCACACTTTTATTTCTGAACGCTTTTTAAGTGTTTGTTTCAATTGGTCTTAATAACATTTCAGTTAAATATAAATTTTTATAATTTCAGTATGTTTTGTTTAATAGCTATTCTCAAATGAAGGTGAAAAATGAAATGATTGCCACCGTAGATTACTGCTATAAGGTGGCATTTAGTTATCATTGATGTTTTGCCGTTAAGGGTTTTTAATTTGCTCTGAAATGAAGCCAAATGGTAATAGCGTGCAGCTTCAATTTCTGTCTCTCTAATGTTTAATGGAGAAGTATTTTTTTTTTTGTGTGTGCATTTATTTGTTATTATTTTTTATCACTCCCCTTTCTATTTCTCTCTTTCTGTATACCTCTTCTTAATGAGCACCAAATAGGTTCGGTTGGTTTTGCCTGTTGCCCGGGCGACAGTCTGTGTGTACGTCTCCGTTCCCTACCCTGCCCCTGCCCGAGTGCAATTTGCTTAATGCGGGAAACATCCTGACCGAGCGAAGCAGTAGCGACTCGGTCCATCCATCTGTTCGTCCACAGTCGGCAGACGACGACGGAGATGACGTGTGCCTTCGGCTGGCGAGTGTCACAGCGGCCGTCAACCCTGATGGAAGCTGGCGTCAACTTCATCAGAGGATGCTTTTCTTTATTCAGTGCGAGCGACAGCTGGCATAAGGACCTGTCACTACACGAGTTGCATCCACCCTAAAGAGCTTCAAATTTACGCACAAGATGCCATATTTTTTATTTGTCCTTTAGAGATGCAACAGAATAAAATGTTGTTGGAGATGACACTTTGAATATGGATTTATTTTCAGCTTGAAGATGAAAATGAAGTATTTTGTTACTTCGGCCCAAATTAGTTATTTTTTTTTTTTTTTAAATCTAAATAATTTTGATGATGCTTTGACTGTTTATCAAATAAGAAAAACAACTTGAATGACAGTTCAAAGATTTGTGATTGTAGTTGATATTTATCTTTCTCATTGCTGGCAAACAATACTTTTCTTCCGGCTTAAGATTTTATATATATTCAGAAAACTTCAAAAGGATGACAAAGCAGATTCGAAATCTCAGCAGAGAAATAAAACGTTTACTTGTAGGCTTAATATAGGTGCTAGATGTTTCTTGAATATTCGTACAGGTTTTTGTTAGCTTTTTTTTTTTTAAATATTGTTTTAGGAAAACCCCTCTAGGGAAAGATTAGTACATTCATAACAGAATGAAGAAATCGTGATGAAAAACGAAATTCAAACGTTAAAAAACGCAATGCAACTATTGAATGTCAGTTGAATTGATGCTATGCTTGGTTGTGTTTCCTTTCCAAAATCACTTCATGTTAGAAAATAAAGACTTTCCTGTTTTTTTGATTGCATTCGAAAACATCACGCACTCACAGGGAGGAAGAATGAAAAACAAAATAAACAAGGAAACATAATTTTAAATTAAGAATTTAAAAAGATCTTTTTTAATGTTTATTAAAATGTTATTAATGGAAGTTAAATATTAAAAGTTAAAGTGTCCGTCTACAGGCTTGAACAGGCCTTTGGGGCGCGGGAGGTCAGGCTCCCAGCGTTTCGTGACCAACAGGACGAAGTTGAGGTCGGTTGGTCAGTCCGACGCTCGTCCGCCTTTAACTCCCGGAAAAGAAACCCGGTACCCATTCCACAGAGGGCTGGGTAGACCCTAGGGCCCATTTGGAGGTGAAATAAGCGTGGAAAAATCCCCACCCTCCGCCGAGGCCGGGAATCGAACCCGCAACCAAGCGCCCTGACCACTCGGCTACCGGGCCCACAAGTTAAATATTAAAATATTAAAATTATCTGCAATGAACACAATATTTGCATAAAACGTGAATAGAGAGTCTCCGAATATTATTTCCTTGCAAAATAAAACAATAAAGAACTGCTGCTGTTTTTTTTTTTTTCTGCTGCTTACGACACATTTTGTAGATATCACTTCAAATGATAACTTAAAATTTGCTAATGGCTTAGCTGTTTTTATTTTTTGTATAGTTTGGAGATACGAAACAGACAGCGAAACAAAATGCAGTTAAATTCTTAACCATTCCCATGAATTGCAACATACAGCCCCAGCTTCTTGGTGTGCAGCAAGAAGATTCTGATTACATTTGTAATACACCTTGAACTTACCAAAATGTTCTTATCAAAAGTAAATTCTTAATAGCAAAAATCTGGACAACCAGAAATTTAAAAGCATTTCACTATATTTTGAATCATTGAAAGTAGACTGTTATTCTTGGGAAATCATGCTGCGATATTTCGAAGGAATTCCGTTATACGTAGTAAAGCTATGAAAACGTTTGGTGTGTTTGTGGAATAATAAGAATAACATTAAGTTTGCCGCGGGATTATTACCAAATATATTAGTGCCTGAAGGGGAAAAAATAAAGGTTGAAAGGAACTGACAGACACGAGGAAAACAGGTTTCGCTTCATTGATTGATTCTGATTGTCTCCTTTTAGAGTTTTCATGAAACGTAGCTGGAGCATTAAATGAATTATTATTGCTATGTAAACGATGTGGAAGCGTAAAAATCAAATAAATTTGAGACAAGTCTAAAACAAAAGGAAATGTAAAGTTCTTAATTTTTTGAGAAAGTTAGTTCAAAGAAAACAATAAAGGAAAATAATAGTTTGTTTATTTGGAAGTAGAAAATATTGATCAGTTGTCGAACACCAAACTGAATATTGATGAATTGGGTCGTAAATTATAAAATAATAAAATGTTTAGAATTTGAAATCCCGCATCGAAATACGATCGTTGCTAATGAAGGTTGGTGCCGTGAAAATGGACTCGTTTAAAATGATGATAAAATACACAATGACTTATTTGATTAATATTTGCTTTTCAGATTTTCAATATGGTTTTGCAATAAATTTGACATTAAGAGCTTGCGAAAACATTGAACAGCGATCTAAAAGGTATTACGCGTTAGTTTGAAATTCACTTTTAATCTAGTTTTAAAACGTCATTTGCGTTTTGATCCTTCGCGCTCAGCACAGTACTCTTACTCGTTTTGGAGAATATTGTTGTATATCGGTTCTATCTATATGGTTATGTTATTTATCTATTCTCTAATGTTACCAGTTCTTTTCCATGAATAATGAATTACCATGGTAAATTATTTATTTACCATGAATAAATAAATATTTCATTCCCATTTTCGTAGAGAAAGTATATTAAAAAAACAAAAAAACAACAACAAAAAAAAACCCAAGATAAATTAATGCTTTTAGACAGTGTCAAAAGCAAAGCGGCCCCATAATATGCACAATTTTGTAAACAAAATGTGTTCAGAAGAATCGATATTGGGGGGACGTCTATCGCCGTTTTCCTCTTTATCGGGAACGGCACCATTTTATCCCCCCCCCCCCCCCCCCCCCAAAAAAAAAATCCAGTCAGGGAGTGGTCGTAGAGGTCTGATTTTTTTGGACGTGGTCACCTACTTTTTGATGCTGAATACAATGGTGAAGGTTTCATTCTAATATCTCTAACCGTTTGGTCACTACAGTGTGAGATATCCATGGAAGCATAAAAGCAAGAGCGGTCCCTTATGATTTACAGGCAAGCTGTAACCTAGGGGCCGCTAAAAACCTTCGCAAACTTTCTTCAAAACAAATTTAAAAATTGAACAATAATCAAAACGATGTAATTTTTTTCATTTTAAAAAATATATCTAAAAAATTACTGAAAAAAACTTTTCGTACTTTTTATTTTTTATTTTTTTCAATTTTTTTTTTTTAAATTTCCTTTGTCTTTTTCACGAAATGTACAAAAAGTTTATATAATTATAATCATCTCCTGAAGAAATGTTCCATTCAAAAAAAAACAAAAAAACAAGAGTTTTCAAGAAGTTCTACCGACGAGTGATTTCAAAAGTCGTTAGGTTGACATTATCTAAATAAGTAGATTAATAATGAAAACGTCAATAGAACAACTACTGTAATAATTTATGTAATTTAGACACCAAAACCAAATTTACCGGAAACTATTGGGTTTCGTTTTTTAGTTTAAATTTTCTTGGAAAATGTCAGATTTAAATTTATTTCTTGGAGGCAAAGCCTTTTGGAAAGTTTTAATTTATAGACTATTTACATTATCCTACTTGTTTGTTTGTTTAAAGCTGTTTCTCTTGAACCTATTCATATCTTTAGCCACAGAACACTGCTCTTTGCTGAAGCAGTTTTAAAAATACTTTCTGAAGTTATTAATATACAAATCAGATAACACGTTGATGGAAAGATGTGATTTATTTCCTTCTAGTTACGTTATCAGTTTCACTGAGGGTTTAAAATTGTTCCATGAATAATAAAGTGGTGATTTTTTAGTAGAAACCATTCGAAATAACAAGTGAATAATAGCATTTTAATGTTTTGGTGTCGCTTTTACAGCTTTTTAGATAGCGTGTCAGAGTTAATGAGAAGGCTTTTTTTTATCAAGTTAATGAATAAGCCTTTATTTATTTATTTTTTTTCTTCTGTGGAATTTTTTAATTACCCTCCGTTAAATTGAACATTTTTAATTTTATTAGAGAATTCCAAATTTCTAAAGTATTAGTGACTTTGTAAGTGTTTTGTTTAATTTTCAATTTAAGTTTCTAATAAAGTTGTCACGAATATCGATGTTACATCGATGACAAGTATTTATATTGATGAAATTTCTTTTTGGTTATTCTCATTTCCTTATTATCAGACGAACATAAGCATTTCTGTGCATTTATTAGATGTGATTTCCAGAGGAAGATTTTCTCTTTTTCACTAAATAAATACAGCGTTCGGTTTCTTAAATGTTTGGTAAAATCTTAATTTAAGATATTTCTTTCGTCTGAAGATTCTTCAGTGGAATTAGTTTGAAATGGTGAAATTTCTCTTCTGAAGGTCGTTAGAAGATATTTGTAAACATTAAGTGTTTTAGGGAGGGGAAATTAATCGAAGGTTTTTACTAAATGAAGCAATTTCAAATTAAAGCTAAGCAACAAATCCTTTTGACTTAAACAAAAAACAAAACATAGAATTGTAAAACATTTTTGCCGAAAAATAGATGTTTAGAAAGCTTAAAAAAAAGTAATAGATTTGATTTCTTTCATATTCTTAAGTTGATTAAGTTGGTTTATATGAAAACGTGTAAAAAAATCAGCTGAAAAATCTGTTGTTTTGATGGTTCTCTATTGAACGTGTAATGGTGACTCCACTAATTTTAATCCGTTTTGTTCCTAAACACACTAATTAAAAATCACATTTATAAATGTTTGAATAGATTATATAGGGTTATTAAAAACTAAAATAACTTACGGGGCATTTTTAAAGTTGTTAAAGTGAAACCTCTGTTATTTTTAAAATTCATTTCCCGTCGACTAATTTTCACTGTAGGATTATTATTACCACCTTATCTGTTACACGTGTTTCTAAGCCTGAGTTCGTATCGATCTATTGATTTGTTTGTTAATTGAGAATCATTCGATCTTTTGTTTTACTGTTTCTTCCTTGACGAAGTAATGCCTTGTAAATGACCTTGTTAGCACAACGAAGTGACAAGGACTGTTGTTTCGGGTGAAACTGTTAATTCTTGCTTGGCTCATTGTGGCGCCTGAATAATTTAGACTCGGGCAATCCATTAGACTGTCCTGGTCCGAGAAGATATCGATTACTCTCCCACTGCCGATCAGTTGGCCATTCGCACTGAGAGCGTGGACACAGAATGGTAATTTATTTTTCGGCCAGAAGGTCAGAAATAGACCGTGAATTTTCATAATATACATCGATTTTCCATTATATTTCATTTATCGAAATGTATAGCGGATTGATAGGACGCCATGTCATGGACAATATTTTGAGCTTTCTTAACTGAAGTCGATTGAAGATTTATTTGAGCTTGGTTCAAATTACTTACGTTTAAATTTCGTAGCTCCGAATTTACAAAGCCAGTCATGTGATCGTAATTTTATCAGGAAACTTTTAATGGCATTTAAATAAATATTTATTGAAGGAATTCTAATAATAATCATGCGAAGTGTTACAACAGCACAAAAGAATCCTCTGTCTTTTTATTAATTGGAACTTCAGAAAAATTTAATTTAAAAAAAAAAAAATCACGCCATCTTACGAGCTTGGGCAGCAAGAGGACTTAAGAGGCTCCTGTGAAAACTAGGCACCAGTTCAGGGCTAAGGTAAAATAAATGAATCGATTGAATGACAGATCTTAAAAAACTTCGATTTATAATTTAGTCGTGAGGAATGAGATGTGTGAAGTTACTATTCAAAATAACTTTCACTTTACAAAAAAAAAAAAAAAACGAATTGGAAAGTAAAAGAAGAAAGTTTTTTCATTTTCGATGTGTTTTTAATTACTTGATTAATTCGATTTCCAATAACCTCCAAACACTTACTATTCAGTATTTTGTTTTGTCAAAACAATTATGTTTTTATATGATAATATATTTTACTAGTTAAAGAAGTTGAGAAACCAAAGGAAGAAACAATAAATCGTCTTGAAAAAATAAATTTTCATACTTAGCTTGAAATTCTGTGAACATTTTTATTATTTGTGCAGGGAGATTAAAATATTATTCGTTTCTTTGCATAAAATAAATTTAATATGCACACGAAAGATGTAATGTGAATAAGAATAAAGCTTACGATATCTCAATATTTTACAATAAAAATTATACGGAGTATGAGATTAGAAGAGAAAAAATAGTTGGAAAAAAAAAAAGGAGTTATCAGAAAATAAACTATTTTGGTGTATATGGGTCTTATTTTCAGTTTCTTTTTGTTGTTCAAGTGTCGCCTTTTTGTCCTTATGAAATTGTACAATTCAAGTTAATACGGCTTTTTATGTTTATCTTAGATGTAAATTGGGTAAATTATTACGAGATTAATAACTGGAGCTTTCTAAATTACGAATTATAATTTCATCAGCCTTGTGATAAAATTATTTTGCAAATAAGAAAATTTATGTAACTGTTTGTTTTGAAAAGCGAGAGTTAAACAACACAGACGATTCTACTCCGCAAAGGGGTGATACGCTGAGATGGGCACTTTCCTAAGACCTGTTTTTCTTTTAGTACCTATTATTTTTGCAATAGTATTTATTCTTTCCATAATTCTTTCCCGAAAAGCGCAAGTAGAACGCAGCTACTAGTAAACTAACACTGATAAAAAGTAAATATCCTTTCTTTTTTTTTCCTGAACCTTATTTTCATGAAATACAAGGAGACCTGACGCATGCGCAAGAGCGTTGAAGGCTCTGGTAAACGAAAACGAGCAGTAATAATAATAATATATTTTTATTATTTTCTTTATTTCAGAATATTAAGGTTTTAAATTACGTTTACCTTTAAAAATATTAATTAAAATTTAGAATTAGAAATGTTAATGAATTTTAGCCAATAAGGTTTGAGATTTATAATATTAAAAAGAAATAAGATTACTAAAGAATAATATTATTTAGGGTTTTCTGTTTCCAATGAATCCTGGTTTTACATCTAACGAGCTTTTTAAATCTTAAAACTGAATTATTTATTTTGATAAACTTTTTAAAAAGAAAGAAATCCTTTAAATACATAGCAGGTTTGTAGGATTAAAGTTGAAACTATTATTTATGTAATTTACTTATTTATTATTTTTGAGAAAGAAAAGATAAGTGAGAAGCTGTTGTTTGATGGATAGAAAGTTTCCGGACGATTTTTCGGATAGATCCAAAATTTTAGTAAAATTTCATACTATCCTAAATGTGATGCTGTAATATCAATAAGTTATTAACAAAATGTTTAATGGATTAGATTTTTGATAGATACACATTGTTTTCTTAAGTTAACATTGCTTCAGTATCCTCCGAATAATCTTTTAAGAATGATCGAAAAGATAGATTAATCATCTAGAAATCAAAATAACAAATTCCTTTACAAAGCACTTTGAGAAAAGCAATAGTTTTCCCCAGAATTGTATTTAATTTTTCAATGTTACTAGTTTCTGTAGTTGTGCTGTTCTATATTACTCTTTTATTTAAGGCATTAACTGTTTTTAACTTTTATTCCAGATCTGATCGTTTCGGATTTAATCGTTGTTTATTCGATCGTAGATTAAAAAGCACTTGTTTCAGTAAACTTTTGATCTTAAGAAATGTTTTGCTTCCTCCGACATAGATTTTGTAGCATTCCTTGAAAGCGTAGACGGCAATGCTTGCATAACTTAACCTAGTGTCTAGAATTTGCCTCGGAGCATAAATTGATTAGAAGTCTTCCAAGTTAGGAATTCTTGGTGGGTTAGGGAACGAAACTATTCAGAAAAATACATGGATACAAATATCGTTTATTTCATTCAACAGTACAGATTAAAACCACAGGCGCTTAAACGCAACCTAAGAAAAATAATCCTAAAAGCACTTAGGTTTGTTTTTTGTTTTTAAGACAGTTGTTCATTTACTAAAGTTGGTGGTTTTTTGTGGCTTACCTCGTGGTCCGATTTTATCAAAACCATTAGCCATCTTTCCAAATAAACATCGGAACCTTTTTCGAAAGTTTCAGTTTTGTAGGAAAAATAGTTTTGAGTTGCGTTAATCACATAATAACGGATGCACTCTTTATCTTTTGATTAAATATGATAATGCCCCTAAAATTCCTGCTTGGTGATGTACAGTTTTTTGAGTTATCGTGATCACGTATGAATTGAATTCTTTACAACCTGATGTTTTAAAACTCGTCAAACCCCTTTTTTTCTAAAGCCGTCATAAATACGAACTTGGTGCATTGAACAGTGACAGTACCTTAAGTAGCAGAACTATCAGGATGACCGTCACATTATTGAAAAAGTGATGAATTGACTGCATATTTATTTCAATGTGATACCGAAATCAGCCGATTTTGTACCCGTTACAAATAGTATCTATTTGTATCTTGTTATTATTATCAGTGAAAATTGAATGACTTTTTCGCACATTAGATACAAGTTGACAGCGTCACCAAATTTAAATGTTTTCATTTTCTAATTGCAAAGGAAATTATTAGATAGAAATGTATCAATAAAGTCTTAACGCTTGTTTAACTTTAATTAAGAACAAAAAAAAATGATTTGAAACAGTACCTAGAACTCAGAACATCTTTATCTTGATGTCTCATGTTCACCCAATTGCCAACTACCTCATTTCTGCCATTCATTGTTACGTTGACATATGAATGTATAAAAGCCTTACATCCTTTATATTCAGTTGTTGCCAAATTCCATTCTTTGCAAATAGACAATTCCTAAGTCATTCAATTTCCCATAATAACTCATTATATATTTGATCATTTACTAGTATGCCTATTACCATTTTATCTTTATTCGTAGGAAAAAATTCCCCGCAAATTCCCCACGGGGCTTCTTGAAATTCCACGATTTCCCGGTAGCTTAAAAGTGTTCTTTTATTGAATGTATTGGTTTGGGACGTAACTTTGTAACAATGCAAATTAACTCTTGCTAATATCTCTCTCTCTATCTCTCTGGGTTTTTTTTTTTTTTTCATTAGAATGAAATTTAGGTGGAACGTACAGGAATGCCAAAAAAAAAAAAAAACAAAAAACAACGAAATTGCACAAAAAACAAAGAACATGGTGAACACGATGGTAGAGGTAGAAACCGTTCAATTTTTTCACTTTTAAGCATTTATTGGTCAAAGAAAACGAAAAAAAATACTCTCAACCATTTTTAAAGATAACAGTTTGGATGGTTTCTTAAGTAATAACATCTTTTTAATATTTTGCGTCGTCATTGCCGCAGAATATTTTAGAGATTGAACGGATATTTTTGCAGAATTGGATGTATTTCTGAAGAGCTTGTCGAATTTTAATGTTTATTTTTTAAATTTGTTGATCTCTCTACTTAGCAAGTAGCTTTAATTAGCTCGGCAGCTTAACCGTTGTGATTTAAGCATGACTTGTCAGTTGGTTGAACAAATTCCAATGTTTATTGCACCACCATCTAATGCAGGAAGATAGTAGCAGCAGCAGTGTATGTTGCCTATAAATAACTCGCTTTTACTCAAAAGAAAAATAATGCCCAACAACTAAAGATGAAAGGGGTAAAAAGTGGTCTTGAAGAGAATGGATTATCTTCTAATCCTCTTAAAAGAGAAATGCATCATAAAAGAAGTTATTAATCTTCCGATTATCTTGAGACTTAATTGGTCGAACTCCTTCAGAATTTTAAGGTTTTTAACAGATTAATTCCAAGGAAAATTGAATATATTTAATGAAAACTTATAATAAAGCTTTTTAGCCAAAAATAGCTTTTTATTAAGTTTTATTCTTCTTTTTTTTCTGTAAATTTCTAAAAAGACTTTTTATTATTAAATAGGTTCTGATTAATTTCCTTGTATTGGCTTAGTTGTTAAAAATGCGGAAAACAAAAATATGTAATGAAAGTTGTTGATATGAGATTATCTGAAATCTAAATTAAAAGTTCTAAATTTTAACAGACTCGTCAATTATTTTCGAATTCTTTCCATTTTATTCAGTAATAAATACTTTCTTCGGATGTTATTTTTTTTTTTTTTCTGTCTATCGTATATTTTTAAGATGGTGGAGGGTTTTCCCTTAACGCGAAACGAGGTGATTATTGGGCGCATGTCTTTGGCAGTGGAGGAAAATCGGCAGCAGGCGCTCGTTGGAGCCATTCGTCCTCCTCCCTTTAGGACCTCTCCTCATCACCCCTCTCTTTCTGATGTCGTTATTATGAACTGATCCCATAAATCCAGGACATGATCATATAAACGCAGCTATTGCATGACTAATAGCAAACGCAATTTACATTTCAGGCATGTCACATTTTATTAACCGAACCGTATTCAAAGCTTCGCAGCAAACTGAGGCCTACATTGGAGGATTTTTTTTTTCTTTTCTTTTTCTAATAAAGCCGATTCCACATGAATTTGATGGCGACGCCCAATGTGATATTTTAGCCAAGAACCGGGGGAGGGGGATGCGAGAGAAAAATGTTGAGAATTTAAATGTATATTTACATCAAACCCTTCGCCACCCCTAAACTTAATAAATAGTTAGTTAATTGAGATGGATTTGCAAACTTCACATTTAGCCTTTTTCCTTTTTTTTTTCCCTCAAATACGTGGTTGTAAAATTTATAAATCAACTAAAAATTTTGAATTTGTTATTTCGAGTTTCTTAAATATTTATGCGATGACTCTTTAGAATGGATTACAAATAAAATCAATTAGATTCAATTAGATGTTAAATATTTTTATAATTGGCAATTTTATAATATTAGCGATATTTAAAATGTAATAAAAATGATTTTGAAAATCTGGAATACTTCTAGCTTTAGGTACTTTTAATTTCCAGAAATTTATGAAATAGTTATAACTTTTATGAAATCTTTATTTAATAATAATATTATTAATAAGTGAAAATAGACTTTCCCTGAATTATAAAACTTCAGATGATTTTCACTTTTCATTCATTACAAAGAAATATAAGATGGGATAATATTGCTTGACTAGCTTGCAAATGGAGAAATGGAAATACTTTCAAACTAAGCATACTGATACATTGCTGCATCAAAATTCCCAAACTTGGAAAAGGAATTATGGCAAATCCTAGATTGTCTTTTACTAAAGTATTCTTCTTCCGTAGTATTGTGCATGGGATATCATAAAAAACAAAGGACAATTAAATAAAACTTTTTGAAGAATTTAGTATTGTTTACATACTTACCTTTTAAAATAAAAAGAAAAGAAATATCATGTACGGATGATAGAAACAAGCTTTTAGAAGTGCAAATTCGGTTCATTACAGAATGACTCAAAATTTGCTGACCATTAGATGCTCCTTTATTTACTTGACTACAGAGGATTACTTGCAGTCAAGTTTTGAGCTCCGATTCTCTTCGCTTCTCGTGGATGAATCGGTTAATTTTAAAATGAAGGGACCAATAAAAATAATAAAGATTATGATGAGCCCACTATTGACTACTTATTGCAATGGGTAGTGACTTTTGAGATACCCTGTATATTCAAAATATGGAGAATATAACCATATATAAGTGAGAAGTAAAATGTGATATAAATTAATGGAAATCGTTTGGCACAAGCATTTAATTATTAAATACAGATTATATTACCAGAGAATTGAAATTGGAGCAGAAGCGGTTCAGCGGAGTGGTCTAACCTAATCCATCCTCAGGAGGATATTTTCATTGGTTCGCGATTAGCGTCCACATAAATCTCTACTTGAGATTTGTAGATGAAAAGCTGTTAAAGGAGTGAGTAAATGTCTTTTGCATTTCTCCTGTAGAGACTTCTAATAGTCCCAATGTGAGTTATGCGAATTTGCATTCCTTATTTTACTCCAAAATATTATCACGTCTTTGCTTGCCTGGAATTCAGTGTAAATTTTGTCTTTCGAACTTCCACATTCCCTGTTTTCAACTGTTGTCTAATAGTTTAATATCAGAGCAGTTTTCTCTAACATCTGCTTCTCTTCAGTTGTGTTTGAAATATTTTAGTTATTACATTCAGAAGAGTTCCATTTTGTAGTTTGGTTTCTACCACTGCATTAGACTCTGTTTTTCCTCAAAATTCGACTGTCGAATAGCGTACAAGGAGTGAAAACGTCTTGTGAGGAATCATCTATGTATTACCTACTTGTCTGACACAAATGGATCAAATACTGCACTAGTTTTTTTTTTGTTTGTTTGTTTTATTTAGAAGGAGGAAAGCACTTTGTGAATTACGTTGACATTAACCCTAGATTGTCCCGTGGTTGTTTGTTTTGCTCCCAGTGTTGTTGAATGAATCGATGAATTTCCAGCCAACTTGTGAATTACAATAATCCAATAGCTATGGATTCATTTGAGGTGGAAAATGATAATTAGCTTTGTTTCCAATAGTTAACAAAAACCACGTTTATTTTCTTATTCAAAATAAATGAATTTTTGTTCCTACGTGTTGGACGAATGAATGAGGGATGGCTGATTTGGCTTGAAACGTTTACTTGTCTCAACGTTAGTTTCAGGACTTGTCTTTTTTGCTGCCTCAATTAATAATTGCAAATTAGAGTGAATATTAAGTAATTATAATTCTTATGGTTATTCAAAATTAAATATATTATTTTTATGAAGTTTTTATTACGCTATAAATCAAAGCCAAAATTTATAACGCAAATGATCGGATATAATTCAAGTTTGTTTCCTGAATTATAGTCTGTCAAATCTGCATTTGCAGTCTTCCATTTTTGTCAGTATTTGAGTGGAGTTAAATTTCATTGTAATTTTGCAAGTGCGGAAAAGCGAAGTTGATATTGTGCTTAGAGAGAGAGAGAGGGTACTCTGAAAGCTTGCCAAAATCAAGCCCTCAGTGCCCATCAGACTCCATTACCAGCCGTCATTTCTATGTAAAATGCATTGGACGAAATTTCACCCCGGAGTTCCACCAGGGAGTCCAATTTATCCGTGCAGAGTGGCGTTATGTGTCCGGAATCTCGGCGGATTGTTATGGCAGAGGATGCGGTTTTCCCGTCTGCCCTAACCGTCTACCAGTTTCCTTATTTCCCTGAACGGCCTCGTTAATTGCTTTAGCCGTCTCCTTTGTCATTGCAATCGCCTTAAACAGAAATAAACGACTGCTACGCTTTTAGGGTAGGAAAAGTGTAGCATTGAGTTCTGTTCTCCTCTGCCATGTAGGAAAGGAAATATCCAACCCACGCTACCTCAGCCTATCAATAAATGCGAAATGGCTTCTTGAAATGCATCTTAATCGCTTCCGTTGTTGTTAATAACACGGTTTTATTTTCTCCATTGTTTACGTTTCTTTTTGCTTTTTTAAGTGGAACCTCTGGAAGCTGTGAAATTTTGGAAATTACAAAATTGAGAAGGCGGAACTCTTCAATATTAAATCGATTGAACTGAAGAAAACAGTACCTACGTTCACACACAACCAAGCTCTTGTCAGTGAACAAGGTAAAAAAATTAGCACTTTTAAAGGTATCTTAATGTCGAAAATTTTCAGTAGATGATCTGGTTAAATAATTTTATATAAGAATCTAAATGCAATAAATTATAAGATCCGATGGGTGCAGGTCAGATGGTTGAAATGTATTTTATTAAGCCCAAATTAGCCATTTGGAAGTTAACCATTTATCAGTAGACTTCGATCTTTGACGTTTCATTGCAATTAGCAACAATTTTGAAACATTTTGCATATTACCGTCCTTGTGGCAATATTCTTTGTGAAGTACCTTTGAAGTTTGTTTGGTATCTTGTACTGTCTAGGAATTACCTATTGGAGATTGACAATCTTAAGTGTGTTGTTGGTCGTCGTGGAGGAATTCCCGCTTGTTCTCTGCCGCCGTTAAGGGTCACTGGCAGCCGGGACCAGCAGCAGGCATGCGGTCTCTTCGGTTTTGACCCGCATCGTAATTGCGGTATTCGCGTATTGACATTCTTTTCCGGTCATTCAGAAGCTCGTATCGAATTCCAAAGGCTGTTCACAGGCAGAAGCTCTATTCCATCCTACAACCACTTTGAGAACGGCGATCGAGATTCAACGAGACAATGGCTTGTCATTGGAAACATCTGGAATTATCAAACTGTCCTTCACCATTCTGGCTTTCAAAAGGTTTCGGATGACTGATACATTTGCAAATGGCTGTCGATTTATTGAAATGCTTATATTTTGAACCTTTATTCGTGACTTACTGAAACGTACGCTTTCAACATGATTAGTGATCAAAAGTGACTAAATCGACTTTATTTCTGCTGATGCTTTGTTTTCGACTGCACGTTTGAAGCGAACTTCGTCCTTTGGAAAGTGATCTCAAGTAGTTAGGATCTGAGCTATCTTATATCGGTGTTAGATGAAAAAAAAATAAGAAAAGCACTTTTTTTTTTATTTCAACAATTTCTACAACTAATGAGAAACTGAAGATTGTGTAAACACAAATTCTTCCAAACGACGATATTTCGAAAGCTATATCAGCTTTCTTTCTCAAGCTTCAAATAAATAAATATTTCTGTTTGGAGTTGTGGGGAAGATGATGTTGGGTATCTTTTCCCTGTTTTTATTTTATTTATTTGGGGCTTGAGAAAGAAAGGTGATATAGCTTTCGAAATATCGTCGTTTGGAGAATTTGTGTTTAAATAAAGAAGTTTGATTTGTACAAGATAAGTTAGTTATATTGAAGATTTATCAAAAAAAAAAAAAAATGAATACAGAGAAGAGATTCCTTTGCTTTGTTTTATGCTTGTAATATTTGGTGGTTATCAGATTTCACTTCAGAAGAAACTGAATTCATAAGGGAAGAAAAAATTGGAAGATTTTTTTTTATTATTTTATCCGAAAAAACGGAAACCAAAGAAAACAAAAAAAGCTCTTTTTTTTTTTAAAAAAAAAAAAAAAAAAAAAGATAAATTTAAAAATCTTAGATTATTAGTTCTGAAAAATTTGAGAATTTTAGTGACTCCGAATTTATCATCTGCGATTCCCAACTAATCTAATACGACTAAGAGAATAATAATCATCATTTTCATAATTAGTGGAACCCTAAGACAAGTTTGTTTATTTACTTATATTTCTTTTAATGAACGATTTTAAAGCTAAATTCTATTAGTAAGTTTGAAAAAAGACAGACTCCACGCATTTCTTTTTTTTTTTTTTTAACAAATTTTAAAATATAAGAAGTTTGGAGGAAAGAAATAAATAAAATTTTGTTTCTGTAGTTTAAATGTTTAAAACTTCATTTGCTGATTTAGCTTTTTTTTATTTTTTTATTTTTTTTCAGTTATTTAATAAAGAAGTTGACTTCATTTTTCTTCCATTTTGAGTCTCTTAAATGACGCAATTGATTTTGTTAATTCTAAGTTACTTCCTTTGTTGTGTCGAAATGTTCGTACGTAGCTTTAAGGCGACAGATGAAATTTTCTTTAATATTTTTCTCTAGCTTCAGTAATCCTCATTGTCACATTTTTCTCGATTTTCCGCCCAGTGTCTGACATCTTGACACGCCAGTTGTACTGTTCTTCCTTCCTTTCTTTCTTTTTTTGGCACATCTATCGATTCCTGTAGCTTTTAAAAATCTAAAGCATTTCTTTGTCTTTTTTTCTTTCTATTTCTTGTGTTTCGGAGATTTTTTTTTTTTTACAGTGAAAAGCGAGAGAAGCGGCTTTTGTCTAATTCATTATTTGTTACAAAATTATCGTTTTCTTATCATCACCTTCAGCTTCATCCGTTGTTGTTGTTTGTTTGTTTGTTTTTTTAAAACTAAGTTGAACAGTTTTCTTTAGTACTACTGCTTAAGTTTGAAGAAGAACATGTTTTCATTTTGAGTTTAACTATAAGTTAATATACATTATTTATTTTGTGAGACATGAGCTTTGTCATTAGGTTTTAACGCCGAAAATAAATTAGGTTTTGGCTGTGATATTTTATTTTTATTTTTTTTGTCTAATCAGAGTGCATTAATCAAGTCAATTAAATTAGTAATTGCGATTCATTGTTAAGACACTGACGTCTATAGAACAGATAAGGTAATGGAATAAATAAAAATATGTTAAAATTGGCGACATGTCTTAGAAATAAGTCTGAATTGATCAATTCCCTTGTATTCTTGCCAAAGCCAAACTGAACCGTTATCATTTTGTCAGTGATAATGCTTGTGACAATTATTGAAGAACAAATCAATTATTTTTCCCCCTAAAACCTCCGGTCGTTATAAGAAGCTTTCAGATATTTGTTTGTCCTGATGTGAGAAGATAGCCTTTGAAATGGTAGAAAAGAAATTTCGCAAAAAAATGGGAGAATACTAGAATCAGTTCGTTGCTTGCGCAGATGTATTTATTCTTTTAGTAATCTGTTCTGTGTGTTACTGATTTCATCAGTTCCTTGAAATTGAAGTTCCGATCGTGCTTGGTCTGTCCTTTGTAGCTTCTGTTAAACATTTACATTGTTTACTGATTTTCTGTGCATTTATTGATTCTTAATTTTTTGTTATTTATATATTAGCAATAAATATTTCTATAAAATTTACATTTATTATTTTTCTATAATTTCGTTAATCACTTCCAAAAGCTTATTTGTTTTTGTTTAAAAGGTGGCGTAATAAGAGAAGCGCTGTTAGGACATTAATTACTGTTCTTCTGTCCAATTAGTCTTTCGCTGTATCACCTTCCCGAAGGAAGCGAATAAGTGAGTTCATGGACTGAATGCCAAATAATTTTGAAGCAGAGGATTATTCTTAGCCTCGGAGCAATTTGCATCATCTTCTACAAAAGGGGATCATCTCTGTGACTCATTAGGAGATTTAATTGAATCCAAGCTTACGCAATCTCATTAAGATCCAAACGCTTTGGTCACAAGAAGTTCTACATTGTTTTCTTTTGCAATTAATACGAAAGGACCCTTCTCCTTCTTAAAGAGGGTGAACAAAAATAAAAATAGGAAATCTCTTCATGTGGTTCACAATTGAATTTGTATCGAAATGTTTCCTAAAACTAAGTTAAAATCCATTATTTTGAAAACAATAACCGTGATTTCCTTGACTATGAACAACTGGGGAGGGGGTTGAATTATTTTAACTATTGTTCTAAATTACTTTCTAAGGGGACTTTTAAATTAATTAAATCAGTTAATCTTGTATGTAGATTTAAAGAAACAAAATAAAGTCTTTATCTTTGTTTTCTCCTGAATATTAAAAACTTAAACTAATATGATTTAGTTTCAAGAACTTTTATTTAAGCTGTTTGTTTCTTTGCTTTTTATAAATTCGCCGTGAAACTTGTGCAACTTTTAAGAAACAAAGATAACTTTTGTAGACCTTTTTTTTTAGATGCTGTGGGTCGTAGAGAGAAAAATAGACATTAAAACTTTAAAGAATTACCCAAGAAAATGAGACTTTAATGATTCAGAAGCTTTTTTTGGAAATTCGTGAAGAATTATTATTAAGTTTTATCTCTGACGCTCTTCAACTTTTATGCTTCCATTAATAATTTGTCACAATTCTTTGTAGCAATTAAGTAACCCAAACAAACTAGGTGACAAAACGTCTGAATTAAGATTAAATAAATTTTGGAGTATGTACGTTATTAAGGGTCTGGTGGAATAATCTATTAAGATTTTATTTTTTATATTTTTAATATTATACATAATCCAATTTCCTGTTGATTTAATGAATTCCATATAAGGAATGTTTTGTAACTTCATCATTTGTACTGATCTTCTTTTTTTTTTTTCCTGAGATCTAGTCTTAATAGCTCGTTTTCCACAGTTGACCTTTTAAAACCTTCTTATCGATTTTTGTCATTTCTACATCCCCTATCCCATCTTCTTCTTTCCACTAGGGCCGATTTTGGCATTAGCCGATCTATTCATTTAACGCCAGTGATTGGTTGCATTGAAGTCTCTCAGCTGACAATTTGACCGACTGAACACCCGCGTCGTCTTCGTGGGCGTTGACAGGGCGTCCAAAAGATAGCAGCAGACCCGTCTAATCGTTACGTCCCTTTTATCCGAAAACATCAAGTTCCGGAAAGTATTAAAACAAGCCGATGACACCCATTCAGTTTTTTTAATCTGCCTCCTTTCAGATGTTTCGAATTCCCTAAGCGTAGGAGTGAAATGGCGTCTCTTCCCCTGCCCAGAGAATTTAATATCGTAATCATTGTTGGACAGTGAAAGAGATCCACAAAACTAGATTGATTTCCAAAGTACTTGAATAAAATAGCCGATCCTAAGAACAGAGAAACATTGAAATGCGGAATATTAATTAGTGATTATAAATTTAATTAATAAAAATATCAAAAATCTTATTGCTCCGTTTTGTACTTGCAGTCGTGATCTGACAAGACGCAATCTGTAAATGTATTTTTTTTATATCAACATTTACCGATTACTGAAAACATGTTGAAAAATTTTGCTTTCGAACTGTTTTTCCTTTTCGCATTCCTCTACCAATTATGAGATTATTATTTTGTTTAATATAAAAATTATTACAAAGAAAGATTTTTTAACTAAAAACTCTCGACTGAAAAAAAAAAAAAAAAAAAATGATTTTTTTTAAAAACTAATTTACAACAACTTTTATGCTCTTAAGTATAATTTATTCAGTGAACAAATAAAAGGAAAAATAAAAATACATTGAATGTTAAGGAAATACGACTGAATTTCTGCATTCATATATTTAAGCTTTATTTTAATTAAGCCAAAATTAAAATTACAATTAAAGACCTACTGATAAATATCTAAAATGTCATGGATAAGATCTAAGTTTTTTAATTTTTTTTATTTTACATGTTGGATTTGTAAATAAATAGTTTCTTCTGCTGTGCACTAGGAGTTTATTTTTTTTAATCCTAATTGACTGGATATAAAAAAGTCTCTCCATTAAAAATGGAAATAAAAATACTTCTCACTGAAGATCCGATTTGATTAAGATTTTAGTAATGGATGATTACAGTATCTAAATTGGGTTACAAGAAATAGAGAAACTTTTTACTTTCCAAACAACAGCCATGAGATAGGCAATGGCGCCCTCCCATTTCTGTTTCCAAATGAGAAGGAAGCATTGTTGTTGTTTAATTTTGCGCTAACATTAATGTTAAACTATTGGTTTCTGAATCTTGGTTAGGCAAAATACTAAATGAAATAATTGCTGTCCTTTTTCAATGTTCATTAGAATCTTAACAAAGGTTTTACACATTGACTTTTTCTCAATGATCAACCCTAAACAAACACTGAAAGTCCATCAACAGTGAGCTGATTAAACACCTGTTGATGAAATAAGAAACAATTTCACTGGACGCTTTGGCGGACGGACTGGTCGATTGTTAATTTTATTCTCCACCCCCCCTCCGGTTTAATATCCTGACCTAGGATTCTTTGCCTTCTATTCATTGTAAGGTTTTCGTTGGTACAGAATGGCAGCTGCTGGGGATCGTATTTCCATCTTTAGATTAATTACAGATGTACACGTCACTTCTGATTGAAACCTAAAAAGTACATTTATTGGTGCTGATTAATGTTTTCTCATATGATGTTGCATTGGTGCCTTTAGGTATTCAATTACAATGACAATGATGAATCATTGTTACTAAGCAATAAGAAATTTACCATTGATGGATTTGTTTTTGAGAAAAACTGCCGCTGATTAATGTAGGAAGCTAAATTGTGTGAAAAATAAAAATTGTGTGAAAAATCGTTTTTCCGTGAGCCAACTGCTGGCAACGACTGCTGCACATTTCCTGCTTTTTTCCACACCGTGTAAGTCCCTGTTAGAACATCAGTATTTTTACGTTGTTTTTAGGAAGATATAGCAATTTCTGTATGCTTTTTATTAAGACTTAGTTTTGTAGAATATTTTGTACATTTCATTAATATCTTGGTGGAAAATTTACTTTTCATTCATTGTAGTAGCATTTTCCTACATGAATATTAAGAAGCAATTTTTTAAAAATTACTCATTAAGTTTTTTTGTTGATATGAATCTAGTGTTTTAGAGTTCGGATAACTGGAATGTCGAGTTTTTTTTTACTTTGTAGCTGTCTGAAAGTTGCGTTGTCTTGTTTGTAAAGGAGGAGCAGAGCTCTTCGGGAGCAGTTTGACCAATCAACACTCATCGTTGTGTTTAGCTGTAAACGGTCCTTCGGGATTCCGTCAATCGACCGTTTTCTCGGCGAACTGGAGCGAGCAGGTGACTAACTAAGACAAATGCTCCCCTCTCGCCCACACCGCGTAAATCTTGATGCAGCAGAAAGAGAGAGAGAGTGACGACGACGATCCGAAGCTTTTGCTTAGTGTGAAGGGTGGTGGGGTCCTGAAGGAAGCGACCTCTGTTGGATCTTAACTCATTCAAATGAACGTTTGTCAATAATTCTGTTCGGTTTTGAATAATGAATGACCCCGTAATTACTCCTCTGTTCGAGGGCCATCCAATATTTATTCAGAGGCAAAATAAAGGAGGTAAATGAGAAATGTTAGAGACTTCGTTGCCGGCCAATGGATTGCATTATTTACGGCGACGTATACAGCACAGCCACCTATCCTTGCTCGCTAACTTAGCCATTACGAATACATGTGACAGCTGCCGTACCTCTAATGGAATTAAACGTTTTACGCCTTTCTTGGGAGTGTCTTTAAGGTTTGCTTCCGCCACGCAGTTGTAAACTCGGCATTTTCCCTTCGAAGTAGAAAACAACTTCATTAAAAATTGAAAATAAGGATATTTTTAAAGTGACTCAAGCTTTCAAGTTAGTCTCAATTTCGCTGATTGCAAACATAAGTTATTTTGTTTGGAACATTTTTGTACTAAAATATAAACTTTAAACAAAAAATATAAACTTATTTATATCTTTTAACGATACCATTACTTCCAAGCAGTTTTAAAGTATTCAATTAAAGTATTCGTGATTTTAAATTATGCCGACATTATTTAAATGATACAATTCCATCTTCATACTTTTACTATGGCTTAAGGTGTTTGTTATTTTTGGATTTTACATCCAAACATTTGATTGGGGTAGATATGAGTTGCTAATTTATTATGGCCACTTTCCTTCCTCATATAAATGGGGAAGTATAAATGCATCTAATAAATTAGCTGTTTATTACAAGATGTGTTTCTGTTTATATTCATTTCGGTAATTATTTTAATCTGTATAATCAAAAGAAAAAAAAAATCTTTTGTTTAAGTTGAACACGGATGTTGCCTAAAACCTTTTGAAAGATTTGTCTTATGCTGGTTTCTGATAAAATGTGGAACCATAATTACAGAATTCAACATTGCTCATTACTTTTTATGCTCTGCGGAAATTCCAGAATAAAAAAGGAATTTTGGAAAGGTAGTAGTAATTGGGAGTTTTATATTTTTTACTTAGATTATTGAAAGCTATTGTTAAATTGATTTTTAAATATCTATAGAAATAGGAAAACTAATAGATATTCTTTGTGTGACGAAGAATATCTTGGCGATTGATTTTATTTTAATTAGGAACCTTTGGCGATCGCTTTCAAGTCCTTCTTCGCCTCCAACGGCTTTTCAGAAATGTGGTTCAATGCCTGATGTTCTAATAATGTCTGGGGGTTATTTGTTGTTGACGCACAAAGCCATTAGCCTAAGTGGTGCAACTGAAAAGCTAACACAACATCGACGGTTGAATAATTGGGCCACCATTCGAAATCAATTGCTATTGATTGTTTTGGCACCATTTTTAACCTTCTGCTGGTATATCATCGACAGATTGCACGCTTCCTCAATTGATCCATGTTTTTACCTTCAATTATCGACCACAATTCCCATTGAATTCGTAGTTTTCATCGTCATAGATATTACTGTTATTAATAACTGGTTAATATTACTTAAAATTAAGAAAGATCTTCAATTTCAAAAGACCAGTCGTTGCTTGAGCAGATGATATTTTTAATAAAAATCATTTAAATGTAAAAAAAAATACTTAAGCCTAACTGAATTCTTGATAACTATTTCGGTAATTGAAGTTTAGTAGGATTTTAAGTCACAGATATTTCAAAGAACTACAAGAACTACGTAGATACCCTTACATAGATTAATTTTAAACTTTTAAGTTTAGGTATCGTTTGGAATCTCATACAGGAATTAAACGAGGAGGATAGTTTACACAAGTAGTTCAAGAAGAATCCGTTAAAAGAGATTTCATTAAATAACCTTGTTTCAATTGTAATTGAAGGGAGTAGCATTACGAGGGAAGAGTGTTTTAGGCTATATTTAGTTTGGAAAGATCGAAAAGATTATTATTTTAAGCGAATCAGAGTATTTCTTTGTGGAGCTATGCTTGGAGATCTACGAACAGTTTTGAGGTTAAGGGCTTCTGATTAAAGTGGAGAGACTGCGAATGCAAAAGAGAAATCTTTAAAATCTTAAGCCAGCTAAGAACAGGCATCAAATATCCGTTGAAGTGGAAGAAGGCTTACAATGGCAATAAATCTAGTCATTTAGCAAGTAATAACCATTTTGAAGATTCTTTCCTCACTTAAGATTATGATTGTGCTGTTTTTTTTTTATTTTCTTAATACTGTCTTGTCTTTCCTGTGAGCTTTTGTTTTTGTTTTATTTTTCTATAACTTTCTTTCATTTAAAAATCCTTGTTTCAAAACAACAGTTGGTTTTGTTTTCATATCCTTTTGTTTGGTATTCAGCTTATGAAAAGCTTTATACCTTATAGATCCTTTATTTTTTTTGAGGGATTTCCCCACTCCAGGGTGAGATTATCTCGATATTTCGGCC
>JAFIDM010000004.1:16722815-16768383 GCA_023159025.1 Thereuonema tuberculata | reverse complement strand
GATCTTATAGTTAAGATTTATAATATCAGAAAACAAGGAGTGAAAAATATATATTAAAAGCATATAAAAATAAGCCGTGACACATTGTAATATTGAACTTCTGTTACTATAAGTAACAGAAGTTAAGTTTTCCTATAATACATTTACTTTTATCTGAGCACATCTAAGCTCTTATATACAAAATTTGAAAACAGTTAAACGACAAATTCAAAACCTTTCTTTACGAGGAAGTTGGAAAATTGATATTAAGACATCAAATTACTGTTTGAAATATTAGAACTTTATGAGGCGAGAACAGGTAAATTTTTGCTTCCTTGAAATTGACAAAGCCTTATAATGAAAGGCTCAGAATTGTGGGAAAAGTGTACTGTCTACTCAGTTGGAATCGGCTACTGAGTCTTTAAGGGTTGACATTAGTTGGCCACTGAGTTACTCCAGATTTAATGATAGTCTGATTTGATGTTCAGTAATTGAGCAAACATATAAAGCTGCTGTAATAAAAAATATACTTTTTGACATGTGTTTCAAAAGATTGAATCATCAGACTCTCTATATTGATTCAATATAGTTGCACTTTCTTAGTTTTGGAAGTATATAGTATTGGGAAGCATTTTACGATCAATAAGATAAAAGTACAGACGCCATCAAGAAAAACAAATGAAGAAACTCTGGTGTTGATTGCGTTTCATTTGGCAAAAGCTCAACAAACTCCGTATAAATAGAAGAAACATATAAAGAAGATACCTTGATTAAAGTGATGTCGAACTAGGTGGAATAAGTGGTTTCCCAACTTCGCAATTACTATGCTGTCATCATGAAAATGCCCTCCAAGTAATAATTAAAATGAGAAAAAGACTTGCTATTTCAGTACGTTAACACATTACAAACAAATTATGAGAAGATCCTACCTCCATATTTTGGTTATATAGTAATTTTACACCATACAAAAACTTATTTATATTTTTGACAAAATTTTAAAAATAAATAAACAAACAAATTTGAGGCGCACACAAGAAAATAAAAATATTAAAACTGGTTTGATTTGCTCGAAGTGTTGCAATCTATCCAAAATTTTGACCTATTTACCTAGGTTAAATCTTAACCTATTTACTTCAAAAACAAACACGCCCTTTGTTTTATTTTATTTACGTGAAAATGAAAATAGTAGAAATTAGAATTTTAGTAGATATAAACTGTGGAAATGAAATAAGATACCTCCTTAGCCAAATGGAATATTCCACATTCACTCGTCACGTGAACAGATAACGTGACTCTGTAGCTATAAATAGGAAAGCGACAGATATTAACCGCGTGAGGGTGTTGATTACAGTGTGAAAATGAGAAAAGCTGGTGATTTAACAGACTTCCCAATCTGGAAAGACCGTAAGCACCAGGAAGGTCTCAATATTTCCGGCTGGTCAACTGTTCCCTCGCTGCTATTGTAAAGATGTGCAAAACCTGGCAGAATGGTGGAGATATGGGGACCGCTTAAGCCAGCTCCTCTGTCACGAAAAGTATCCGTGAATTGTCATAAGCCGTCCAATAACTAACCAGGGAATGCAATAGTGTCATAGTATTTTTCTCTCAAATGCCTGGGGAGCAGACACTCACGTCCAATACCCATGTTATCTGACTCCTTTCAACAACAGCTCTGTGATATTGACACAGGAATATCACCTGTGGAGTATGGAAGATTGTCGGAAAGTTGAGTTCTCTGAGGAAGAACGGTTCTAGCTGTTCCGGATCGGATAGACTTCCACTACACTGGTAGTTCTGGCAGCACAATCCCACACAGAAAAGCCGGCAATACAGATATTAGGGTCTTGGGGATGTCTTCGTGGGACAGGTTGGAACCTCTTAATTTTGGGTCGAGGCTTAGTGATTCAGCTGGCTATGTATCCATTGTTGTAGTTCAAGTGAACTTCTCTATATGACAACCTTCTTTCGAAGAGACGATGATATATTTTAACAGGATAATGTGCCATGTCATGCCGCATAGATTGTTCATCAAATTGGACGATGAATTCCAGCTCATCGACTAACCTTTTTGTGCGTCAGATTTGTATCCTTTATTGAGCACGCTTCGGAATATTCTCCGTTTGTCTCCCATACCTTGGCCACCTTGGTACGCCTCCAAAGTGCAGCTACCTTCTGAATGCTCATAGAGTCCGTGCTTGGACGTATAGTTGTTGTATTGGCCGCGGAAGACGCTATTAGGTTGATGATCTTAATAATTTGATCACATTGTTTTAAATGAGCATCACCTTAAAAGGTTCTTTCTTTTTAAATATATAAGCAATTAAGTTAGACAGCATGTTTATTAGCAATATTTGTAATTTGACAGTAAGGTGTACACTTACAGGTTCACAGTAGGTGCTCAAAGTTCCTTCACACACACACACTGGTGCAAATGCGCAAACGTTTGATAATTGGGCACAAAGTCAACGTTTGAAATGACGATGGCTTACAATACCCAACTAATATGTTTTCTAGCACATTCGAGTGGCGTTTGCGGACATACGTTCTAGTATTAGTACGGTTTGATTTTATATTCCTTTAAGTTTTGTAGTCTTTAAAGTTTGTACAGGAAAGTTTGAATCAGCCTGTATATTATATTAATTCATATTATTAAAGAAGTTATAAATAAAATACTTTTATTATTAATTAGAAAAAAAAAAGCAAAGATATTTTCTATTTTACCATACTGGGTTTCCGTCGCTTTTGTAATGTTCACGTGATGGCACGATAATAGTTAAAATTACTTTAATTGAGTTTGGGCCATCCTGTAGTTAATTCTGTGCAGCCTCTTTGAAAAGAAATTGTTTTTAACGTGATTGTTGTTAATTCTGATGGAACTTTTGTTTCTGCTTTGACTGTTTTCCGGTCTAAATCCCATCCCCTTTTTCTTATACTTAATAACAAATGACAGGAATCCCATTATTGCACTGGAATTCGTTCTGGCGAAAAGGCTCCGTTTGTCGTCTCCCTTTTCCTTTGAGGGGATAGGGTGAGTGGGAGTGTTCTGCTTTGACGTCTCGTGGCTCTCCTGCTATCTATCATCTCCCATCACTACTGGGTTCACTTCTATATTTGGCCGTGACGCTCCGAGAAGAAACAGCTGCGCCCCGGCTCCTTAACAGCTGGTTCCTGCTTCTTTTACAAATCTCCCCTAACACGAGCTTTAAGAATCGCAGGTTTACTTACTGTTCCATCTTTAGAAGAATTCACATTTTTATTAAAGTTTTATATGGAAATGGATAGAATAAATACAGCAATTTAACAACAATGAATGTAGTTTAGATATAATTATTAATTCAATTATTTCTCAAAGCACTTATTAAATTTTAAAGTTCGTTTCTTCTAAGAATTCTTCTAAGACATTGACAATGGGAGTAATGAGAGGATTATCCACGGAGTGTTCATTTGAATACCATAATTAAATATTCAAGCAATAGAAATAAGTAAAGCTACATCCCCAATTCGATTTGATATAAGGGTATGTCCACAAAAATAGGGACAAATAAAAAAAAAAAAAATTTTTTTAAATTTTTAGTTTTTAATTTATTTATTTTTTAATGATGTAAATTTGATAGATGACATTTTTTTATAGTCCAGTTAACGGTTTTTGTGCCTTTGACTGAGTTGTGTGTATACTCTTTTGTTAGATTTTAACCTAAAAGTAACATGAGTTACCGACTTCGTGTAACATGAGTTACCCACTTTTAAATAAAGAAAATATCTTAAATGTCATCTTGGAACAATTGTCTTTTTTTTTTATGTTAACTTGGACTGTTGGTCAAAATGCTAGCCCATGACAGTTTTTAGAAGATGTGCTTTGAAGGAGAAATCCCATATGTTCTTACTAAGCAGAAATAGAATGTCTCTTTGGCTGTAACATGAGTTACCAACACAAATTATTTTTTTGCTTTAGAATATCACATGTTTACAACAAACCAGTAGGTGTTAAAAAAAGGTTCATTGAATCTGTAGTAATATCAAAAATTAATTTGGAGTGGTGTGCACATTTTTGGTGAACACTGTACCTTTGAATCTGATTTAAAATGTCAAACCGTAACGTGAGTTACCGTGGACATACCCATAGCCGTTAAGTTATCCTCCATGGATCCTGAACGCTCACCCATGTGCTTGCCGTACATCCTAGAAAAGAAGGATCCTGGTGGTTTATCTTCTCCTGTTTGTTTTTTTATCTTGTTGATAGTTGAATACATTTCGTTGGTCTCTGCTTCTGGTAAAGGCAGGTTTCGTGGAGATGCGACTGGCCAGCATCCTGCTGCTTTGTTAGCTTGTTGGAAGAGTGAATGAATAACTTAAGTAAATTCTGTGTCTTCTCTGTCTATTCAGGGAATACGTTTCTCTTAAAAGATGTCAATTTTGCAATAGAATCTTTTAAAAAGAAGTTCCGATTTGGTGATTGATTTTTTTGAAATTCTATTATCTGAACAGCTACAAATAGTAGTTGTCCTATTGATCAGCGAGTAGCGACAACCTCTTAAGAAGTACTTAGTGGAACAACAGCAGTTGGAATATCGTGACAGATGACAAGACAAACCACCTCCCTAACTTTATTCTATCTGTACGCTGTTTGCTCAGCATTGAATTCGCTTTTTAGTGAGTAGAATCGGTTCCTATAATGAAAGTTTCTTGGATCTTAAGAACTTATATAATATAGGTATCACTGCTTCGAAACATTGAACCTTGAATTCTTCGAAAGGAATAATTATCCAATCCGATTTATACGGAGTAAATGATGAAGAATTTCTGAGGGCTTTTCACCTTGAGATGTGACTGCCGTAAAGCATGTAGATGTTCATCTCGACGATCAAGAAGTTTCAAAGCGAACCATCTTCTTGACTTTTGCTTTTTGCAAACTGTCAACCTGTGAAAGCTGTTTACATTTGTTGTAATGTGCGTCCACGGATATCTAATCCCCTACGGTGTTTCAACTGAAGGGGTAAGTGGATGAAGGTGTTATGTTACAAGTTGTAATTTTTTTTTTTTTTTTTAATGGATGAAAAGTTTTGTGCAGCTTTAACGCATATTTTCATTTGGAGAGTGTTGGGTACATAGATCCCTAGATATCCGGTGGATAAAAGGTATTTCTAATACAGAAAAATTGCTAGAACAAAAACTTAGACAGATTTTTCTCAAAGAATGTTTTTGTAACATAACACCTTCATACACTTGACCCTTCAACTGTCAGTGCTACTGCCGTGGATCTGCATTGAAAGGCCGACCACCTGCCTTAATTGCCTTTCTGATAGCGTAGAAACCTTTGGCGATTATCCTGTATATTTCCGTTCTTGTCTAAGTAAGAAAAAGACGTTCAATCTTTCGGACCCAACGTTCTTGTAGATATCTTGTAGAGAAACGAAAAGAATTACAGCTCAGTCAACCTGCTCGTTAATTGTTAAGTCAACCCTCTCAACCCTCTCAAAGACCTTCTCGTTAATTGTTAAGTCAGTTTAGATGCCATTCATTTTCCACCGTCTTTATATTAAATGTCCACCTAACAAGTCATTCTCTATTGTATGAAGTATGCGCCACTCCTACTTTCTAAATCTGAATCTCCATCAAAGTTTCTACTTCTCTAGTCCATCTGCACCTGAATGTATTGGCAAACTTTTCAGAGAAAAGGCTTTCAGTGTCCTACAGTGTCCTAACAGAAAACAGTGTTTTGTGTTTTATCTGAAAATTTTTAAGGTAAATTACAGTGAATTTGTTTTTGAAAAAACTATAGGTTAAAGTCACTAGCTAAGTAATAATGTCTTAGATGCTTCGCAATGGATGCAACTAAGTAATTCCATTCCTACATGAATGAAGCGAAGAAAGAGAAATAATTGATTTGAATTACACTGATGAATAAATCTAGGAAATAATGGTTATTTAGTGCGATGAGTTTTTCTGTAAAACAGTTAAGTTCTGCAGAGGAGCCAACTATGAAATCCAATGAATTTAATGAAATACTAAAAGCCCGAAAATCCGGACTGGTCGGGCACTAGGTCGATCCGGATTTTCGGGTTTTCCGGATTTTCAGGCATGCTTTTAAAATTAAAATTTAAGATAAAATAAAATATATTTATAAATAAGTGATGATCAGGTAAATGTTGACAATTTATTCATTAGCAAATAAATTATGCCATATTTATGAAAATGATCAGTTTTTTTTTAAAAAAAAGTCAATGCCAGACACAATTTTTTATTGATTTCTTTCAGTACTCTGTTGTATCATCTTGTTTATGACTTTGTGAGTTCGGATTTTTACTGTAATTAAATTAGATAATAAGAAATAACATTTAAAAAAAAAAACAGCTAACCAAACTAAAAAAAAAGCACGGAGTCGATAAATTAAATATACACTATCTCTTGATAGGTAAGTAAACTGTGCATTACAAATTAAATCAAAACTTATTACAATTTTAAAATTACGAATTAAAAGTTGATTTTGAAAATTCAGGTCTTCAGGCACACAATTTTTTTTATCATTTTCGTATCAAAAAATATTAATGTTGAAAATTTTTTTTAAAAAAAATATTATTTTGTTTCTTTTGATAATAATTATTATAGAAATGAATTCTTGCAGATTATAATAATTTTAAATTTTCTTTGGTTTATTTTGTTTTTGTTTTGTTTGCTCCACTTAAAAAGATGAAATTCCTTATGATAGATGAAATCCTGCATGACAGCTAATATGTATATATTATCGTAATTCCTGTATACGATGATTATCACATAACAGAAAAACGGTTTCCTCATCCGAGACACCGTTAAGGACAGTCAGCTAACATTGCCTTTCCCTCTTCTTCTTCAGATCGGCTACATCAAGCAATGAGTCGTTAAGCGAGCAGTTGCTCCTTATCTCGAGTGGTGATCGCTATGGGCTACTGTACACGCCGCATTCCAACGAGTTGATCAATGACATGCCTGCGTAGCCACGTCCTCTTAGCTCTCGCCTCCACAAACTGGAACTTATCTTTTTTTTTTTTTTTTCCCATTGGTCCAACTCTAGAGAAGCAAGACGAAATAATCGACTGGAAAATCCGCAGCTCCCTGGGCCAATTGCACTTTTAACTTTCCAAACTAATGCCCAGGAGACAGAAGGCGAAGGTTGAGGTTCCAGTCAGCTTAACAACAGATTCCTAAAGAAAATACCAACAATACCAGTCTACATCCAAGATGTAGTAATAGTAGAAGATGATGATGATAATAGAAGTATGGTACTCTAGTAACCAAAAAAAATATACTATTTCGCCGTTCATGCCTTGTCATCAAGGTGATGGTCGGCTATGAGACTGACAGGCTTGCGTCTGGACCTGGGTTCGAATCCCGGTGTTGGGCTTGGATGTTTCTTACTTCAGTGTTTGTTTCTCTTATGGAGGCAAAGTCTGACTGTCACCTTACAGGGTAGTTATCCATTAATTACCCCATCATAGACTGTAGTTCTAAGACTGACGATCCGAAAAGTGGTGATAAGTTACAATACAACAAAAATTACTTCAATATGAAACTGAATTAAATGAGAAAATTAAGATAATAAAAGTCAATTAGATAAAAACTTGCTAAAATTTTAATGATATGAGTGGAATGCAATCCATTAAAAATTATTAAATAATTATTTTGATATAGATCGTATAAAAGTCGAATACTAATATTATATTGCCGAACGAATTATTACAGCAAGGAATTGTTTACAAATAGTTAAATCATAATCCGAATAACTGACGACTGCAAATGGTAGTTAGTACTGGTTTCCAGAATGTTAATTAAAACAAGTAATAAACTTTTAGACAAGCAAACAATTCAAAATGTAAAACAAATAAAAGAAAAATAAAATCCAAAAGATTAATTTTGATATTTAAAAACTTTCTTAACACCTGAGAACAGAAATAGGGTTAACAGAGATTTTCAAATATTGAAAGTATTTCTAAAAAAAAAAAAAAAGCTTTCTTCTTCGTTATTATTAATAGGGGCTCCGTCCTTTGCTAAAAATAAGCAGACATAAATGTAACAGTTTATGGATATTGTTTTTCTAAAATTCTAATTATCAAAGTTAAGAAAGAATGAAAGGGGAGAGGAAATTTTACAAAGACAAAATAAGAATTTAAGAATAAAAATAGAAGAGTCAACATTTAGAATCTTCTGTCAATCGTTTACATTGATTGGGTGAAACAAAAATACAGAAAGATTAATCAACAAAAGTAAAATTAGTTCAACCTATTAACAATTCTTAGCACAGAATAAATTTCAGTTGTATTCAGTTGAATTGATTTGTCTTTTGCGCTCCTCTAACGTCAGTTATGGAATATTAAGCAGTTGAGCGAGTGGGCACTTGCGATCTTCTCAATTTTTTGAAATCGTATTGCATATCGCAATTGAAAGAAGAGAATGGAAAAGAAAGAAATGGAATGTCCTCAGTAAATCGGTCACAAGATTTCAAAAAGAAAAATAAAGTGAAAAGAAGTTGAGGCAAATTCTGTTTCACCAAAGAAAGAAAAATACGTTGAAATCGTTTTATGCCTAATATAAATTATCATATATTTTATATATTATATTTCATCTGTATTGTTTTTTTTGAAAACTGTGTACGGTCTTCTTAATTACAATCACTCTACATGCTGACTATCTTGTGACAATTTTTAACTATGCCGCATAAAAACATTGTAATGGGGAAGGCTCTTCTGTCCGTCCGTCCGTCTATCTGTTGCCATCTCTACATCCCAAATACAATTCGGTCAGATTATTGATTGAAACTTTTATGACTCGTATGGTTTTTTTCCCCACCTCTACGAGTTGCGGTCTCGTGATAATACTTAACACCTTGCAGGCATTCTTAGTAGTTTTATTCTTAGCTGTAATCGTGAAGAGGTCTATGTTGTGACCCTGATTCCAATCCTCGTCACAGCAATGTTTTTTTTTTTTTTTTTTTTTTTGCTGTTATTTTTCCGTAATTATATTTTATATATTTGTCCTCAAACCTTATAAAAACGAAACGTAAGGGATCTCTACGATTTCGTGTATACTGTGAAACAACGCATTTTTTTCTTTTTTCTTTCCTGTATGTTGGAGTTTGTATTAAGATTGTCTGAAGAAAGCTCCAGAAAGGTTGAACTGCAACGTGACTAAGTATTTGTATCTCAGATGTCTAATGAAACGTGATTTATCTTGTGCGATTGAATATATTATCCTTTTTGAAACGATTAACTTAGGCGGTTCTGTACAAAATCCTCTGCTAAATCCAATCCAATCTCTTCGTATCCCATCACTTTCATTTCATCAGAAATAGGTTAATTATTTCTGAAAATTATCTATAAAGAGCCTTTCGAAATTAAATGAACATTTTTTGTAATCCTTTTGAGTGAAAACGTTATGAAGCAAAGTCGAATCTTATGACTTTTGACTGTTAAAAATAGAAACTATAATCACTGTATACATTGACCATGAACTAGCAGCTCCAAAGAAATAAGGAAAAAAAACAACTATTAGAATGAAACTAATTAAAGCAGGTCTATAATTGTTGGGAACCAGTTTTTCTTAATAAAGAGTGCATTGGTTGAATATTTTTTTAATAAATTGGATGTCTTTTGCTTTTATTTACGAAAATGTAGAGAAGTCCATCGGAATTTCTTTAAGGGTTCATTGCTTTTTATTTGAATAAAATACTTAAGTTTTTGAGTTTATTTTTAGGTAATCTTTATTATTTTATCAGAATATTCAGTTAAATTTCAAACATACTCTAAAAACTCATTTATCTGAATTTGATAGAACCGTGCCTGTTTCGGATAATACGGAATCTATGGTATTAAATGTGCTTTACATTTTATTAATGCTCCAATTACATTAATTACTGTAGGTTAATATTGCAGAGTTATAGTTACAGTAACATTATCACTTGTGTACGATATTAAATATTGATTAAAGTGACGGTAAAATGTTTTTGTTTATTTTAAAATATTCTAAAAATCATTCACGGTAAAGCAGTTTTTCAGATAAACGCGATTCTGATAAACAACTTTTTAAAGTACTTGGTTGTTTGTAAAATAATTGAAAAGTTCTAATAACAGAACTTCGTAGTAAATTAATTTTCCTAAAATATGTTTTTAGGCAATCACTGCATTCCTGTAAAGAGAAAAGCATTTGATTAGATTAATAATAATAATATTTTATTTATTTCAAAAACAATTGTGTTAAAACTGCATAAATTTTGTATCAAGATTGATTCCACAGAATGTTTTAGCAAAGTATTCAGATTTGGGTTAAAGAGAAAATTTCCACTTGTTCGAAATATAATAATTCCTCGTAAGGGAAGAAAGAAAAAAAAACCCTTTATCTAAAATGTAAAAAAAAAAAAAAAAAATGATGTTAAATGGACCTCGTCATTGGATCTGGTATCTTCCGATTCATCTAAAATCCGTTAACTGGTTTCAAATAGCTACAGAAAGAATTTTTCATTGAATTGTATCTATATTGTTTTAAATGGGTCATTTTGTTTTTTTGTTTTTTTGACTGAACATGTGAAACCATCCCCACCTGCTGCAGACTACAACACCTACGCAATATTCAGCTGAACTTACATCTAGTTTAATATTAGTTGATGATGTTTTTTTGTAAAGGAAATATTCTATTACAGAAAAACTTATGATTACTATTAATCGTTTTTTTAGGTCTTAATTGAACCTGTGATTATGAGCTACAGTATAAAATAAGGCAGAAACATTAAAACTAATATTGAAAATTGATAGAAGATTGACTGTTCTTCATAAGACTCTGAAGTGTTCGAAGTTGTCACTTAAATACATTAATTTCAATATTACTTTTAATATTACGAAAGTATGCTGCCTTATTTTATACTATGCAATTACTTAGCTTTCTTTGAGTTACTGTAACACGGGCCTAACAGAAACTAGTGGATTGTTGTCTTGATTTTTTCTTTCCTTCCCTCAATATTGCATTATATTTGCTTTTCTTCATCCATTTCTTCACATATTTTTCACCGTCTCATTTCGTAATGCGTTTTGTTTCTTGCATTTTTTTTCGGGTAACGATATCAGGAAATTTCGTCGCAAGGGAAATAACGACTTTTTGTGGCATCGTAAAAATTTGAATCCCTACTCATAAATCTTTTTTTTTCCTTGTCTCTCAGGTGTTTTTGCAATCGGAGAGAACCTTGATTTTAAGTAAAGGTCGAATTGTGGGGAGCAAATTGCAGGGGATCTAAGCACTGAGTCGTAATGAAATTGGAATAAAATTTCTGCATTCTCCAGGCCTGTTTTTTTTTTTCTCCATTTTTTTTTCCCCGTTCTCTCCCCTCCCACAAAGTCGGAATTTCCCCTGCCTTTTATTATTGGATAAGAACCGTATCGGCTCCAGAACAAGAAATGAATCATTGGTGTCACGTGTCAGACATCGTGTTTGGCTTTTTACCATAATTGTAGGAGAAGGAGATCGAATATACAGCACTATTGAATTTTTGCTCGTGCTTTATTAGAGACGGTGTGAGTTGAAATATGTCTTTTGTAATGCTTTTTATTTTTTTCCATCTTTTGTAGAATTCATCGTTTTTCTTTTGAAATAAATTATGGAAAGACAAGAAAGAGGAGCGTTCATTTTTTTATCGGCACTTTTTTTTTACAGTAATAAGGTACAATCGCCAAATATCGTCCCTCTTTTGTTTATGTTAAAGTATATTTTATTTTTAAATAGAGAATAGCAGGTCTGACTGTTGATCAGAAATCTAAACCTATGTTATATTTTTGTTATAAAATCAACTTCACATAAACTCATTAGAAATAAAAACGCAAAAATTGAAACAACATAAAATCTGATAATTCAATATTTGGCGCCCGGGGACGATTTTAGGAAAATGGAAAATAAACTAATCATCTAAACAAGATGTAACTATTCTCTGTCACGTCGTTGCAATCGTCGTGTGGTAACAAATATTCCCACTTTCGTCCACGTAGCTCTTGGGAATAGTTATTTACAGTCTGGGCACTCAGCAGCATGCTCTTCGTTATTGTCGCTTTCAGACAAAGTTTCTGGTGCTTGGGTAGCTTTATTTATTACGAACTCTTTTCTTTTTCTTCCTGGCTCTCATCTTTTGCACCATTTCTTTTTGACCAGTCTTCTCGTTTTTCTCTTTTTTTTCCTTTTCCTCAGCTTCTATTAGTTTATTCTTGTGTGGGGATCCCGTTATAAGTATTGCTGAGCCGGTTCTAGAGGATGTGCTCGGTTCCACACAAGGAATGGGAAGTATTTCGTAAGGTTGCGATGGATTTTCATTCGTGAACCATCGAGATCTGCATTTGCAGAAGACTCTGCATCTAAACTTGTTTCTTGAATATCTTGAACGCCAAGGTAATCATAATCTGTTTTACAAAAGCCGTTGAATTTGAGACGTGGTTATTCTGCTACTGATTTGTATGTTACTACAGTGACTAAGGCTGTTCGCTCTGCAGAAGACAGTTTGTAAACAACCTTTTTTCCTTTGACAGTGAGGCCCTTAGCCATTTCGTGTTGTACGTTGCTGATATCTGTTTCATCAGCATTATAAACTTTGATGGAATATATTATTTTTTTTATAGAAAATAGGTTTCAAAATAGAAGAAAAATGCTTCACATTTTTGCCTGTAAATCCTTGTGCCCTATTTCTTGACAGAGCCTTAAGTTTTCCGAAGGACAGGTCTGGGAACATTTCATAAACAGCTTCATTTAATTTCGATCCACCAGATTTTTTTTTTTTTAAATGGAGAAAGAATGTTTTATGTTGATACTAAGAGCCAATCGGAAAGCCATTCTTTTAATGTCCTTGCAATAGAAAGCTTTCCAATTCGACTAAAACAACATTCAACTAAAGAATCCTCCAATTTCGGTGTTTGCATTAGTTTTCTGTCTAAACTGTTAGTGATGTGCTGTTTCTCTAACTTTTGATATAATCTTAAAGGCTTGAACGAGGCACATTAAATGATTTTTCTGCCAATTTTCCTTTGCAGCGTCAACGGCTACTTTCATTGACTCTTGGTCCCAGGATTTACGACGACTGATCCAAAATAAAACAAAAATGACAAAAAATAATGTACAGTAGAATATAACAACTTTGCCATAAGAATGAGTGTAGCAATGAAAGTAACATGTCCTAATACTGTCTCCGGGATGATATATTAGGTACATCTCATCTGTAACAATGACACTACTATTTTTAACTACGACTTTGAAAACTTGGTGAGTTGAAATTAATCCGTTGACATCTCCACTTCATTACTATTCAAAGGTTAAAAGGTTTTGAATACTTAGCACATATAACAACTTATAGAGATACTTAAATAGATACTGAAAAGAAACTCCCTTTGACAATTTTTAGAAAACAGTTTTTGCAAATTCGTCGTTTGCACTTGGCCTCTGAAACTTTTTCGACTGAACACTGACTATTATCTGAACTTTGTTTAACGTGCGGAAATAACTTATATAGAAGAAACAGGAAACACGCACAAATAAATACTGGTAAAAAGTAAAAGTTATATTTAAACAGATAAATTCGCCGCTATCTCCTAGCCCGCTTTAACCGACCAATTTGTACTTCATAGCCGGATTATCCCCGTAAAAACTGGCAGCCCCAACAGTCAGTAACAGGTATGACCAGCGTGACGCATTCCAGTTTTTCATAGCGAAGATCACCTTGATTGGCTCCTTTTGTGACGAAGATCCAAGACTTTCGTATAAAATTGTGAGATTTTTTATGTATACAACACATTTGACAAGGGCTACGTGAAGTAGCCGAAATTAATCATGTACATTTATCTGTTTAAATATAACTTTTACTTTTTACCAGTATTTATTTGTGCGTGTTTCCTGTTTCTTCTATATAACTGACTATTATCGTTACTGGTGTAATATCTCGCCAATAAATGTCGCAGTTTGTAGGCTTTGATACCACGGGGATATATTTCGATATTTGACGATTGTAGCTTATATTTTATTGTAAATAACATCAAGGGAAAATTGAAACCAGCATTCTTCCTCAGACACTTATCAGAAGGTCAGCTTTTCATTCGACTCAAAACTATTTTCATGGAGAAGGACTTTTATTATGATCTTCGTTATCGAATGAGGTCTTACGTTCCATTCGAACATTTTATTTCTGTGTTTGTCCGGCACGTTAAGTACGGATTTTCATTAAATTTGTTTGCTCTAACATAATAAAAGCGTAATTATTTTGGTCTCAATTCTTTCTTTCCCTCCAATCATTATTTGTCCAATCCGATTTCGCAATTTAAAGCTGCCCGAATTATTTTCTAATTAACGTAAGTTTGGTCATGTTATTATTATTTTGAACCTAGAGATTTTACTTTTTTAGTATCGTAAAGTAATAGAAAAATATCGCAGATCAGATGTCGTCGTGTTTTTAATGCCTTAGAATTATTATTGGTTGTAGAAAAAAAAAATCAGTTTTATTAAATGGAATTTAATTTTATATTAAGTAAAAGACGTAATTTTTACAGTTGACGTTTATCTGTTTTTGTTTTTTTATTTATTAGTATTATTATTTTTGCATTTATATAAAAGTAAACAGAACCTTCTAAATAGTTTCAGTGTAATTATTGATGCGCTTTTCGTTCATTTTTTTCCTTCAGATGGTTTGTGTGATATTTACTTTCTGTAATGAAGTGAATAGTTCTCACAGTGTAATAAAAAGCACTCGACAGATGTCATACAAAACTTTTCAACGCTTAACGAATTAATATATATCGTTGTCGTATGGGCGGGCAGAGGACAGGTGTTCATCTACGATCTATACAGTAACCAAGGAAAGGAGGAAGCGACAGCTGTTGGTTTTGCACCCATAAACTGACGACAGGTATTGACACTGGTCCCCTGCTGCATCGATTCCACCGCATGAAAGAAGCAGAGGTCGGTCTCCTCTCACCTTTTCTCTTCTCCTGTCGACTCACAATCGTTGTTGTCTCCCACCCACATCGATCATTTCCTTGGTGTTTCCGACATCTTTTAATTTCGTCTCGATTTGATATATTATTTTTTTCACAAACTACCTTTTTTAACTGCCTAACGTTTATGACACTTTTGAATAGTAGAATAAAAAAAACAAAGATTACAATATTCAGGATCATTTCTAAAATATACCTTTCGTGATAAGTTAGGCTAATTAAAAGGAAGATTTCTTTGATATTAGAATATAATCGGACATAGAATTAGGGAGCTAGAGTTGAAAATCCGTTAGAACTAAGTTAAATCGCAGTAATCGCTATTATTAAAAACAAAAACAAACCATGTTTGTACGAAACCTTACTACTGTACAGTTCATGTAGGAGTTGCAGGAATTTTCTATTTCTTTGTGGAATTCCGCAAACAATTGAAAGCTTACAAAAGAGTTGTTATCCGTGGATTTGTATCGTCTGCAGGGTTTGTTTACATTTTTACCAATCATTCATTAGAAGCCGCTTTGGTTTATTTTGAAATACATTCGGGATTTTGATTTTGTTTTCCAGCGATCACAGGAGAAGGAAATTTTAGAACAGTTACAAAAATACCATCTACGTTCCTCGTCTGCAGAAAGAAAGTGGAATAACACACAGATTTGAGGCGAAGTATAAATTGATTCTTTGATCTTAAGATAACTAATAAGGATTTAATCTCTCTCAAAGTGCTGTTATCAGAATAACAGATTTCCTACGAAAGTCAAAATAAACCAACATTATACTACCTTTCTTATGCACTATTTAGTAATGAAGCAATTTGTCTTGGAAGATTTCCATTGTTCATTTATACTGACTTCTGTAGTGTAATTTCATAGGAAGGTATTTATTAGTTTATAAAAGCCTTCCTCTGAAATTACTTGGTTTATTTTCTTTTTTCATGTTGCTATGTAATTTCGTGTTTTTCTCTGCCTTTCTTGAATTTAGTAAAGGATAGTGTGAAAGTGACTCAATTTGAAAATATTTCTTTCAAAACCGGTTTTTAGCATCAGAATGAACTAATCACAAGCCTATTCTAATAATATTGAATGCGCGCCATTTCTAGACAAATTGAAGTCCGCTGGGCTTTACTACGTTGCCTCTGACAAGGCCTGCATTGAACAACTCAACACCTAAGGCACAGTCTAGAGTGGTGTCGTTCCGGTTAAATGGTCTGCTCTCAAATGGTCTCGTATTGTGTTCAGTGATGAGTCCTGCTTTTGCCTAGCAGCAGATGATCATTCCATCCCCGTTTGGAGGAGGACTGGACAGCGGTAAAATTCTGGCATTATTGTCGAGAAGCCAAGCTGGTTTAATGGGATGGAAACCATTTCTTATGACAAGATTTTCTCTTAAACTAATTCGAGGAACTTCAAATGCACAGCAGGAGGTACGGGCAGGAGATCTTACAAAACCCTTTGTTTTGCTCTTCGTGTCATCGAGCTTGTCCGAGACATGCTAGGACCTGAACTGCATCGATCATCAATCATGTGCCATTTGGAGCATTAATAACAGCAAGTCTGAAGTGATCTGGCACCGATACAACATCAGAACTTTGTTTCATTCCGTGCCAGACCGTGTATCAGCATGCATAGCTGCCGGAAACGGATCAAGCCAGTACTAATAATGGAACAGTGGTGCTGCAATTGTTTAATATTTTTTTAATAAAGATTCTCCATTTTGAAAGTTTTCAATTTTCCTAAATGTAGTTTTATCATAGCTTGCGCACAATTACAAAATGAACTAATATATCCATCATTAAATCCATTGTTCCGTTTCGAAGGGATTTTTTTTGTCATTTTCATTTCCTGTGAACGATTGACTCGGAAATATATTTAAAATGTAGAAGTTAGGTCTTTTCTTTACCTAAGGGCAAGAAAAGATTTAATTTCCGTATTTCAAATTTCCTTCCGAAATTGTCAACAGGTGAAGTTTGAAGATACTTTAACCTGTTTTTAGTGAGCACTGACTGTTTTTATGACCTTTTTTTAAGTAAACTAAAAAGTGGAGAATCCTTTACTGGATAACTTTTGACCTGCAAAAGATTTTAATGTCTTCGAAATTTATTCACCTTCGCAGTTGATTTCGCAGCAACAAATAAATCGAAGACAATTTAAATAAATTAAAGTAAATAAATAAAGTTGCTTTAATATGAAACCTATTTTTCCTAAATATCGTATTTTTGCTAGCAAATATTTGAATTTAAGTTAGTAAGAGAACAATAATTTGAAAATTAAAATGATTTTTTTTTTTAATATTAACATAGAAGAATAAACTAAGAAATATTTCCACGATCTAATTGAAATAATCTTGGTAAAAGTTTTACAAATAGGATTAGTGAGTTTAAGCAAATAGATGGAAGTTTGCAATGTTAGGAAAAATGTCCTTTTCGTATTGCTTCAATCGATTGTCAAATAGATATTTGGAAGTGTTAGAGTTTTCTAGTAAACGGGGGTGGTCTTAAGCCTTTTTCTCCCCACTCCCCTTCCTTTCAGTAGCTGCTTATCATCTACTGGTTAACAGTGGGTCTACCAAGTACCAGGTATCCCTGGCGTCGCGTCGCCTTGATAGTTTTTATTCGGCAGGGTAAGGACATCTCCGTGTTGGATGGGAAGATATTTCCATTTTTTTTTTCTTCATGGATATTTTAACTTTCATTTTTCTGCACCAATGTTCAGTCAGCCACATCTGTCTACTCTTCTTCCTTGACTGTTTGATGTTTATACATTCCGTTAATTTTAACGTTTATTGTTGCATTTGTTTTGTTTTTTGTTTTGTTTCTTTTAACCTTTCGTTGTTTGCTCTTCCCTGGTGCAATATTATCATGGTTACCAAAAAAACTCAATTAATTAACCAACCTACAAAAATCTACCTCAGTTTTCAATTGGAAAAGTTTTTACGAAAAAGTATCTTTATGTGGTATTTATCTTTATTGTGCATTGCATTTATCTAAAAAAAAAAACAAATGTTCAATGTAATTGAAATTCCTGATTAGAATTACTATTTGACATTACCTTACAATTGCTTGTAAATTTTATCATAGTTAACTGCTGATCAGATGAGTCAGTTAAATAACTCTCGCTGTAGTTATTTCAGCTGAAATCATAAGTGATAAATTTACTTAGTTGGTTTTCTTATCACTAAAAAAAAAAATACCAGGTTCTTAGTGTTCCCAATAAAAATGAATTACTTGAATTACTTTATTTTTTTGTTTTGTTTTGAGAGGGTAAAAGGCAAAGGCCTTTAAAAATTATGTATTTGTACGAACAGTTTTAAGGCGAGGGCGATGTTTGGACAGTTGTTTTAATTCAATTGTTGGAAGGATTTTTTTTTTCTTTTTTTAACTGAATATTTTCCAATTGATTATCTGCCTTGAAAGATAGAAGTTCATTAGCTGTTTGTTTGATGATTACTATCAATGGATGACTGGTCTCCAATGCCAATTGATTCACGGCCGCCGAGCATCACTGTAAATTTGCCATTTACATCAAACTTCTAATCTCGGTGACACCGCGATAAATATGCTCGACAGCAACAGCCGAAATTCCTCGCCGTCGTCCCTGCATACAACGGGGTTAGACGCCGAATTCATTATCGCGCGTAATCACATTGGGATCCTTGGGTTGCTCGGCGCAGAGATCGGGGCAGCCGAGTCTATCTCCAATTTCGACTTGGATATCCACACGAAACGGGGGTAACTTTTTCTTTGATTGATGGCAGTATTAATAGACGCCTGTGCCTTGCAATTATTTCCGAACAATGGGAGATAAATCAAGCGAGAAAAGAATTAATTCCTCCACCCACTGCTCCAACTTAATCAGATTAAGTCTCGCAGGAGTTAAAGGAAAAAAGAAAACCGTTTCATTTCCCTTCTTTTTCAGTTGTTCATTTGGCTGATAGAAAAGAGTTTAAAGGAAGATATTTAAAATTAATGTCTTTCGGGCTTGAGGAACTAAGTCGGTATTCCGGTTAAATCGAGTTTGAACTTAAGCTGTGAGGGAGGAAAAAAAGATTAATTATTAAAAATACAAGTTGTTAACAAGTCATTGTGTTTATTAATTAAGGTTGATTTAAAATGGGAACAAACATCTGCTTTCTGTAATATTTTGCATTTGATTGTTTGAAAGAAATTAATAAATGTTATATATTAATGAATTGATTTTTTAGTTATGGTTGAGTACACATACATCCTCTCTTACAAAAACAATTCAAGGTGAATTTTAATGAGACTTCCATGAGCATGATATGGTAAACAATGGTATTAACGCTTACCATGTTAATTAAGATGCTATTTCGGAATGTCATTTAATGCAAAAGCGGTACTTACATACTCTACGTGAAACTGGAGGTTACCGGTATGTCCAATATGGCCCCATTTGTATACTGCACGTTTGGAGCGATTGTGGGTGTATTCGCCGTGTAGCAGTACATCTTACAATACTCTTCATTCGAATAAATTGCCATGATCTTTTGTTTTCAAGATAATACGTAGTCTTTAACGGAATGTTCGACAGTCGACGATTCTTTGTCGACTGAACCCGTAAGTTTTATCTGCAGGAGTGTGCAGCATACGGCACACACAGAGATATCCTAGCGACGTCTACCGCCTTCTATTTGCACGATTATTTTCGGTAAAATATCATTTCCTTCTAATTCGCTGACGCTCTATAACTTTCTTATTTATTAATTTTTTTTCCGTACATCTCATAATTTTCGAGATAGGGTTAGTAACTTCCATATTTTGCCGCTAGGGGCGCTGCCACCAGTCTCATGTGATAACGCATGGTCCGCTTTCCTATCTCTCTCTCTCTGGTGTATCTGTCTTTATGACAGGTTTCAATTGGACGCTCTTCATTTTCTTCTATCCTGTGCATCTTTCTTCAATTGTTCATACTTTCTTCCCCTTTTAACATCATCCAGTATTCCAATCCTTCTTCCTCTTCCTCTCTTTCCTTCCACTTTTCCTTCTATTATTCTTTGTTGTAGGCAATTTCTTCGTAGCACATGTCCTAACCAAGATGTTTTTCTCTTGCGTATGGTTTCTAACAATTTCCTTTTTTCACCTATCCTTTTTAAAACGTCCTCGTTCTTTACTCGATCCGACCATTTCACTTTTAACATTCTTCTCCAGAGCCACATTTCAAAACTTTCTAGAAATCTCTCTTCCTTCTTTTTAATATTCCATGATTCACAACCATATAACACCACACTCCAAACAAAACATTTAGCAAACCTTTTCCTTAATTCTATTGAAATGCCTTGTGCTGTTAACAATGCTTTTACCTTTTCAAATGCTCCTTTACCCATTGCTATTCTACTTCTTATTTCTTCAGTACAACTTCCATCCCATTTCACCAGACTTCCCAAATATTTAAAAAGCCTTTACTTGTTGTATAATCTTTCCCTCTAAGGATATATTAACATTACCTTCTTTCCTGCTTACTCTCATCACCTTGGTTTTTCCCACATTTAAGTTCATTCCAAAGTCTTTCCCAACTGTTACTATACTATACTGTCCATCATTTTCTGTAACTCATCTTCTGATTCTGCCAATACTGCTTTCCTATACCAATGCCTAACTTCCCTAACTCTAAATAAACTTATTATTTTAAATGTTGTTTTGGTTTTCTTTATTATTTTTTTAACAAACATGCTTGAATATTCTTTATTATTTTAACAATAACTTTTTTTTTCTCTTTCTTTCCTCCTGCTCCCTTTCTTCTTTGTCTCTCTTATTATTTTTTACATACGCACACCTTCAAAATTAAAGTTTTGAAATTTGACTTCAATCTGGATTTCCAGTGCTCTTTTGACTACCTCCCTTTATCCCATATCGTAAAAGGGAGTCAACTAGGATTGAAATTGTAACAGTGAAATTTGATTGAAGTGTAAAGTAGAAGATTTCCCATTTTCCCGGGGATATCAGTAAATGAATTTCTCGGATAATCGACTTAGTCTACATATGTATAAGAATAATAATAAAAAAAAATATGCATGTTCAGGGTGATTCAAAATTCCCCGTACAAACTTTAAAGATAGGTCAGAAAAAAACAAACAAACCGTATTCATAGTCGAACGTATGTCCGCAAACGCCATCCGAATGTGCTAGACGGTAAACTAAGGTTCAGAAATAAAAGTAAGCAAGTAAGGTAGACAACATGTTTATTAGCTTTATGTTTAGAATTTGACAGTAAGGTGTACATTTACAGGTTCAGACTAGATGCTCAAAGTTCCTTTCATTAATAGTGATACACGCCTCACAACATCGATGCATGGATTGGAAAACATGTGCAAAAATGCGAGGCCTTTCGCGGTCACACTCAGCTGACACAGCGATTCTTTCGTCGAAATCAGCGTCAGAGGCAATAGGGGTCTCGTAGACGATGCCTTTGAGGTACAAAGTCAACGTCCCAAATGACGATGCCTCTCACTGTCCAACTAATGTACTGCCAACAGCGCCCTTAAGCACTTTCGGGTGGCGTTTGCCGACATACGTTTCAGCATAAATACTGTTTGTTTTTGTGTTCTGATTTACCGTTAAAGTTTGTACAGGGAATTTTGAATCACCCTGTATATATATTTTCCTTGATTTTAATTTTTTTCCTTAATTCATATAATTATAGTCACGAAATATACAAGAAAGTAATTTTTGAATTTAAAACATTTAATTAAATTGTTAATGGAATTTTAATAAGATTAAGTTCTTTGTATTGAAAAGTAATACAGTTAAATCGCGATAATCCGACATTTGACAGTCCGACACGCTCGGTAGTCCGATGTCTTGCTGCAGACATCTCCTCCTGTCTGCCCCGTAACGCACAACAGTTTCAGTTTAATTGTTCAGTTTTAATTTTTGTGTTGTAAAGTGTTGTGTGATGGCAAGCACAAGTGGAATCGTTAAACGTAAGCATAAAACGTACAGTACTCTGTATACATAACTTACATTTGGTAATCCGACATTTTTGATAATCCGACATCCCCTCGGTCTCGTACTGTCGGATTATCGCGATTCAACTGTATTCTTGTAGTTGAATGAAACTTTGTGTGTGTGATTCTTAAAGATAATTTATATTTGCCAAACAGTATTTGGGATGTAAACAGTTGAGGGGATTGTTTTGTATACTAATATAGTAGTGTTAATTAATTTTAATACGTAGGATCAACATTTAAACCGTCAGATATTAAATTTCCGCATTAGGATTTTGTGAAGGATTTGATCCGTCCGACTTTGTTGTATGCTGTAGTCCAACTAAATTGGCAGGTTTAATCCCAATAAAATGTAATGTTTTTTTTTTTCATTGTTTGTGTTATGTCTAGATCTATCGCTTGCACAAATTTGGTCAGCCATTATTGATGGCAACTACTCATTACAAAACAAAATAAAAGGCCGATAGAGAAATCATTTCGTTCACAGCGTCGATGTTGACATCTGTTTGTGATGTTCGTGGTCTGTCGATCTTTATTGAATATGCTTATGATTCAAGAGGATGAAACGGACAAAAGTCAAAGACATATCGCAGGCTTTAGACGTATCGTTTTCGACATGGTCCACGAAAAACCAGCAATACCCTAACTAGCTGGGTACCCAGGCAGCTAACTTCATTGCACGTGAAGAAGAGAGTGCAATGAACATTACCAAAGTGAAACACGTTCTTTGATCGTTGTAGGTGAAACATGGAAGTTTCAGTATGGTTTGGAAACATCAAAACTCTCCTCCACTAAAATAGTTTAAAGCCGTACTGTCTGCTGGAAAGGGGATGGTTACTGTTTTTTTCAGACAGCCAAGCTGTTCTGCTTATCTATTTCCTCCATAAAGGACGAAGTGTCAATTCTGTAGCTTATTGTGAAACATTGAATAGACTGAGAACTGCCATTCTCCGGAAACGTCCAGAGAGGGCGATGTCCGAAGTGTTGTTGCTGCACGACAATGCCGGTGACCACTAGACTTCACTACTGGCAACACCGGTCTTTGAAGTGGTCCTGACTTGGCGCCAAGTGATTAGCATCTGTTCGGCCCAATGAACTGGAACCCTTGCGGCCACCTACTTCAAAAGATGATGTTCAGAAATCTGTTCCGTTAACGACTTCCCGCCCCTCCGAACGACTTTTATTACTGCGGCGTACACAAATTAATTTCACGTTGGGACAAATACATCAACCTCAGTAGAAATTATGTATAAACATAATGAGTTACTTGCCCTTTCATTACATCTTTATATCTAATTATTAAAGTTTTATTAAAAAAAAATGTCCTCAATTACTTTTCGATCGCATCTCATAAATATTAATGGAGTATTTAAACACTTACTGAAATATGGAAAGTGTTTGTTTATTTTTCATTTTGATCTTTTAAGATTCTTGGGTTTTTTTTTTTTTTGCTATTCCAAGATTCCTCTTTTGAGAGAAATTTCTCTTCTAAAATTCAATTGCTCATTTCTTCGCCGTGTTTATAATTCTTTTAATTCTCTTGTCTGTCGGTCTTAGTTTTGTTTAAAACAAATTTATTGAAATTGAATTTCCTTTTGTATTTTTCTTCTAAGTGGCGCTGCTCTCTTCTTGAGTATTTTTTTTTTCTTCGTTCTCACAATGGACTGGTTGCAGCCATTTTACTCTAGAATGGCCTGATTTAATTAAACTGATGGATTCATCAGTGAGTTCCTCAATTCCCGAAAGATGAAATGAAAAAGAAAAAAGAAAAGTGCGATGAAAAAAAATACACACACACACACAAGGAACGCTTAGCTCTAGACAATCGCTTTTTTTTTAAAACGTGTAAATCGGAATGGGGTAACTCAATTGAGGAATTAATCAAAGGTGGTTTGCACTTTTTTAAAGAACTTACAAGAAAAGAGGGAAATGGAGGGTTTGTCTTTCTAAATTCTTAACTACATTCTTTTTTTTGTTCATCATCAAAACCAGAAGCTTTCTGTTTGAGTAAATTGGGTGTCTTAGTTTCCACAACTAAAGTTGACGAAATTTTCACGTGAAAGAATAATTACAATAATATTAAGGACACGTAAAAAAATTACGTGTGCTTAAAACATAAGATGTTTTTTTATGTTTTATCCTAAGAAACTGATAATATTAGGGAACCAAGTGATTCCCAGTTCATTTCGGCGTAAATTTGACCCTTCAGTAAGGAACCTGACACAGATCCACAGAGAAGAGACTATTTACATAAATCTTGTTCTTCAGGTATTAGAAAGTTATGTCTTTCCAAACTAGACTTGGAATGCTACTGATTCCCAAGAGTATGGAAATATCTCTGGCTTTCAGTGAAGTATTTCGTCACCGGATGTTCTGTGTCGATTTCGGAGATGAAATTGTGAATTGGGATTGAAAATCGCAATGTTTTCTTAACTCTGATTGCCACAGATGTTGTTGAGAAACTTGATCTTTGCGCTTTACTTTCTACGAAGGTAATTTACCATTGTGGGTTTCTAAAGATGTGATAGCGTATTATTGAATTCTTCATCTAACAAAGAACTAAAGTAATCTAATTCTTATGTAAATTTATAATGTGTGCAGGCCACAATTCAACTGTTAATAATATATTTCTTCAATCTGGTGTTTGGAAGATTATAGTAATACTACCTGTAATAGTTCCTGATTTCAAAATAACCATCTTCTCTTAAGATAATAATAAGAACGAAAAAAAAAAAAAAGCATTAACAAACTATTCAATTCCTTCCTCTATAAAAAAAATAAAAATAAAATAAAATAAAAAAAAAATTATCCGTTTTTTTGAAGTTTCATACATAATTATCACTAAAAAGTGTTTTTTTTATTTTGTAGTTTGTGAAATGTTCTAATGAAGTAATAGCATTTGTGATCATTTACGGTAAGGAGTTGCTAATATTGACTTAAAGTGGAAGTTGTGGGAGTTTCTAGTTTCGATCGATGTTTAATCTGTCGTTCATGAAAAAAAAACAAAAAACCATTATGGAGATTTTTAGTAGAAAAACTCGAAAAGAATGGGAAATCTCTGAAGACAGTAAACGTTTCTGACCAGAAAAGAGTTCAGTTCTCTGAGGAAAGACTTTCTTAAATTTAAGACTATCTTCTTGACTGTCCTAAGCGGTATAGGGATAGAACGAATGAAGAAGATGGAATGAATGGCGGAAGGAAGGAAAAAAAAATCCAATCCTGAATTGCGGAAGGGCAGGGCTGATGCCAGCGATAGGATTTACCACACAATATTGTAACCATAAAATTTAAACTTAACCGAACCTTTATAGCTGTTAGCAAGTGATTAAGTGTCTCCATTTTGACCTTACACTATTTTAGACCTCCTTTAAGATGTTTATCTGGTTTGAGTTACGAAAGGCCTTAAAGGTCGTTGTACGGGACACTTAAATGACTGGAAGTGGATCCTCTTTTTGTTAAACTTAAAAAAAGATCTTGTTTCTGTACTTTGGTTCGTTGGATTCCATTAAGATACCCCTAATATCTTAAAAATACGTTAGTATTACTTGGCCTGTTGGACACATTTTTTTCTTCTTCTGATTTCCTAACAATTTGGAGGAAGAAAAGCCTTTGAAAGATGAATACTTTTAAACAATTACATCTCTCAAGAACATTCCCTGAACACAAATTCAAAACTGATTGACACAGAAATTTGCAAATAATCAGGAGGAGGATTTCCATTGAAATCTTTCTAATTGATATCCTTATTACTAAATAGATTATTAGCTTTTATCAATAAAATAGCGTAAGACAATGAAGATATTACATTAATTTCTTTTCGCCTTCATTTTATTTAGTTTGATTTCAGATAATTAACACAGTTTCAGGAGTTATTATTGATTATTATTAATTAGATTTGTAATGCCACTACACGGATTCGAGATCAATGAATTAATCGGTTTCAATTAATCCTTTTGTTTCAAAAATCTCCGCTTTATTGTTTGGTTCGGGGATTTTTAAAGATGATATTGGATTGTTTTGAACCAAAATTATAACTTGATTATTTGGTTTTAACCAGAATAACCAAAATTATGATTAAGCCATCTTAACTTCATTAGGATTAAGTTAACTTTTATAGCTCAAAATTAAATCATTGGAAGAAAAGAATTTAGTTGAATCTAATTTTAAAGTAAACTGGTATATCCAGTTTCCATTACTTAAGGAAAAAGCTATATATATATATATACGGAAGAAATGAGTTGTAAACACATGAAACTTGGGTATGTGACGTGAAAAATAAAGCGGAATTAGTAAATCGTATGGAAACAAGTGGTCTATCTTCAGTTGATGCATCATAAAAGCGGTTCTTGGGAGATGCTCGAATTGTGAATCAAGGAGCATGTGTGTTGTAATGGTAAGGAGACATCAGATGAACTTAAATGGAGACCTATTGGAAGATTAAAGACAAGCCAGATGGAAATGTCAAGATGCCTGAATGTAAGTCCAAAGACTAAGGAAGTAGTTTTAAAACACACAATCATCTATGAAGGAACTCCGGCGGCTAAACTTGTCTGGATGGCCGCTGTTTTTGATTATATATCCAGAAGAAAAGCATTGCTTACCCTAACACAACTGTGGCTATTGGTACGCTGACATCTGCTTGGACAAAAGGTTTCACAAAGGAGGTATTTAAGCTAGCTGCAGTCCCACACTGTCCATCAGGAGGAAATGTTTGGACTAAATAAGATCATTGCTATTCACGTACGAACTAGATTTGCTGTTGGAGAGGTATTTAGGTTGCTCTGAGAGACCAAGAGACCACGTAATATCCATGAAAGGAACAGAATGGTGAAGGTAGCTTGATGACTTGGGTAGACGACTCATTAGACAGATCCACAGATCTGTATAACTATGAGAAAACATGTAGGCTAGATGATATAATGTCTTATATCATTGTTTGTCTTTCCACAGGTGCAATATGCGATACATTTCCTCTATAAGACTATAATGCAGTCCACACTGAGCTAAGCTGGTAGATTATTATGTTTTTAAGAAAGACCGAAGAACGTATTGATCGGCGAGATCCGCGATCTTAATTCTATCGAACATGTTTTGTTATGCTTTCGGGAGACGTAATACTGCCCTCAACTCACCTTGCCAACATCTGAAGGAGCTTAGATGACCTTCCTTCAGACCATCATTAACAGTATGAAACATCTTTATGTGGTGTATATTCCTATTGGGGTGATCGGACCTCAAATTGAGGTATTTTGCTATTTAATTGGATTTCGTCAATTTTCATACTAATTAATTATGTATTTTTTTTAGTTTTTCTCGATTTTTCAGTCTTTTCTTTAATTAATGAAGTAGTTGATTTGTTTCTTCTATCTGAAAGTTTAGACAGTAATGAGATTTCTTATATTATGAAAAGTATTGCTTTTTATCCCAAGGGAATAAGTTGGTAATGAGCCAATGCTTGATTATCGAACAAGTCTGTTTTTCAGGTGTTGTTCCCATTGTTATGCTTGGCGTACACCATTTGGTTCATTAATTCTGATAGATCTACTGATTCCTTTGAAAAACCCAATAGGTGGTCATTGAAATTCCTTAGCAGTGTCCACGAAGTACAATAGAAGGTGAGCGAGGCGTGTAATTAAAGAAACCAGTCGTTAGTTGTCTCTTGTATCCTACACTTGGTGAAGGTGATAGGTGCACTCGGGGCCACCTGGCCTGCATTGTCGATCATCGTTCTCTTTCTACTCGTCCCCTCCCGCCGCCTTTTTTTTTTTTTCTTCTTTTCTCTGAGAAAATGGCCCTAATGGGATATAATACCGTGATAAGAAGCTCGTTGTAGAGTGCAGAATGTAATTAACGAGTTGGCAAGCCTGGCCTCCCTCTCAGTCTGCATCACTTTATGGAAGTAGTGAGAGTGAGAGGCAGCACAAACGCTCTTCACATCGGTTTCCTTTACGGCAGGTCTTTTTTTTTCCTCCAACAAAGCTTCGTATTCGAGCGATAAGAGGTTTTGGCATGAAACACTCGGAGAGAACCGTACGGGTGACGGAGATCTTCTTTTGGAAGCCAGGAACAGACCGAGATTTCTACCTACAGATAGTTATAGTCCCTCTCTTCGATACCTACAACAGAAATAACAAAAGGAAGAATTGATAGAAATTAATTTTTATGTGTATGAGCAAATTATTTACAAGATTGAAACTGTTTATAACTCGTCTTCTTATTTTTATGATTTTCACTTTCTTAGTTTTAAGACATCTAGGTTTACGACGTTGAATCGTATACTTAAGCAAAGGAGCTCAGTGGAAATACCAGTTTGAATTTTCTATTATCAACTATTCAGTCAAAATCTGAATAAAATTCTTTGGTTAAAATAGAAAGAAATACGGATCTTATTACTTAGGTAGGCTGATACTCCTACTAATGTACCGTTTTAGTTATCGAGACATTCTTGCCTTTTCATTTGATTTACTTATTAAGTGTGTGTTATCCTTCTGCAATATCGCAGATTAGAAGACAGACGTTTTACAGGATAGTGGTTCCTGGATCAAAACACTGTGGGAACTGTGTCAAGAGATAAGAGTCCTTTGAAACGAATATTATCAAACGTTCATATGATCTCCATTGGGAATCGATCCGTGTACCTTAAGCCACAGTCGAGCGCTTTATCGATCGATCTGCACGACCCACATGCATCAGCCTGTACGTAATTTATTTATTTATTTATTTTTTTGCTTTATTTATTTTAATAAAATCATCGTGATTCACATCCGTTCAGTTCCAGTCTCGCTAATCCTTTTTAATGTAGAAATTTACCTTTGCATTTTTGATAAACAAGAGAGTGAATTACGCATGAAAATACTCAGCTTACATCGATTATGGTAATTTAACCGCTACTGCAATTTTAATTTGCATGTTTGAAATAAAAAACATAAATAATTAAAATCGAGTGTTGTACGAAAATCCCTTGGTTGAATTATTTAGGCTGATAAAGAGAGAGTGGTGCATTCTATACAGATGGATTCAGTTTGTGTTTAGATAATCAGCCATCTTGTGTAGTATTTTTCCATTCCCAACCCAAGGAAGGAGAATTTTCTCGTGAATTATGTATTCTCACAGACGTCTTTATTATTTCGTTCGGTTCATAAATTAGTAATTGGACGGTGGAAGCAGTGAAGGTGTTTGTCGTTCATTAGTTGGTCTTGAAAATCGCCGAGTCGCCCAGTCTATTTACCCACTCTTTGGAAACTTTGCTTTCCATTAAGTCCTTAGAAGATATTCTGACAATGTAAACGATTAATTTTATATATTATGTAATATAGTTAAGCCTGACTTTTGATTTGCTTGGATGAATAGAAGAGATGCTGAAAACTTTGTTACCTTTTTTCTGACCACCTTGTTTCCATTCGAAGCTAATCCATTCGGAATTATATTCTTGCAAGTAGAATTAATTTTAGTGGTCTAATACTTAAACTATCAAGACTGTATTTCAACCGTCTTAAGTAAACAGGGCAAGTTGAAGATGGCATAAATAATAGGAAGTACCTTCACCGTACCTTGGCCATCAATTTTGCCACGAAGGGAATTCATAGGTTTTCTTAATGGTATTCTAGTCCTTTTATTAATAAAATGCATTGGCTTAGCGCTAGACTGAAGTATTACAAAGGAATATGTATAAGCAGTGTAATGCTGCTTATTTACAAGTCTGTAGAAGCACGCCCAATCTTTAATGAATGTTTGAAATTATTGAATGAATATCTTTATTCATTTTGAAAATGTATTCAAGTTTAAACATGAACAGGCACTTCATGTTTGTGTTGTTTTAGACTTATATTATTTTTGTTAAAGTTTAATATTAAAGCCCTAAATAGAATAGTACTTTAGCGATAAGGTTACAACTCCGGTAGCTAAATTATGTAATGACGTTATGTAATGTAATGAATCGTGCATACCTCCATGTCCAGAAGGCTTTGGCGCTCAATGTTTGATGACGTGATGGACAGAATTTGGCCGCCGAAGTCTTAACATATCGTTAACTTATGTAATAGTGTGTTTAGGGGCTTATTCGATTTGATTAACTTTAATTACGTTCTATTCGAATAATTTAGCATTGAAGTTCTTAAAAAGAAAGCAATGCATATGCAAAAACTTTTATATTTTTATGCATATAAATGTAAAAATCCGATCACTTAATATAGTTACATTATATTTGTTTACGTTCGCATAAAAGATATGTTTGGTCTTTAAATAGCATGTTGTATAAATTGGTATTTTCCTTTTGTTACTTTAATGATCTATTGACATTCAGCCAATGGAAACTGTCTGGTGATTGTAAAGTGTACGTTTTTACTTTTTTTTTTAATATTTTATTCCCCTTCATTCTACCTAAAGAATAAGGTAAATTTTATTATTATGATGTGTGTTTTATATATGAATTTAGGATTCTAGAGGAAATATTAGTGTGATAATGTGATTTTTTTAATGTTCGGTTGAAGCAAATAGGGAGCTATTGTCTTGTGTTTTAAGGAATCAAATATAAGTTAGCGCAAGCGAGATTCGATAGTCAGTGGTTTTAACTGGTTATCGGTAGTAATCAAAATTATATAGTGGAGGAAATTGTAACAGCAGTCGTCACCTTTAGTTAGTCAATCACATACAATTAGTTGGATTACTCACTAATTTTCTTAATAAGGAAATTCTTCGACTAATGTGTTATTTTTTTTTTAACAGTACCAGTTACTACTGATTTTGTCAATTACAAAAACACTGTTTACTAACAAGAAATTTTGAAGGGAAATTAATAACCTGATTTAAAATAAAAACCTTAAAAAGTTGTCTTAGTTTTCTGCTTTGATTATTTTTTCTGCTGGTAAAGTTAAGTAAAGGTATTTTAATCTAAATTTCTAAAAGCTTTTCTCTATTTAAAGGAAACAATATAACTAATAATTACGTTGATTTTTGCCTGGAAAAACTTCATTTCAAGAAGTTAAAAACAAGGCAAATCAATAAGAAAAAGACATCTACGGAGACTCGCTCTCTATGAGAAGATGCTTTTTTTTCTACTTATAAATCAGTCAGGCAGTTAATTCTACTGATAGGATAAGTTTAATTTTAACTGTCGAGGTCAGCGAGTGGTTGGGTTGCTTTGGTGTTTATTCCATTCTCAGGTTACAACTGACTAATGGATCCCGTCTTTAATGTCATCGAAGAGTAATTTGAAGAGAAGGAGGGTATATCCTGCCCACTTTCTTTAGATCCTCGGGATACGCCGAATGCATTAAGTGTCTCACGCGGGTGCAAGAAGACAGTAGCTATAATTACAGCATCCGAGAGAGCGAGCGGTGATTGCTGCTTCGTCTGCCAAGCCTTGATTGTCTGAAGCTCTGCTTCTCCCTTCATCATTTTGGTTGCACATAGTTTAGTTCTTGTATGCGTCTAACTGCTTGTAAATGAATGGTTTAGCTACTACAGATACATTTGTATTCCATGCTTTTCGTAAGGGTTAACGTCTGTCTGTTTTCTGCTAACTTTGTATCGAATGTTTCGAATGACCAATGCTGCATTGTAATCGACTGAGTTGTTCCGCTCATTTAGGAAGTGAATGTCCTTAATAAGGAACTCCTTTCGTTACACATATTGACATACAGACATTTGATTACAAGCATTAAGAAGAAAATATACGTTTGAAGAAATACTGCCAAATGGTCTTAATTGTTTTGTTTTTCTAAATTGATTCTAAATTCATTCTTATTTCATACGAACAGTACAACTGGTTTCCAATAATTAAGAAAAAAAAATTCATGATAATTCAATAAATACACGATTACTTTGTAGTAAAGTTGATGAAAATCTGTAGCATGTTGTGCGTTGGCTAACGTCAATAGCGCATTTTAAATATATATATATTTAAAAAAATATTCCTCTATCAATTATTATACAAAACGAGGTCAAAAATAAGTTGTGCAAAATAAATAGCGAAATTATTTCAATAGGAAAACTAATCATCCCTAGATGCAGATCTCACAGCGATGGTCGGAAGGAGATAGGTCAGCGATGGTCAGGAAATAGCAACCACCGTTGTCCTTTTAAAACTCTTATAAAGTCCTCCAGGTTGTGGGGAAGGGGTAGAGGGCAGGAACACTTTTCCCGAGAGCATCCCTAGTATTTAGGATAGAATTACGATTGAGAGTCATGGTTACATGCACTATGGTTTCTTCTTGAAGATATCGATTCACAGCCTTATCATGGTGTGGACGCGCATTATTGTCTTGTAAGGGAAATGTATTGGCTATTGTAAGAGCGAAAATAAAAGTTCAGGATATCATTCCTATATATCGTCTAACATTCATGTTTCCTTTTGGAAGCAGATAAAGGTCTATGTACCACCCAAACCATCATGTTACCTATACCATAAGTGTCCATTTCGCGATATAAGGAAGATGATAGCATATTCTCTCCATATTTGAGCCTGCCCAGAAAAAGCTCTGTAAAGTAAATCTGGACTTATTTGTGAATAGTACTGACCTTCATTGATCAGTCGACGAAATAAAATAAGGAAAAAGTTTTTGAGGGGGTTTTTGCATTCAGAGCGGAAAGGATTACAAATACTTTACTGAAAATTAATGATTACATGTGATAATAACTTATAAATGCCGGGTTAAGTTGAAAAAAAAATATTGAAATGCAGAAACCCAACTCTTCTATCTGCTGTATTTCTTTGTATGAATCGTATTTTCTGGTAGTCCTTATTTCCACTTTGAGAATGGTTACTTGATTATAGCAGAAACTGTCAGCTTTTTTTTTTTTTCCTTACTGTATTTTTTAGTAATGTTCTACATGTGCAAGATTTATTGATTCCCTTAAAATTTATGATTGTAGCTTTAGGATTATCTCGTACCTTCTCTCCCTATATACGTCATACGTTAACTCTGATAATTGCTGGGTAGCTTTAGGAGATTCAACAGCCATTTTCTTGCTTTTACTTCAAATGATTTTAGATAAGGTTAAAGTGGTTTTTGTTTTGCAGAGATTTTTATTCAAAAATAACCCTAAGTAATTAAAGTGAGGCATTACATAATTTTAAGATTATGTAATATATTAAGACTGTTTAGAATACTTTTATTATTTGCTAAGATAATGAAAGTATTGTAAATAATTGTTTTCTTAAATATGTAAGCTTTAATTTTAAATTAAGGAGAACAAAAAAAAAAACTTCGAAAGAATGAATCTCTTTTCAATGAAATAAGAGTGAGCAACTAAAAATATAAAACATTGGAATATGAAAAGAAAGAACGAATGTACAGAAATCTGATTCGTAGAATGGGTTTTTGACCGAATTTTATTACATGACTAAGCTACATAAATTCCTTTTTGATTGCAATAAATCAACTGTTTTTTTTTTGGGTTTTTTTTTTTTTTAATGAGGAAAAAACAAGCGGAATGTTTGGATTACAATGAATATGGGATCATATTTGAAGGCAAAAGATGTTTTTTTGTTTAATGCATGAAAAGATAATATCGATTTTTAAATTATCCATACCCAACAAAAGAAGGATTAAAAAAAAAGGAAAAGCAAAGATGACTTCCTTTTTTTTTTTCCTCTAGAAATATTTTATTTAGAAGATGAAGTGAAATCCAATTTTTATTTTTTTCCCTAAAAAAACCAAAATGTTGAAATAGTATCCAAACCGTAAAAATTGCTTTTTAATAGCAGTTAAGTGTCCTCTCCAGAAAATTTTGAATTATAAAACCTGAGATTTCAAGAAATGATTGAATTTCAAGCAGTGAGAATTAAACAAAATTATTAATACAAACAGAACCAGTCAAATTTCATAAAAGCAAAAAAAAAAAAAAGGACAAAATTAAAACATGTATTTAACTGTTCATATTAATTAGTACTGTTTCTTCCTTTTAAAGAAAACTTTACCTTTATTTGTCGCTCGAAAGGTAATAATGCAGGCTTCCATCTCCTGAGATGGAATCTATGACATCTATAGTGTACATATAGAATAAGGATTCTGAAAGAGACTATTCCCCTACTTAATAATTCGGATTCCTCATTGTTTTAAATCATAAGTGGTTTTTATGATTCATCAAATTTGGAAGATAAAGGAGCAGACTTAGTGGACCAGTCCAATGTAGCGAAGCTTCTGCATATATCTGGGGATGATGGGGCATGTTCCCCTATTCCTTCTTCCCAAGAATCCCAAATATGCTGTAAGTGGCTTCAGGTCTGTAGATCTGGAATTCGTCGATGAGATGACTGTTTGGATGTACATTACTGTCGATAAATTGGTTCGGAAAAACCAACTGTACTCCTTAAAAAGGAGAATACAGTGCTTTAGATCGCTGAACTATCAGAGATTCTCCCCATCTAATATAACCATCCAACACCATTAGAACCGTCACCTCCATATTAATCCCTTTCCATGATTAGAAGATGATGGCATGTCTCAGGTTCTCTCCAGATTCTTGATTCACCAGACATCAGTCAATAGACTGGTGATACTAAGTTCATCAATGATGTTGGTGACTCCCCTCGAAACGGAGTTTGTTTGTTTGTTTGTTTTTTTCTTTTGAGGTGTTGGCAGCTTTGTTCAAGGATGTCTGCTGAAGCTTCGGGACATGTACAAGACTTGAAACTCCATACTGTGGCCACGGAAAGCTCTAACTGGAATTAATGTGCTCATCAAGTGGGAGGTGGCTTGGCAGCTAGAACTAGATAACGTACTGTTGTATCCAGTCTTTAGTAACAACCTTGGCCAGTCTTCGAGACAATTTTATATTTCATCACCATCCCCCTACTTTCATTACAACGCATTGGAAATATCTGCCTCTCTCTTCTGTAGAAATCATTGCGAGTTACAACACAATCAGCCAACTCACAGTGCTTTCTATCTTTTGCATCATCGTGAAAGTTAGCTCTTTTGTTCCAATCGAAAGAAACATCATATTTTTTTTCAAATATCCACATCATTGTTAACTTTCTAGGAATACATGAAACCAACTGTAGTCAATATTAGGCTCTTCCACATATTAGTATGCGATGGAGGCTTTCTTAACTTGGTGGAGAAAAGAAAGTTGTATTTTTTTATTCTCCAATTATTGCTCAATTATTTGTAAAGTAATTGTAAATTGTAATTTGATATGAAATTTTGTTTCATTTCTTTTAAATATTATTATTATAATGAGATATACCTTTGAGCTGTTGGTGTCTCTTTCTTTTCCTTGTGATCATTTTTCTCAACTACCGATTTTTTTTTTATCATAACGAGTTGTTTGGATGATATTTGATCCTTAGATAGAAGGGATGAAAGTGGAAGAGGAATGAGAGGAAATCGACAGAGAAAATCAATATGAACGATGTAAGTTAATGCTACCATCTTTTTTGTTTATCATTGGGAAAAAATTCTGTCAAATATTCCTCCTCGTCCCTCCTTCGCAGTAAATCGGAAGCGTATTTTTTTTTTCTTTCATTCCATTTGGATCAGATGGAAAATCTTCATTCATTTGGAACTAATTTAATTAAAAGAATAATTAGCAGAGGGTGCTTTAACTGTAAATGATAAAACATTTCCAAGAATTGAAATATATTTACTTTTGTTAAAGTTGACTGTAGAAATTTTCATTGATGCATTTGGATGTTTTATTGTTTATTATGTGAAAAATCCTTATCTTTATTGTGTGTGTGTGTGATTTTACACAAGTAAGAATGGGAATGTTTTTTTTTTTTCTTCTCTGGTCTAAGGAAGAGTGGGTCTCATTATCTGTGGTACCCAGGAAAATTTCGAACAAAAAACTGGGAAATCGGTGACACCTATCCACTGGACTTTGTCTGATGATCTTAAGGCAATCCTTCCCTGCTGTCCAAACACTCACTCGTATGCCTGGTTGCACAGTAGCTGAACCTTGGTCAAACTGGATGAAAAACCTGTCTTCAACCAATTGCGCCAACAACGTTCGAGATGGCGGTTCAAAAGCGTCGTCAAGTTAAACCGCCGAATTGTTAATAATATTTATATAATTTTCTCATTTACATTGGGCTCTTCTAATAAGAAATGAATGGATTATCGCCTCAGGATTTCCAAAACCTGTGACTTTTGTTTTGTTTTAAATGACAGAATAAAAATCCTCATCACTAAAATTCACAAATTATTTTCTTCTGATTTCTCCAAACAATCGAATTTATGCAAGGGAAAAACAAACCAAGTTCTTGTATTTACGAAAAGCTGTGCAGTATTTTATACTACCTTGTAAATAAATACATCAACTATCTTATTTTACCATTAACATTCTGTGTGTGTTTTAATAATAATCATAAAATTTTCAACAGTATCTGCTTTCTTTCTCGAGAAATCTCGAAGAAAAAAATATCAGAAAACGAGAAATCGAAAAATTCTCGAGAAACACACACACACACACACACTTGACTATATAAAAACCATATGTTTGTTTTTGACAATCAAATACATACTTGAGTGGGTGTGGGTCTTTCTTTGTACCTTTTTGAACCTATTTTTTAATTTTGTAAATAAATTCTAAAAATAACAGCTGCATTACATGAAGTTGAACAGAAGAACGGGATTAAAAGGGATTTTCATGATAATTTCTAGTGGTATAGATTTTAGTGATACAATCATACGGATATCTAAAATATTAATTAAGTCTCTACAGATTAAAATGTAGATTACCTAGATGGAACAGTGAATGCAATGTGATTATTCATCTTCAAATCATTGAATATTTTAATAAAAAGTTTGGTTTTGAATATTTATTAGACGAACAGAATGAAGATAATAATATTACCTCTTGTGAATAAACATAGTGTTTATTTTAGCGAATTTTCGTACATAGTGATTATTTTAGCGAATTTTCGGAACGATATTACGCCTTAATTTAAAATAAGCTTGAAAAATGAGTGGCGTAATGTCTTTTAGAATATTCGCTAAAATAAATATATTTGTACAGAAATATTATTATCTTAATATACTAAAATGAAGAGAAAGAAGTTAAGGAAGGATAAGATAAGCTAACGATAAGAAGGCAGTGTAATAGTTTATTTCGAGTGATTCCCTTTTCATTTAAGTATTCGTATAATTGTGATTCGTTAGTTGTATTCTAATGATTTCATTGATTTCCGTTCAGTGGAACTAATTATTCAAAGTACTTGGCATAAGGATCCAATAGGCTTAATATAATTTCAGTAATGGAGTCACGGAGTCTTTGTTTTCTCTCCCCCCCCCCCCTTTCAATTTGATTGACGTTCAGTGAGTCTGATCAAGTGATGTAGTTCAGCTTCAGAAAAATTTTTATATTAAAAATTTGTAGGCGATATAAAAATTTATATTTGATTTGGTTTGAAGCCAGAAGAGCTTTAATTTTTCAATAAAAATGAATGTTGTGGGCATCTTAATTATAAAATGAGTTATTATTCTAAATCCATTCTTAAACTATTAAGACTGAATTTAGAATAGAAAAAGTAAAGTAATGCGAAAAACTTGTATAGACATCAGCTTTTGTCGATGTCTCAATTAAACAAAATAAATAAAGATAGAAAAGTTTTGGTATTTTACAAATTTTTTTTTCATGAAATTATCCAGTGACTATCCAGGATGATGTTTCAACTTAAAAAAATAAATAAGATTTTATTAAATAATCGAAATACAGTAATTAAATGATTTTTAGTAAACGTGATTTCTCGATGAATTTGCTTTTTTATGTCTAATCAACAAAAAAAAAAAAAAAAAAAAAAAAAAAAAATCAAAAGATCTAAAAGGGAGAGGAGTCAGAAATACAGTCAGAATAGAGCGAGAAGATTATTATTGAAGTGGAGGCATCTGAGGACAGCTGTTTCGTCATCATGGCGAAAAGACTTAAACCGAAAGAACCGAATTTTGAAAAAAAAGCTGAAAATTTTCAAAAACGATGGAGGCGTGAACTAGATAAATAAATGTCATTTTGTGAAAAAGTAGGGAAATAATCTAAGCAGTCAGTAAAATTCATCTGTTCCTTTTGACGATTGTAATTTCCTAATGATTTCTAATTTCCTAATGTCAATATTATACCAACCCCACCCACACATCTGCTGTTCTGTGAAAGTTGCTCATATGTTTAATTTCTATGTTATTAAAAGTTTTCAATGAAGAAATCGATATTTTGAAACACCTTTTTTTCTCTTTATTTTTTTTTTTTTTATATAGTTTGGTAACTGGGTATTTTTTTTTCCTCTTCAATGTTTAATTTGGAGTCTTGGAAAATTGTAGGGGTGGTTAGGTTTTTGGCTGCGTTGTTGTTCATCTGAATAATAGTAATTATAATCTATTTTGACATTGAATTTGCTGCAGCTGCAACCTTTAGCTGTTTTTCTCTCATTACTTCTCTTATCATAACAACACTTTTATTAAAGCACAAATCTGTATTTAACTGACAATTGTCTAAAATTGTGGTTGGTTTGGAGTCGGGAGAAAAAAGTTGACCTTTATATCGGAAAGATAGACATAGAATAAAAGATCAACTTAATGTATATTACACTAACACACCTAGGGATTTCTTTTCATAATCTGCAATATTATTCTATGTTTCCTCATCGTATTGGATAATAATGTTTTTTTTTTAATTATTGATATAAATTTTTTTCTAGTCTTTATTTCTAATAATTTTAAATATTCAGTTATTGCAATCAGATTTAAGTGTTTACAACCAGTTAAATGGTAACACGAGCTTAAAGTAATGGTTGGTTATTACTTGAAAAAAGAAAAAGAGAATTGTAAATTTACTTCTCTTATTTGAAATAAGAAGGAAAGTCGATGATCATTGCGTGATCAATTCACTTGCAACAAACTTGCAATGCACCAAAAATAGGAGAAGTCTTATGAAATACGAATTCGTGGTGTAAAAACTGTATTGTCTATTTGATTATAAGTCATTGCCTAACTTTTTTAACCCCCTCCCCGTAAGTCATTGGAACCGTTATGATTTGTAAAGGTAGGAAAAATACGAGTTCCGGTCTGCGGTCACTGCAGAAAATGAAACGTGGACGGGGTCGCAGATTTGCAATCTAAAACAATCTTTTTTTTTTTTTTTTCACTTTTTCATTTTGTCTTATAAGTTTCCTATTCTTTTGAGTAGAGTAGATGTTAGCTATTAAAATGTTTGTATTAGTTAATTTCCAATTAAAACTTAGGAAAAAAATTGCAGGAAATATCAGATTTGTATTTTGAAAAGCAAAAAATTGATTTAGGAATTTTTGTATTAAATCAAAGAATCTTACTCTTTGATTGATCCTTTATGATTTTTGTTTATATATATATATAAGAAAATGATATGAATTCTAATGTTATACTCTTTACTTAAATAAATCCACTTTATTCCAAAGCTTTCATATATCTCAGGATAATGAAGTTTAAATCTTTGAACTAATTCCAGCCGATGAAGAATTAGTTTAAAGTTAAGTTAAAGGATGCCACGACAGGCCTAAGCAGGCCCAAGGGCTCGCGGGAGGTAAGGTCCCGGCGTTACTTGACCAACGGGACTAGGTTGAGGTCGGGGGGTCAGCCCGACGCCCGCCCGCCTTTAACTCCCGGGAAAGAAACCCGGTACCCATTCTACAGAGGGCTGGGTAGGCCCTAGGACCCGTTTGGAGGAGAATGGAGCGTGGAAAAATTCCCGTCTCCGCCGACACCGGGAATCGAACTCGCAGCCAAGCGCCTTACCCACTCGGCTTCCGGGCCCACAAGCCGATGAAGAATTACAACGACTAAAGTTTTGCTGCAGAGATAATAAGAATGGGCTGAGAACTAACATTCAACCTAAGAACCCATTGAATTTTTTTGAAATGCTGAATAAGTGTTTTATTTAATTTGTGTTTTTAAATTTGAAAATCGGAATGCAAATAGCATGCTTAAGTGTTGAGTTTCCCGTTGTTATTTTATTATTTTCTAAGTTTAATATAAGGTTTGAGTTTTCAAATCCAACTTGCAAATAAAATCTATCCACTGATTAGATTGAGTTTTGAACTGGAATTTATAGGTGCAATAATTTGACTTGTCAATTAATTGGACATTTATATGTGGTATCGACCAATCTTATTAGTTGGCTCGGCGGGGGGGTTTCAGAGCCTAGGAGCTGAAAATGTTCCCAGTGAAGATTTATATTCTTCCTGTGTTTCTGATTGCCTCCACCAGTTGATTTAAAATAGCCAAGTTTAGGTTTGTTTGTGCCGGATACAGCTTGTTTCAGGTGAGTAATTTCAGTACGTTTCTCTCTTTTTTTGCCAGGTTGTATTGAATTCTATATATATATTGCACTCTGTTGTTTATCGATTATTTGAAACAAGTGTTGAGAACCATTATTTCATGAACAGTTGAATTTCCTTGTAAATGTCATTTCAGTAGATCGTATGTCGTTATGTATTCAACAAAAATGAAGAAAAAAATTTGTTAACTTTCTTGTTTTCTATTACATAAGATAATTTGCAAAAATATTAGGAAAATATTTGGTTTTAATTTAATTTCACCTTTCTTATTTCTAGAATTAGACAGTGTTGCATTGTTATATTCTCAAAATTGTTCTTTTTCCTTTTTATTGTACTAATTTGGTTTCTAAGACACTATCGTTAACTAACATCAATTTCACATTGATTTTGTTTTATTAATTGATATTTGGTATTGGAAGAGAAAATCCTATTCAATATGTGAGTATTTTGTATCTAAACGAATGATTCATTTTGTAGTTGAATGAATATAAGGAATTAAAGAAGTTGAATTCCAACCACATAACATTGACTGTCTATCAATAAAAGCTGGGATATTGATGCGAAATACCTATCTTGTGTATGATTTACTATGGATTTTTTTTTTACTACACACTGAGGTAGCCTTTTTTTTTTTTTTTTTTCATTAATTTTTCATAATAATATCTCTTACGAATATCAATCTGTAGTTGGATCTTTTGGAACGATAACTCAAAGTAATAATGCGTCGAGCTTTTTATTTAAAGATTTAACCATGTTATTTAGAACTATTATCATATTGATTGTTACTAATTTTAAGGGTACTAATTTTTAAGGCAGCAGAATTATTAGTTTTAATTTCACTTTTTAAAAATTACATCATTCGGGTTCGACTAAATAAGGATGTACATACAATACATTCATTCTAAATATATTTTGAAACGTTTATAACAACGCATTACTCCACAAATTAATTACTTGAAGATCTTTTTGCCGATAATGTAATTTGAATATGTGAGCTTTACTATTTGAACTTTGTATGATGATATGTCAACTTAGATAGTGGATAAGGTTTCGCTTGAGCAATGTCATCTAACGAAAGGATTTAATTGAAAGGGAACTTAATTTGAAATAATATTGTTGTTGCTAATGATCTTGTCCTTTTATAAAAATTATCTTCACGGTAATCAAATGTTGAGATTCATTATCAATTAATTCGACAACTTCAAAGCAATTTTCCATCAAATGACAACGGTGAATGTTTGGGATAACCATTTTATCTCTTCTCCAAGTAAACATAAATTTCTCGTATCTTCTCTAAACTCTTGAAGAAAACAACGAATGTAGCTTTTTGTTTGTATTTTAAAAGCGTAATATTTCACAACTTTCTTCATAATTCGCCAGAGGATTGTAAAACTGTCCAGCTCATTAAAACATAGAAAACGATTAAATATTTGGGCTTAATTAGAAATGTTTCTTGGAATTATCATATCTAAACAAATTATCACACATATTCTATCACATAAATACTTCCAAGTAGACATTTAAAATATTAATCTAATGCTTTACTCGATTTGAATATAAACTAGGCTCCTCATACCTTTGGCCAACACTAACGACATTAAACCTCTTTAACTAATCTGAAAACAAACCTTTGAAAAGCAAATATAAAAAAAAAAAAAATAGAAATCTAATTTTAAATAAAAAGTTCCAACAGAGCTAAAAACTACTGTAAAATCTTCGAACACAGATAAAACAAACAAATCTTCATGTAAAAATCTGAAAAACAAGAAGAAAAAAATCGTTTTCCTTATCCGGATGTATAGGATATCTATGGAAAGAGAATTTCAATTATGTAATTGAAAACTTAATCAACAATATAAATGATTATTATATATTATATATTTATATAAACATGGTGATTCAAAATTTCCTGTAGAAACTTTAAAGGTAGGCTCTACTCAGTAAGACAAACAAAAAAAGTTCAAATAAACATGGGTCCGGAAATGAAGAGTTTTCATTATTTAATGTATGGTTGGTTATTTCCGGACCTATATTAATTGTTTGTTTTTTTTTTTGTTTTTTAAAAAAAAAACGTTTATTAAATCATTCTTTCCCTATTTTGTATATCTGTTTTAATTTATGAATATTTTTAAATACGTTTTATCGCATCGAAGTGTGCCAACAAACAACCATTATTTGAACAATTAAAACTATTCATTTCCGGATCCATGTTTATTTGAACTTTTTTGTTTGTCTTACTGGCTAGAACCTATCTTTGAAGTTTGTACAGGGAATTTTGAATCGCCCTGTATATAAATGGAAATATATCAATTGGAAAATATGAAGAAAGTAGCTGATAGATTACAGTATTTGCATACCCTCCAACTTCTACGGAGTATCCGTAGTTTGTACGGAAAATAAGTAAGTACTACGAAACTACGCGAGAATGGGGAAAAGCTACGGAATTCAGAAATTTTCATCCTTAATTTTTTTTTTCCTCAAAAAAAAAAAAAAAAGTGCTGATCAATTACGCTTTCCTGTCAAAATGGACGCCGCCGTCTGTTCTCGCCAAGAAATTATAGTTAACTTATAGTAGGCTAACGTTTAATTATCGGAGAAGTTCTAATTTATAAAAATACTTGTTTATTTATAGACTCATTTACATATTATGTCTGTTAGATTTCAGGATTTATAAATACAATTCGCTTTTGTTAAGTAACCAGCGATTAGCGCAATGGCGCACTCTTTGTCAGAAGATCAGACGGAAGTGCTTGACCAGAATAATCGATGCTACATGCGCAGATCTCACAAAAACCGGGCGGCTAACTCTCATTCGGTTCGTAAATTTGTTGAAAGCTGCATACGCTTATATCATGGATCGGTTTTTAAAACGCAGTAATAAGGATGTAGAGGTAGATCCGCCTAGAAAGAAAAAAAACAATCAAAAATTTCGAGAGGAGTATCGAAAGCTTTTCCCTTGTCGTCTACCAGGAAAGGATGGATATGCTGGATGTTGCACGGTATGCTGCACGGAATTTTCCGTTGCCCATGGCAGTCGAGACGACTGTAGACGTCTAGTGGTGCCACATAGTAATGCTCAACAGAGAGACTATTCAGTATTGTTCGAAAAAATCAAACTATGGGGAGATCAACAATGAACATAAAAACGTTAGAAACTCTTAATTACAAAGTCAAATATGGACTGTTGTTATAACAAAAATTTTAATGCTGATGAATTAAAAAGAGCAAAAAGTGCATGTTATAAATTCTTACATAAAACCAGTAATTTAGATGTTGATGAAGAATAATACAGTAAAATTAAATGTGGTAAGTATAAAATGGTTTTTTTTTTGTTGTTGTTGAACTGGAGATTTCGTTTTGTTTTTTTTCTTTCTCCCCCTCCCCCCCCCCCCGCCGACCACTACGGATAGGAGGATGACCAATGTTGGAGGGTATGTATTTGAGTGCTGCCCAAGGTTTTGGAATCCACATTTTGTTCTTCTTTTTTATTTTCTTGGTTTTAGTTTTTGATGGGTCACAGTTTCCGTCATGTATGCTTAATACCTCCCCTCGTACGCCTTTTGAATCCTGCACTGGCTGATTAGGTCTGGCTGAGGAAAGCTCGAAACGGCCGTCCCAGTGTATCAGCTCGACTCAAAAGGCATTCTTATTTAAATATTTTATCAAAAAAAAAAAGAAAATGATGTTATTGCCTTACATTAATGTTTTGAAAAAAATAACTTTTTTTTTAGCTAAAAATTATTTGACAATTAAAGTATTAAAGGGTATTTTTTTATTATTATTATTATTATTGAATTTTGTATCAAAATAATGATGTAATGACATTATATCTAAATTCAGATCCTTTTGATAGGAATTATTTGTCATTCTTAAGTGACTACAACTTTTGTGTTTAGAATTTAAAAACAAATGTTTAATTGAATAATTTTTAAAGAAATAAAGAAAAAACAAAACAAAACTGAAATTTCTTTGAAATTTTGATGATTCTGAAAAATACCAATTGTTTTATTGGCTGTTCGAAATATAAATTGTGAATTTTTATTGTAAGACGAGCGTTGATTAAACTCCGTTGGACTGAAGAGAAGGCAATGGTTCAAAACACTATAATATTTCATAGGTTAATAACATGTGAGGACAGACCGTCATAAATAAGTGACCGCTCTTCATAAACTACTCTGGAAAAATCTACACGGCTATCAGATGATTTAATGCTGCTATAAACTATAATGAAACTGCACATCTCATGGATATACAAGAGCCTAGCAAGGGAATAGCCGCGTTTTAATATTATTACAAAGGAGATGCTCCGCCGTGTTATACTCCATTATGAATCCTTTTTGGTGAGTAATTTGATTGCCGCCTGTTCATTGATTACTCCCTCGCACAAAGCGGTCACTTTCAATTAATTATTGATTTCTATTATGCCGAGTAGCCCCGTGTGTTATCACCATTTATTCAGTTGCCATAAGAGGCAATTGCAGTTAATATGGGCCCTCTTGTGGTGTTCAAAGTAAGTTTTGATCCCTATTTTTCCTTTCTCATTTATGCAACGCTTCAGTTTAAATGATTTACAGTGACGTCATCATGAGTTATTTTTTTTCTGGGTTAAAGCCATTAAGAAATGTTATTAGAACTCTTTTTGTTTTTCGATATTTCTAAAAATCTTTGCAAATTCGGAATTATTTTCCCTTTTTAAATTATTTTCTCGTCTGTCACTTAAGAAATTATTATTATTGTTCCAGTTTTATTGCTCTAACTAAATTGGTAGGCAACGTAACCGTGGATTTGATCACGCAAGTCTTGATTTAAATAATTAAGCAGCGAAATTAAAGCATATTAAGAAAAAACGTTAGTTCCAAGTCTTCATTCGCAAAATTTCTGGCAGTGCTTGACTGTATGGATTTTTAAATGTCTAAATTGTATTCTTTATGTTTTTAGATTTTGTTCTGTGTCTTTGTGCTATAGGTATTAGTATATGTTATACCTTGATCAATGCATTTTCTCACTTCGTATTTGATTTGATGTTAATTTGAGGGATCCTGATTTTTAAGAATTACGCTTCTTTGATATCTGTTCTGTAAAATGGGTTATTGTGGGGGTATTTCTAGGCCCCTTGAATGCATTGTGGTTTTTTTTTTTTCATCCATCTATTACAAAAAAATTAGCATTCAGTTTGTCAGTTCATGGCATTTTTTGGTTTCTTAATGATTTAAAGGCAAAAATCTGGAGGTCGATGAGGCTTTTTTTTTTGACAGAATCGGCTGTGAATTGGATGATTCACCTGCTGTCATCAATGACTCACAAGCTCTCACTTTTGGCATTTTTTCCAGACGTGTTCTAGCATTCCACAAGTAGCAATTTTTTCCAGGCTTTCTTAGTTTCCTTCACCATAGTTGCTATTATTATTATT
>JAFIDM010000004.1:16594106-16722415 GCA_023159025.1 Thereuonema tuberculata | reverse complement strand
AATTAATTTTGTATTAAATATTTTAGCATCTATTTTATTGTTATTATAAGTAATGTTAAGAAAATGGTTCCTTTTCTTTTTCTTTTTAGCCTAGTTTTTAAATAAACACACATATGCTTTTTATTTTATGCTTTTAATTTCTTTTTTGTTCGATTCATTTTACATGAATATATGTAAATAGATTTTCTTTGCGCTACTTTTTATTTTGTTTTCTTACTTTCCAAGTTGCATTTACTCAATATGTTCATATATAATTAATACTCACGGAAAATTAATACAGATATTAAATAGAAAAACAAAAAAAGGAAAAAAGAACGCATTCAAATCAAACACTGAAGAAGATAAAGAAAAAAAACAAAAACTATTGAAGTTTATACAGGAAATTTACAAACTGAATAATTTTTAGGATAGTAAATATATTGTTTTATATTTATTGTTATTTTATGTCTGGGTTGATTCCTTTATAATGTGTCCAATGTCAAAAGAGTTGTTTGAACTCAACAAGCGAATGAAATCATTGTTACTTTTATTATTCTTTTTTCCCCATTAAAAAAAATTAAATGAATGGTAGAACAGAATGGTATTCTGTTATTTGCAGTTTCTGAAAATCTGCAATTTGTGAAAGAAGTGATGGGATTTTATTGTTAATGAATAATAGAGGATAGTAAAAAAGAAATGCTTCCCTTGGTTCCTCGAAAATCACTATTAATTGCTTCATGTTAAAAATAATACATTCCTAAATACGTTTCTATTGACTCAGTCTTTCTGTAGTTATTTGATTACAAATAGACTCATTTATTTCAAACGAACTTTTGGTTTTATCATATTACTTTCTTTCTTTTCTTTTTAAAGAGGGAAGAAAAAATAGGAAACGGGAAAGCTCTGAAAAAGTTCTTTTTGCATCTTAACTGAACGTTTTTTTATGGATGCGGAGTTGGAATATTTATAAGAAATTAATGATTGTAAATGACGGCAGTTCGTAACTAGATTTTTTTAAGGAAAATGGAATATTTATTTTCTTGCAGTATTTTGAAATCATAAAAAATTCATATACGTTCTTACGAATTCTGAAAATTCAAAAAAAAAAAAACACACAAATAAATAAATACAATAAAAAATATTTGAAGGAAGGAAGGTTTTTTTTTATTATTTTTTCTTCCAGTTTGTTTATTTAATTCCTTCCTAGTTTAGCCGAATGTTTTAATGTATTTTTATTTGAAATGATCAATAATTTTCCCTCCTCATTAACCACCCCTTTCTTTCCTTTAGGCTTAGGTTGTTTGTTTCATTGACAGCCGATCTTAGTATGAATAAAAACTTCAAAGTTAAAATACAAGTTATATTAATGATGGCTTAGAAAACAGTCAAAAATAGTATTCAGCTTGTTGTAAAAACAAAAAACAAACTACAAATAGGCCTGAGAATTAAGCGTCTGATCCTTATAGATATGATGTCGAATTTTTGTGTCCTGGTAAAAAATCACTATATTTGTATTCATAGATCTGAGTAAGTTTGAACAGTAATATATCTACAAAAAAACAGTAGTATCGTAGATCTTTCGGGTGGCGATAATTAAACTTTTCTTATTCAGAGTAGTGTAAAGACCGATGTAACAAATTTTGTTTAAAAATTAAGCTATCGGCGGTTATTGTTTAAAAAATCGCCGATAGAGGGAATGTGGCGTTGTACAATATATAAAAGAAAAAAAAAATGGACAGACATAGATAACAGAGCAATAAAACATTTAATATCAATTTAGTTTAGCACAGTAATTCTGAAAGTTAGTGGAGCGGAAGATTTGTCAGAAACCTTTTGAAACCTGGAGCACATTGAGTTCACGAAGCCGAAGAAGTCCTGACCAACAAGACCTAGTTGAGGACATGTTGAAGATCAGCACTACGTAATAAGTCTGAAGAAATGTGCGTCCGTAACACATTGCCCTTTAAGCTGCAAGGTAAAGACGTTGCCTTCAAGTAATCCCACAATCACAAACCGCATGGAGTTGAATCAGGGATGTAAGATGGCCACGCAAACTGGTTTAAAATTACTGGAATGTTTTCTATGAAGTGATGCCAATAACAGCTGCAGAGTGGAGAAGTGTTTCTTCTTGCATAAAATTGGTGTCGTCCAGACTTTGTCAATGCTGAGGTTGAAAAACTATTTAGCATATCGTAATATGCAGTTACGGAGCAGATTACTGGCCCATTGGGTGTGTTGTTTTTTTTTTTGTTTTTTTTCAAAAACGAATGGCCCTATTATAAAATCTGCTGTGATACCAGCCACAAAGTTAACAATTCGTATTTTTGTAAAAATATCAGTTTTTTTTTTAGCTAAAACAGCGCCTCCTTCCTTCCCAACTGCGATTTTTTTTAAATACTTTTTTTTCTCACCGCGGAATCCTGCTTAACATTATTAGTCTGCCTATTGGTGACATTCCGATTGTTAGATCGAGCTACAGACGCTCTGAATAGGTGAAGTTTAATTTTGGCTACCTAATATCTATTGCTAAAATCAACTTCGTTATCTGAATACGATGCAGATACAATTAATTCTCGCTACGAGAATAGAAAACAGAATGGATTTTAAGTTATTTGTTTTTCATTGGTTGTAAGATTTTTATATTTAATTTCCTGTGGCTTCAGTTTAAATTTTAACAACTTTTCTCTTTCTGTGTCTAAAAAATTACATTTCTTTAAAAAAATAGTTTGAAAGTTTGATTGTAAACAAGCTTTTGTCAGAGGAAGCGATTGTTACATGAGGAGGAGCATTGTCTTACTTTTGAAAATTTTCAGTAATAGCAGAAATAAGTGGATTGAAATTTTCACTTGATTAATTATCAAAACGAAATCTTGTCTTTTTGTAAAGAGGGAAGGTGTTTTAACTTGACCTCGTACACAAGAAATCACCACTGTTGTGTTTTTCTATTTAGGTCTTTTGAAATCTTTTTTGTTTATTTGTCTTTTGGATTCGATTGACAAAAGCGGGTGTTTCTTGTTTACATCAGCAATTAAATGAAAAAAAAAAAGGGGGAAATTGAAGCATCTCCACCTCCATTTTTATGACAGATTTATTTCCATTAACTGTTGGCTCGTGTCAGTGTAACATGTTGATGCCATTCAACAAAACAAGTTTCAGCCCCTAAAGAGTTGTTCCAAGAAACGAATTGATTTCGAATATTGATTAGAAATAGAGAAGCTGAGTTGGATCGATTAGCTCATGTGTTGTTGCTTCTCTCAACTTATTTTCTGAGCCACACGTCTGACCTGGAATATCATTATTATAAGCATTTAGTCTACAAAGATCTTACCGGCATTCTCTGTCGGATTAAAGTTAACACTTCTGTGTACTTTTGAACATTGAATTGTTTTTGTCTGTTTCAATCAGTTTTCAATGTTTATTTTAGTTTGTACTGTATTTTGTTTGAGCGGCAGATTTTTAAAAATATTACAGTTAAAAAAAAAAAGAAAATCCATGAGGAAAAGTAAAATTCATGGTTGAAAAATGCTTTTCTTAACAATAATAAATTCTTCCAATGTTAAAGAAATAAATTGAACGAGAAATGTTAGAAGAATATAATTGGTAGAACCAATATAAATTAAAAAGAAAAAGAAACAAGTATTTACAAATAATGAATCCATAAGGTAGTGATAAGGAACTTCAGAATAATTCAGGCTAATTTATATACAGAGACCTTCATGTTATTTCTTTATTGTAAATCAAAAATGGTTCCAAAAGATTTTTAAATTTTAATACAAAATATTAAAAATATTGAACCTGTTTACTTTTTTTTTCCAAATCTATAAATTAATTGCAAAAAATGTATCGTCATTGGAGAACAAATATAAAATCAATAAATAAGCAAGCAAATAAATAAATATTTAATTTAGAATTTATATATTTTTAGTTACTTATTTATCTTATAAAGTAGAGTAACAAACCTTAAAACCTTAAACTAAAAATTTTAATACTTCATTGTTATTAAAAGTTGTCGTTGATGACTTAGTGTTCAATAGTTTCCTTAATAAAACTTAATCCATTTACTTGAAATGCTTGCTCTGAGAAATTTAAGAAAGAATTTTATAACCGTGTCTTACGTAGCTATGGATTAAAATTTTAACAAGCTAAAAGCAGTTCTGAAATTTTTTTGTAAAGATGTTTTAAGATGAAAAAGAATGTTGTGTGAATGTCTTGAGATAGGTGGGTTTGGTATTTTTTTCTTTGTTTCTCAGCTCGTGCTGAAGGGCGATTTGGTAGCTATTGACCAGCCGTGGTGTTGCGGAGTGAGAAAAGGGAGGCGGTGACCGTTTCGTGAGCTGGCTGTAAGTTCATTTGCATGTGTCCTGCCCTGCCTTTCCCCTTCGCTGCATTTAAAGCTGAAGTTGGCGACTGCCTGGCCTCTGCCTTAGTCAGTCGATAAGTAAGCTTTGGTTCTTACTGCAGTCGTGCATCAACTTTTCTGAAATTTCCCTTTTTCTTTACCATACAATTATTTTTTGTCACTTGTGATCGCAATCCTGTAACACCTTGCGCAGGATTTAGACGTAACATATCCTTCATAACTAACAACTAAAGAAATTGACTTACAGGACTTTATTGGTCCATTTTTGTTTTCTTTTATAAAAAAAAACAACCCAACATGAATTGAAGGTTATCTAGTAACGCCTACTTTTAAACTTTCCATTTCGTTGAATAAATACATTTCGGATTAAGATAAGTCTTATTTAAGCTTCTGAAACCGCTTGAGAACAAAGGCTTTGTTGTATTTTAGAAATTAATATGAGATGAATGCTATTCCTTCGTCTGCCTATTTTCGCTTCCCCAAGATGTTGACGGATCCCAAGAAAAAGAGCGTTTCCTGTGTGACCATCGATTGGAATCCATTCATTTCGATAACCGATACAGTAACATTATTCATAATTTCACTAAATAAGAAGTTATCTGCTGGGATAAGATTTATTAAGGTAATTGAATCATAATCTTACTGAAACTGCTAATTTGCTGACTTTCCCATTGTCTCTTTTTTTGGAATAAAATAATTGAGGACAGCAAATCGGTAGTAAAGATAACTGCAATGAGATTTCTTTCTTCTTTTCTTTCTCAAAATTCATTTAAATGATTCTCTTCTTGGATCAAGAAGTAAACTTGAAGAGATTTTACTGAATTTGAATACTTTAATAGAAATGATAAATATAAACAATGTGATTCTATAGGTTCTACTAAAGAATGGAATTGAAATATGTATATTATTTTTATGAAATAGTTGCTTCTAATATAAATTTAATTCTAACTTGTGTCTGTGTTTACTTTTCTTCCACGTAATTTAAATTAAATTGCAAATGTGATATTTTGACTTTCTTTCCATCGTATGTTTCTGAACCGAATATTTTTGTTTCCATTGTCGAATTAAAAATTACTTTCAGTAAGCAAGAGAGTTGCAATGGCGATAACTGATGTTGAAATGTTTCAGAAAACGAATAGATTAATGTAGTTTCCGTGTCTTCAATTTCCTTGTTGCAGTTTCTGAACCAGTGGAATTATCAAAGGATTGTCTATTTCTTGACAATTTCAGTAGTTATCGTGAATGAAATGTTAGGAATCTACATGTGGAAGTAGCAACCATTAATTCATTGGCGCTACGTCGTTCTGTCTCGTAGGGACTCTTCCGCTGCCGAATCAATACGCCCATATGTTTAAAAGCGTCTATGCTTACCGCAGAGTAATAAGGCCGCTGACATCTCTTGCGCTGACTTAATTATAATCCGAAGACAAACTGGCGAAACAGAAACGAGGCAAGTTGGAGGCCTTTCTGAGTTGCCTCAATCCGATTTGAATGTAGGAAATAACAGAATAATCTTCTTTTGTGGTAGTTGAACAGATTTTAAAACAAGTGGAACTAAATCTGTTCTATTTGAAAATCAATATTCGTTGCACTTTTAGAAAAAGAAAGCCTAGGAAATGGGATGATTCGTGACAAGCAAAGAATGGTTTTGAATAGGTTTTGCCATTTATTTCTGAAGTAGATGACAATTGCATCGTACCTCAATTGCGGTAGGTCTTGTTAACTTATGTATATTTGAGACGGAACAATAAGGGGATGTAGCTTTGTCGTCTGTTTGATTGCAAAGACTTGATTACTGCATTGATTAGTTTTTATTTCTGCTTCTAAGGATCTCAAATCAAAACTTCTTAAACAAATTCCTTGTGATTTTGATTTTTGGAAATATGGTTTGTAACTAAAGAAGAGGTAGAAAATCTCTTCCAAAACATATTTGCTCTTTGGATTGTGCACATCCTCAGGCTCTGGAATGGATTAAGTGTTAGCGAAGCTGACTAGTGTTGTCATTTCTTAGTGATAAATTGATTTAGCGATAATGTCAGAGCAGATTTGCCGATTGATGGAGAAGGAGGCGCTCCAAGTAAAACACGATATTGCTTGAGAATTATTAGAGTCACTTTCCATTTGATTTCTAACTCGCCTTTGTAGTAGATAGCGTGTAAATTCAGTCTAAATCTTGACAATTGGGCAAGACTTGTTCATAGTCAGTGGTCGGTTGGAGGAAGAAGAAGAAGCGCAATTGAAACTTCATCCTCATCTTTTCCACTTGGGTTTTGTTTGTTGCTTTTAATTTTCTGAGGTCTTTGCTCGCTTGACTTCATTGCTGAAATTACGAATTTAATTTTAGGAAAACAAATGAAATTTGTGAATTAGACTTGTGCAACGCTTTTCTAAATAACTGACTTTGGATTACTGTAACTGTTATGCAAATTTAAAAGGTGATTTTCGGGTCTACTTAGCGAAGGAAATGCAAAGATGGTTGAAGATAGATGGGCTACGTTCTCTCAACGACTTGATTTCAAGACTATTGAGAATACTTATGTTGTAGCAGCTGCACACCTTAAAAAACCTTTGTTACAGGAAACGTTCAGTTAAAATTACTGCAAAAAATTGTATTATGATAAAGATTTCTTCCAGAAAAGATAGAAAAATTAGATTATGGGTACATTTGTTTAAGATTACAGTACTTTGTTATTTTCGATTATGTTACTAGAAAGAGAAAGGTTTTTATCTTGTAATTTAATTTTGTTTATAGTCCCCTAATCAGGACGAAATATAGATAGATATGAATAGAAGAAGTTGAATTGATTTGAGTCATTTTCTACACTACATAAGAAGATATATCTAAGTTATGATGTAGATTATGGGGAGTTGTCTGAGATAAGTGTTTCACAGGAAATTTCATTTCTTTCAAACCATGTATTCAAGTATTTTAATGCAAAGGAATAAATTCTAAAAAATAATAGAGATTATTTAAGCGATTTCTTATTTAGAAACTTTTTTTTTTTCCTTTCATCATCTTGTCTGGCATTAAGAATTGTAAAAGAAATAGAAACTTCAATCAAAATCTAAATTTTCCAGTTTTTGTCTCTTATTTCTTGAACATCAGGAAAAAACAATCTTCTCGTGTCATTCCTCAGTGGTTTCCTTCTAAATAGAACTGCAATGGAATATTGAAAAAAAAAAAGATAAAATTGTAAGATAATTTAAAGCAAAAAACTGTTGAATCAGAGCTTTGAGGCTCCTGGAGGCCATTTGTGGTTGGTGTTTCCTAGGCCAGAAGCCGTTCTGTTGGAAAAATGGCGGCAAAAAAAAAAAAAAAAGTTTCAAAAATATCTTGTTTGCTTTTTCATAGAATAGAGATCCTACTGCAGATCTACGAAATTGCAAATTGTTAATAAGAATATCGAAAGTTTTTGGCCTAAGCACACATACACAAAAATTACTACATTTATTAATAATTTAACGTTCTGTTTTCTGATAAAATATCATCATGAATACCGAAGAGTGAGTGAATATTGAAAATGTCAGATACATAAATATATTCACAAAAATTTCCAAGTTAAAATGTTTTAATTGTATATTATGCTAGCAGAAGGACCCTAAATTACCCACGGCAGAAAAGACAAAGAAATAAAAAATAACAAACCATCCGTTTATGAATAACATTTAAGGCTTGCGCCGCTGGTTGTCGAAATTGAAAATAAATAAATTTAGATCTTTATTCGTCTTGGTGATAAAGCCTCGTTAGCTTCATCACAACCGATTTTTTGATGCTTAAGATTCGGTGAGATCGCATTGGAACCAAACTTTGCTAAAACCTGTTCAATTAATGATCTTGCAAATTTTCATTTGATAAACCTAAAACAAACGAACAAACAAACAAATAAATAATAGGTAACAAATTCTGCTTTTAAAGTATTAAATACAATCATAAAAATATTAAATGAATAATTAATTCATTTAATTCCTTAATTAAAAATATTATATAATATATGATATGATTAATAAAATCATTTTGTCCAATTAACATTGAGCACACTCCCTGCCATCCCTAGTATTATCTCTTCGATAACATGTCGTCTACCTCCTCTAATCGCCCCCCCCCCCCCCCAATGAATTGAGTACATTTTAATTTATTCTAGTAATTTTGTGTTTTGTTTGAATAATTGGAGGGCGTTCAGTTTTTTTTTTCTTTATTTTGTCAAGTGGCAACAAAAAATAATTAATCCAAATGAATTTCATTGATTTTTCTTTGTCTTACCTGAAATATTTCTTTTGGTTTCTTTAATATATTACTGGTGGATTGTTTGATCCTTGTGAGAGTAGTCGTAGGAAATATCTTTTCTTTTTTTTCTTTTCATTTTTCATGAGATTTGTCGACCGTTTACTTACCTTGGCAGATGAAGAACTCCTCCATTGGATCGCCCATTTCCCCGTGCTATTGCCATCCGAATTATGATCGGGTTGGGTGCGATGCAATCCTGTGAATGAAATCGTCAGCCACGATTCTTGGCCACTTGGATTCGGCCATGAATTATGCAGTCGCCGTCCAACGGACTCTCCGATGGCCTCCATAGTTCGATGGTGTCCGGCGGGAGAAAGAATAGAGGCCCGGTCGATGATTAATTCCATCGCAGACACCAAAGACTAAAATAACTGCAGAACTGTTAATAATTGATTCATTGCAATTTTTAGGATTTCCTGATGCAACATTTCCGTTTCATTGTTATCTTTCTCTCCATTAAATGTTTATTTATCATAATTTAAATATTTTTTATTAAATATATTAAAGAACGTATTGTAATTCTGATTTGAATAGGAATTTTTTCTTTTCGAAGCAGTTGTAGTAACATTTTAATTTAAAGCCTGAAATCCTAATGGAGAAACGTGTTAAATGAAACTTTTCAGTTTATTTGTTCTTTTTTAACGTTCAGACTCCTTTTACTAAAAGAAAAGTTAATTGTGAATGCGTTTTTAGTGTATTTTATGCGTTTTCTAGTACGTTCTAGAATTCCGAGGCTTTCATCTACCTTTATTAATTAGTCATTTTTAAAAATTTCAAAAGTACCTTAGGTTTCCCCTTCAATTTCTTCCAAATGTTCATCTGACTAATGCTGGGCGAACACGTACCAATATGCGGCAATATTGGTGGACAATATTGGTCATTATTGATATTGGCAGTTGGTATTGTGCGCGAACACACAGTTTTTCCTTTACGAGTATTGGCCTGGTTACGGCATTGCTCCCTAGGGAGAGCTAGAGAGAGCGTGTTTCCGTACAGAATTGCTATAGTATTAAACGCCGTCCCTCTGTAGAAATCAATTAAGATTCTTTCATTATCAGTTGACAAAATGTTGTTGTTTGAATTATCTGTTTTGGGCCGACCCATTTTGCTGATTTTAAGCCTTGTTTCTCAAACAAAATGGCCGGCGTGAGTGAGTGATTTTCCGATTTTCAAAGTCCCGCCTTCCTTTGACGTCACCATTGTCACGTGATTTCATCCGTTCATGTGATTCGCTCGCTCATCAGCAATATTTCTCGCCAACTAAAATTGTTCCTTTTTTTCCCGACAATCGCCAATGGGCAATATTGAGCAATATTGTTCATTTTTATTGCTGGAAACGGTTGGTACCAATAAAAATGACCAATATTATCCACCAATATTGCCGCATATTGGTACGTGTTCGCCCAGCATAATTGATGAACAACAAAAGTACCAACTATTGTCCTTTTCTATTTTTTTGTCCCAATTGATCGGGAAATGTAAAAATAGTCTTAATCTTGATGAAGTCAAACGTTTTCTGTTTATTTGAGACTCTTTTCCACTAAATTATGCCTCAGTCAGATTTTGGCGTCAGTTCAGTAATTGGAGTTTAGTAAAAGTGATTCATCTTATTCTATTAAATGTAAATATTAATTATCGTTGAATTTTCTAATTTCTACCGTTTCAATGGTTCATTTTTGTTCTTCTAGTTGTTGTTTAAAATATTTCAAGCAGTAGAATTTTAAGTTAAGGAGCATTTCTTGATTTCTAGGTCGTGAGTTTGTGACACAGTATTTGTAGTGTCAATTGTAGTCACTGACTTAGCGGCAGTCGAAGGCTTATTTAAATTTTTAAGCCAATCAATAGAATAGTAAAGAATTCAATTTTAGTAAAGTGGGGGTTACCAGCAATCGTAGTTTGATAAATAACATCAACTATTAAGATCGAAACGTGAACCACTTGGGCAAAGTATGATTTGGATAGGATTTGATTTAATCTCTTAACATGCATTAAAAGACTTATTTCGTAATAAAGTACAATGTATCAGTAATATCTTTTAACATTTTAAGATGTAAACCAAAATAAATTTCAGACACATAAGATGATTAAAAAATAAAAGAAAAAGGTTCTCATAGGGCAATCGGTCCAGTTTCAGTCCAGGAAATGAAGAAAGTGACCTAATTTAGAAACTGAATTAAAAGAAATATTTGGAAAGACATCAGAAACAAACAGAGTCAACATATTAATGGTTTCTAAACGTATAATGTAAAGTAAAAAAAGACAGTGAAATAAAAAAACACGTTGAATGGAAGTTGGGGCTGTTACTCCCGAATCCCGGCGTGGGCTTGGTAGTTTCGTTCTTCCTTCTGTGTGTGTTACTTTTCCTTTCAATTACTTGTTCTCGATTCAATACCTTGTTGCTGGCACAGGAGAGCCTCAATCTCTCCATTAAAATTCGCGCAATGTGAGCGAGATCAAACAAAAAACCCACGTTAAAATGTAATAAATGTAAATGTTTCAGCTCATTGAGAAGATCAAGCAGAAAAATCTTCTCTGATCCGGTTTTATTTGTATGTGAATTACAATTGAAAGACTTTTTTTTTTTTGTCCTCTTAGAATAAATTATAAATTAATATTTAAAATCAAAATAAGAGTGCTGCAAAAAAAACCAAAAAAACAACAACAATTTTTTAAATTATAACCGATAAAGTGTTTATTTGACTTCTTTTTTGCCATCTAACGACAAATAAATAAATAAAATTATTTTATTAATTTCAGACCAACTGTTTTTGTTTTTTTAATTTGTAATCTTAGGAAATTGTTACAAACCATGAATCTTCGAGACCTGTCTGATCTCCATATGTAATAACAACAATTAGATTAGAAAGAAGGAAAGAATAAAAGAAGAAAAAAATGAGGTTTTCATTTAAGGAAAAAAAGAAACGAAAAGAATAGGAGAGGGGGATTAAAAATGAGGATGTAGTTGATAACTTCCGTTCGTCTTAAAATATGATTTAAAAGAAGCTCGAATGTAGTAGGAAAGAAAAGAAAACGAAAATGTGTGGCTTGGAATTGGATTATTGCCAGAAATGTTTTTTTTTATTCGACCTCAACTCAATATTGCCGTTTTCCCTACAGTGGATGTCATGAAAAATATATTAGAATACATTGGGATAGTATTGGCTGTGTTAAGTACTCGCTGCAATGGGAGTGGATTGCGAAAAGAAAGAAAAGGAAAAAATCTCAAAAACCTTTATTTCATTTTTATCAAGAAAGAAGGAAAAAATAAATTATTATTATTATTTTTTTTTATTTGCAATACGTTATGGATGAGTGGTGAGGTTCAGTTTCCTTTTTGCTTGTTATGATTTACGACTGCGCTCCTGCGGATTAAATTTATAACCTGATTGTCGATAGATTTCGATGGGACTACTGTCTGCCAGTCGCAGGGATTAGTATCATGTAACTAAATAATAAGTTCATCTCCATACAAGTACTGGCAACGGGAAACTGATGCTAGGGAAAAAAGGAGGAATAAAAAAAATAATTTGTGAACTGCTTCTATTGTAAAATATATGATTACAAATACAAAAAGTTATGAGATTATGGCAAGTGAAAATTAACCACTAACGCGATCAGAAAATAAGTTTACCACCACTAGAAAGTAAATTTATGAGATTGCTGAAATATCTGACAGAGGGCTGTACTATTCAGTGCTGCGAGATCTTCCTCGTGTGTGTCGTTGGAGGTGCGCGCTGTCATTTCAAAATGATGATCCGCTTGGATAACTGGTCTCCTATTGAAACCTTAAAGAAATTACACGTCAGGAAGAAACGTCCTGGTCTTCTGAACGACTGCTGATCCTCCTCCATGACCATGCCCGACATTCAACGGAACATACAGAACTCGCTGCACGGTTTCCACTGGGTAACTTTGAGACATCCGCAAAACAGTCCGGATTTGGCTCCAGTGATTTTCACTGTTGAAACGATACATGTCAGGTCGACGCTTCACGTGTAATGAAGAAGTTGAACGTGATGAAAAATAAAAGTGACTACAGCACTAGGGCCCTGTCGTTTATGCGGCTGGGATGGATAAACTGATCAAACGTTACGACAAATGCCTCATTCGTCAAAGTGACTTCGTAGAAAAATAGTGTACCTGTGCCACTTTAAGGGCGTCATCTCATTTTCTTTCAATAAAAGTTTGCTTTTTTGTACATAAGCTTTGTAAACATTTCCTCTGATCTAAGTAAATCACTTGTAAATGTTAAAAGCAGTTGTGGACTGAGGTATGGAATCGAACAAAAAGCGAACAGTATCTGGGATGATGGTGTTTGCTCTCTCCATATGGACTACATTGAAATTATATTCTGTAAACAACTTCAATGAAAAATACAGGGCATGGGCACATTATAACCAAATAGTTGTCGTGCTGTAGTGTGATAAAACAGATAAAACAGAACCTGTTAAAATTAAATAGAGAAGACTTGATTCATAGAGTTCATTAATGAACTGCCACCAGGTCTTAGCAGACATTTCTACCTTTGTCTCCAGCTTGATGTGGATTTATCGTTTCTATTCTTATCAAGTTAATACAAGATTTTAGATTCACCCGGCAAAGGCACTCATTGTCTTGATTAATTTTTTATATCTTATCATTGTATAAGAAATATGCACACAAGCAATCACTTGCCAACACTTGTAACATAGCACCTGTAAAGACTTGATTCAAGATCATCTTTCTCTGTCTCATGGAAATCCAAGGAGCAACACAACGCTTTAACTTAGTACCATTCACTGTTTGATCTCATTTCCAATATCGCTTAAACATCTATTTAAAATAAGCAACTATTTGAGTTTGTTGTTATTGTGTCACCATAAAAACGAATTTTTTAACCACCTGTCCCTAATTAAATGTCGTCATTCAATTATGATTCCTTTAAGCGGAATAAAACTGTTGGTCCAATACTAAAAGAAATTCTTTCCCTCTGAATGAAGTAATCTTCAAGTGATGGGCGCCATCCAATAGGAGCAAATCACGTGCCTTATTCTGGAATATTCAATTTTTTCTTTTACACTGTCAATATACTTTGCCCATCTCCTGGAAATAAATCCTGTTACACAACAAATAATCTTATAATGAATTCAAAATTCATATAAATTATGTAAAACTGTGAATCAATTTTTACAATTATCTTCTGTTTTCCTAATGGAGATCTCTTTTTAATTGAAAGTTAAGTTGGACACTTTTGGCTGCAGAAAACAAAAAAAACCGAAAGCCTATTTTTTTTTCTACTGTTTTATTTTTAAGTATTTTTCATTTGTTTCTTGTCCAAAAAGTGTAAAAGGTTTCTAAAGAGAAATAAACTTACTGAAAATGAGTGTAATTTTTGATAGTTAATAATTTTTAGGTTTTAGGAGAAATACTTAAGTTTTGGATTTCAAGAAGCTCTTGGGGCTATTATTTTTGTTTTTCAGTTTCCACTACGGTTTAAACAGAAATACGACGCTGTTGCAGGGCTCGTAATTATTTTTTTTTTTCCACCCTTAAGATGTTAAACTTCATCGTTGTGAGTATTCCCTAGGATTGTGTATCTGCTTTCGCCCCTCTGCTGCCGGATAATCTGGCTTAATTGCTTGTGTTGAAGCGTGCATAACATCTGAGGGAAGGCGGGGAGGGATTTTGTCAAGGTAAACAGAATAGAAAAGAACTGAAAGGAAGAAAAAAAATAATGGGAGGATTGGCTTCTCATCAGAAGCTCTTTTTTTTTTATATTTTTGGTTGAATAAATGAAGGGAACCATTTTTTTTTCTGTTTCATTTTTCATTGTTTTTCGTGACGTCAGTTCGTCGACTTACAGCACAGTCTCCTAATGAGGACTCTTTCACCCACAAACAAGATGGATCAGGTTATCAATCTGCTCTTTTGTATAGGGATGTCTGTTTAGTCATGCCTCTTTTTATTTCAAAAACCCCCTCTTGTCATTATCTTCTTAATTTCAAATGAAAAAAATTTAAAAAAAGTCGAGAATGAAAAGGAAAAAAAAAAAATAAAATAAGGATATTTAGAGACTGTTAGAAAAGTTTGTTTAAAGAACGTCATTGAATTTAAATTCTCATGAAACCTAATGAATTTTAGTTTAAATTTTTATCATGGTGTCAGTCCTTAACTAACTTTTAATTTTTAACCATATATACGCCGTTTGGGTTTTGCACTGGTTGAGTAGCCTTGGCTGAATAAGCTCGAAACAAGGTCTCAGCTTAGACTCAAAAGGCATTCCATTATTATTGTAGTGTAAACCACTATAAAAACATTTGACATCCGTTGTTTCCCAGCATTGAATACACAGTTGCTGTTATGCTTGTAACATTATTATTCTTGTGTCGTAAGAGAAGCTCAATAACAACATTTAGATAATTTACTGCGTATAATTTATTTTCTATTTATATGTAAAATGACGAGCTATTAAAGAATTAGGCTAATGTTTTTTTTATTTATTACTATTATATTTAGTTAAGTAATTCATACTGAATCGAACTAATTTTTTCCGGAGAATTTTCATTTTATATTGTTTTATTTAATATGAGGTTGTAGAACTTATTTAGGATTTTTTTTAGAAACCAAATTTCCACTAGAGTTAACGAATAAATAAATGACTGTACAACGATGCGAATCAACCAAAAAAAAAGGAAAAGAGATTCCACTTTGGCAGAAATAGCAATTCGGCATTTCCATAAGCTAAAATAACCCACAAAAAATATCGAAAAGCTTTGTCGGGATTTTTAACACCATGTCGCCGGATGCTTCCGAGTCGCCAGAGATGATTTGCAACACAGCAATCATTTTCGGATTCAATGCATTCAAAGTATAAGAATCGTCCAATTTTGAGTGAATTTCAATGTAGTAGGGACTTCTCTACATTTCTGACACAGAAGTATCGTAAAGTCTTACAGTGATATTTTGCTCGGAATTCCCCTTGAGGACAATTTATTTCTAATCTGGTGTTGTTATGGTTTTAATTCCTACACCATGAGAGATTCACGGGTTTCATTGGCTTTTCGCAGTTCACGTAGTTGGTTGGTTGGTTTTTCTTGCTTTGGGTGGATGTGTATATTTCCATGGCAGCCAAATCCCACATGATTAATGAACAATGCGCGGGTAGTAGCAGCTGATACGTGCTTGATGAGTTCAGTCAGGGAAAAGCGCAGCAATTAGACGGGAAAGTTTTTTTTATGATGCCTGGCGGAAGATAGACAGGGAAAAAGAGCGGGCGCGTACGGTGAGGGAAAAGAATCAATACCTCTTGCCTAGATTGAACGGAGAAGTTAACACTTGAGACAGCATGCGAATAAATTGCAGTTCTCGACGACCTTTCTCAATATTCGGGGCTGCCTCACCATCTGTCAGTCGTTGAGAAAACGACGGATTTAGAAGCAGCCTCAGAACAATAAGTTAAAACGGATTTTCCTTTCTTATTTCGCTGGATTAAGATGGTTTGGAATTCGTTAAGTTTAAAAAATTACTTTAATTGACCGGATTATCTCTTAATCTTCGTTGCGGAGGAAAAAAATTAGCAGTAATTCCTTTCGCCAAAGGAAGTAAATATTAGAAATGATAAATTTGGATCTGCATTAAAAGAGATAATCGTTAGATACTTTTAAGCAATCCTAACACTTTCTTTTGACTTTTTGAACCGTCTTTAACTTTATGGAAGCCAAATTCCTACTAATAAACGCCTTGTCTTGATCTCATCTTGTTGTGTCTTCGCCGGTGGCCATTGTGGGACCAATATCTGTTGTAACGCGGAATCGGGGAGAAAGAAAGTTCGATTGCTAAGATTTGAGCAAAGAGGAATCCTTGCACTCGGTCTCTGGAATATTGGATTTCTTTGTTGAGGGTGGGGGTTGGCAGGCACCAATATCTGTGCAATGACCCAATCCGGAGTGACAGTGGTCCCGCCTCGATTCTGTAAATGGAGTCGGAGTAAAAAAAGAAGAAAAGAAGTGAGATCTCAGCTCAGAAGACACACCTTGTCTCCACAGAATTCCGTTTGGTCGACACATGTTCCCAGGAGAAGAAGCCGTGGATTCAATTCATTCAAATCGAATCCTTTGCCATTCTGTGTATTTTCAATTCGCCCCAAGTTGCTGATAAAATTATTGGATTTGTTCCCTCGTGCAAACGGGCCTAAATTTATTTTCTCTTCTGTTAGCACTTTGAAATTATGACTTTTTTTTTTTTTTGTTCGATTTTATATGCATAAGGATACTTAAGTAAATTAATTTTCTTCTCGAAATTTCTTCTGCTTCACAGGCTCCTAGATAAAAGGTTGCGCCTTAACAATTTACCTTTTAACCTGCTGTGATCTTCTGTAGTATTGAAGAAGTTGAATCACTGAAAGTTAAAAAAATACATAGTGCCTTTAAACTTAAACAGAAATTCAATTTCAACTAATATTAAGAAAATTACTTATCGTCATCATCATCAACTTATATAATTGGCTAAGTTCGTCTGTCTGTCTGTCTGTAACTCGATACAATTAAGCTATTAAGATAGATCCAAGGGTTCTCAATGGTACCATTGAATCGAGGGTACTTAAATTGGATGAAATATTAGTTCATTTTGTCATTCCATGTTGTTTCCATGAAATTTTATCCTTGGGAACTGACCTAGACAACTGAAATTCTAACAAAACATACGTTCAAAACCAAATAATTTTGATACCACTGCACCCATTTTAATGAAATTTGGCATACTTACTCAGTTTTTTACGCTGATTTCGAACTCAAAACCATTTTTGCCGTAGAAGCATCGTTCACAAGTTACCGCAGTATTTAGATTGCAAAGGTGAGTTTTAAATGCCTTTCGGCGTTATGGGACAAAAATTATAATTATTCAATTTTTACTTTTTGTAAAATTTATTGAATTTATTGAATTTATTTTACAAGGTGAAACTTTAGATACGGTTGGTATTTATTTACCAGAGCCTGTTATTAGTCATGGACAGTTACATGTTGCTATTTCTCGAGCACGTTGTGCTTGCGACGTCAAAATCAAAATTCTTGATCGAATAGATCAAGGACATCTGACAGAAGAATCTGATGCTGTTTTTACAAAAAATGTAGTTTATAAGGAGATATTTACTTTATAGTTGATAGTTGATAACAAAATGATTTTTCAGATTTTTTTATACCTGTCGTCCGACAGGCTTTGCTGCTCGTTTCAGAATAAAGGAGTAAACAATGGAAAATATATAAATTGGGAAGCACTAGTGCTGCGAGGCTTGGAAGATTATGTGTGGTTAAGAAAGCAGATTAAAATCAAGTTGATGGAAACATTAGCTGCGTCCGAACTTCAGCAGCTGTTTTAGTCTTGGTTCCGAAAGAATTGACATTGGAATTCGACATAACTCAATTCATTTCCTATGCCAATGAGAAGAGAGAAATTACTAAAAACTCAGATTATTATTCTAAGAAACATCTTGATTCAACGATAGAATTTGAAATGCAAAATAATAGAAAATTCAGGATTGTGAATATATTGTATGATCAGATAAAGGTTCTTTAATAGCTTTGTTATTCCCAAGTAAAATATAGGTCTATCAATCCGCATTAAAAGACATTTTCTTTTAAAACTTGGACAGTTGTTGTTTTTTTTTTCCTTTTTTTCTAGTCAAAAATGATTAAAAAAAAAATTAAAGATTTTTGTTTTTTTGGTATTATTTAACAATTAAATTTCTACTTATGATTTTAAATCAGTAGATTTTATAAAATTTGAAAATATTAATCCTATTCAAACTGAATATATTATTATTATTATCCTAAAATACACAATTTAAGACAATTTAAGACAAGTAGTAAATCTTGTCATAAATCACAATGAAAAAACTTTATACAGGTCAAATTTTTAAAAAAAAACACATGAAATTTTAGATGTTTTTTTTAATAGCCTATTAAAAGTATTGTTAAAAAGCTATTTTCATTCTAACTTCCATGAGTTAAAGCTTATCATCCTCAGCTTTTGTTAGGACGACTCCGAAATACAATAGTTGATTTGGCGAGTGATTGTGCTCAGCATCTTCTTTGTTTTAAGAATTTTGGACTTCGTCCATTTGATGCAAAGAATTCGCGATTTGTGCGGACAATGCATTGATCAAACTACAAGGGAAAAAAAAGAAAGAGAAAACTGGATTCGGAAACTACTTATAATTCTGAACCCGTACGACACCTGCACAATGAGTATTTGTTTAGTGAAGATGGATGCAATGTCTAAAAGCATGGTCGCTTGGCGCCTCAAGTGCTCCACAAACACGATGGTTCCAAATAACCAATCCCACTGTCTCCCTCAATCGAATCTACAAAGACGTTCTTTCGATTTGTTCTAGTCTTTTCCTCCAGATTCTTTTCGGTTTCCTTTCAATGTGTTTTATTTCCTTTCATGACCAGAGTCTTTTTAAAATTTTCATTTTATTAATTATCAATTATTAATTTTCTGTTATATTTAATATGTAAAGTATAAATGGAAAGAAAAAATGAAAACCAAAAAGATAGATTATCGCTTTTTTAGTCGAAATATACCTTTTAAAATATACTTCAGTAAAACAAAGTTTATTGTGAGTTGTTTATTTGAATTTTATTTGTAATTTTGTTTATTTAAAGAAAATTCACAAAATGAAGCTTAAAGTAGCAATAAGAATTTACTCCTTCCTGAGTCGATATCGGCAGCGAAATATAAACAAAAAAAATCCACTTGTGTTTGGATCTAATTAGATTTTAATAATTGTAGGTTTTTTTTTTGTGTGAATCACTTACGTAACGGTCGATACCATTGTACCATTTTGTAGCTTAACTAACAACGCATTGATACATCTTAAAATTAGTTGAAGAGTATGTTTTTACAAATAATAACTCAAAAAAATACATAAAGTAAGAATGTAGGTTCTGAAATCCTGAGCCATCATCTCGGAAATTTGGGACAGTTGTTTCTGCCTTTATAGGCGTCATCAGCCGTATTTGCCCTTGATTTTGCCAGAGTGCGTGACAATGTGATGGATGCCACCTCCGCACCCGTAAGTCGCACCCTAACAAAAACATAAAAAGCCTCATTCCTTATGTTAATTTTATTTAAATTAATAACTGCACGTTAATTTTTATTTTATTGAAATATTGTTTTATTTTTGGATACTGCGTTAGATGATACTGTTAGGTTATTGTGTTAAGATTAAGTCCAGAACTTTGTAGAGTGAATAATTAATATATTGCGTTATTAAATTGCTTGAAGTTACAAAAACATGGAAAAAATCTAATTAATGGTTGCAGTGCAATTTTTGTTACACTTGTTTGGAAAAACGATTGATTATTAGTAAGAATTTGTAAAAAAGAAAAATTGGTCGATAATACAAGAGTTCAATGAAAACCAAAAACAAGATAAAAGCAGCACATGTCTAAATTAAATTACCTTCTGAATCAATTTATCGGAAGGAATTGGGAACAGCTGTTTCGTCCTTGTTGGGACTCATCTGAGTCTTTCTATCGGGGAAGGTGGATTGGGCTGATGAGTCCCAACAAGGACGAAACAGCTGTTTCCAATTCCTTCCGATAAATTGATTCAGAAGGCAATTTAATTTAGACATGTGCTGCTTTTATCTTGATTTTGGTTTTCATTGAATTGTTTGAGCACGTTAAACTTGATTATTTTAATACTAGAGTTCTATTAAATTACAAAAAAAATCCCCCAACTGTATAAGTGAAAATGATCTGCAATAATGGAAGATATGTATAGCCTAGTGAAAATGAGTTTGATCTGAGTTTATTTAAATAAATGATTACAGTTGAACTCCTGCTTAAGACAGTATTTTATTTCTTTAGTTTGTAATGTTAATCTGTAGAATTTTATTTCTTTGATCTGTTTTAAGTTGCCAGCTTTACTTCGTCAAAATTGGTCGAATTCTAGTAAAAAAAAAGGAAATTATAACTGAAACGATCAATATGCTTAAATATTTCCGAATTTTGTCTGGTCTCCTGAATTTATGTGATTTTCAGGATATCGGAAGTGCTCCGCGAGAAAACCTGCCGCTTGTTTGTCCCATGCTTATGGATTTGTAATTGGGCTCTCTTCCATGCCCACTCCCTTCTCGCATTTGACAACGGGAACCGACTGGCCTCGAGGTTATGACTGCAACTAATCGGAACCAGCGGATTTGAAATGGTCGTGCCTGAGACAGTTAATTATGCACTAGCATTGGAGCACGCTGCTCTAGTCCATTCGCTTATTAAGGTCTGTTAGGAGATTTTATCTGACCGTTGGCAAAAACAAACAATCTTTGAAAGACTAACGAACGAAGCAAAAAATACTAATTGCCTTAAAGCAGAGAACATATAAATAATAAAAACAGCTGGAAATTAATGAACTTGTGTAAGATATTTATAAAAATGTTGTAGATGATTCGTATTAGTTTTACGAATAATGTATGAAAACGAATTTAATTAGATGAAAGAGAAAGAGCGTTAGTGTTTGTCTATTGAAACCTAACCTATTAAGTTGATTTAAAAACACTGTCTGTCCAATAGATGACATATTTTCTTACATTTATTTATTTATTTATTTTTCTGAAAATCTGTTCTTTTGCATCTGTACAATACCTCATTTCTTTCAGTTACTCTTAAGAATTATTACGTAAGGTTTGTCCCAACGCTCAAAGGGGGCTGAACGTAAGGCTCCAACGTTTCTTTGATCAACGGGACTGAGATGAGGTCGGGTGGTCAGTCCGATGCTCGCCCGCCTTTGTAAACGGGAATTCGCGACAAAAGTTATACTGTATTTCTTTTTTTTGTGTGTGTGTGTGTGTGTGGTTGGATGGTGTTTCGTTGATTTTTGTTATTTTAATCGAATGGTTTGATTTAAGTCTTTTTATGTGTATTTTGTGGGAACGAGTTCTTTAATAAAACAGCAATAACATCGGAGGAATTCGCGAGTTAAAAATAGATTGGAAACCATTGGCACAAATCAATTTCGAAGAAAGTAGATTTAGCCTTAATTCTTCTTAAATGAATTGGAAATTTTTATGAATAATTTTAAAATAAATTTCGACTACTTTTTATTCTTAGAAACGTGAAGCACCTGGTGTTGACATAACAACGAAGCAATTGGATGGAACTTCTGAAGGAGTTAGTCTACAGTTTTAAGAACAAAAAAAAAGCTTCATAACTTTTACATTTTGTGGGTCCTTGTCGAGAAAAGGATTAAAACATAAGCATCACAAACGAAATCTATCAATGGATTTGAATCCTTTAAGCTAATACACTAATTCTGCAGTGCTTTAAAAAGTGATTAAATTAATTGCATTTAAGAAAATTAAGTAAAATGGTTTGATATTATTATTATTATTATTATTTTTTTTAAAATTTTTACGAAGTGTGTTCATCAAATAATATAGTTTCAAAGTAAAGGAAGACTGTCTTTTTTTTTTTTTTTTTTTTTATTATTTATTTTTACTTTTTTAAATAAATAAATAATAAACAAAAGGCATTTTACGGAAAAAGGATATTTTATTTTTTTTTTTTTTTTTTTTTTTCCTAATCGCAAACCTCTAATGAAATACTTCTCACTGTTTTTAGGTTGAAACTAAATTTTAAATAATATTATTTATAAATACAAGATACAAAGTAATATTCTAAGAATGTTTCTATAATAGTCCAAAAAAAGAAATGAGACTTAACTCTCATTCTCTGTCCGCAGCAGAGACGAAAACAACCCTATAACAAGGAAAAGAAGTAAAATGTAATCAACCTTCAACGCACCCCTACATGACAACGTAGAGAAAAAAAAGTGGATGACCTTTGTCTCTGATCAGTTATGTACTGATCAACTTACGACGTCTGACATAAATAACCTTCGGGAGAACCGATCATACATAGCAGTTGCAGAAAGGCGATGATTCGTATCCCAGGATTGCTTTTATTTGTTTACCACCCTGAGCCAAGATCTGGGAACCTTCTTCTCAGTTGATGAGCTTCTACACTTACCTAACAATTCATGTCAGTGGTGAAATGAAGCTTAAAATCAATCAGTGTTGATGATGTTTTTGTATTTCCTTCACTGGACTTCTTTTCTTGGCTTATTTTTTTTGCAGAAATAACATAACTTTAATATTTCGATTTTAAAATTATTTTCTCTTATTTAAAAGCTTTTTTTTCCCCAAGTCTTTTATTTTTTACTTATTTTCTTGGTTCGTGTATTTTTTTGAATCTTGAGACTTGATATTGAAGTGGAATTTCGGAAACTTTATAACGAAAGGAGACCGTGTTGTTGTTGTTGTATCGATTGTTAGGTGCATTTGGCCCCAAATTCATGGCTTCAACCCCAGCGGTTTAATTCGTGGCCCCCTTCTTCAGCAGCGCGTGCTTATTTATAGCAACTCCCGTGAGTCGGGAACTGGTGGTCCCCAAACTATACAAATAATTTGAGCGACGCTGGAAGGCCAGAAAATTTGGTTTCCTTGAGGTTGCCTAGCAACGGAGTCGCCAGGAGCCCAGGGTTCTTTGTATGTCGATTTCGAGGCAGTGGATTGGTTTGTATCACCTGAGTCACTTGCCATCCTTCCTTCAGAATGAACTATTTTAGTTTTAATTATATCTATTTTTTTATCTCATTTATATTTCTTTTCGACCTTAAACTTTAACGAAATGTAATATCATAATTTTAGGAAGAAAATGAAAAATAAAAAATGAATGAGGATTTGAGTTTACCTTTATAAAAACTGTTTAAAAATATATTCAACATTACATTTTTTTTAAAGAAGGCTTTTTTTTTTTTTTTATATAAAATTTAAATAAGAAAAAAAAAGGATTAGCAAACGTTCTGAAACAAATAGAAAGTAGAATAGGAAAATGAAGAGTTTATTATTTATGTTTTCAATTACAAGACCGAAAACAGTATTGTGCTATTAACGCTCTTATTTTTTTTCCAGATAATTCGATATAGTGAAGTTGTTGTGAAGATGTGTTCTGTAATTTCATGTAGTTGATTTATTGTTGGGACTTCGTTTCAACTCTGATGAAACGAAGTCAAACTGATATAGTATTCTATATACATAATAGTAATATATAACCAAACTATGGAGTTTTTATCTTTTAGCTTATAATAATGGAAATTCTGAATAGATCAAAACACGAAAATCAATAAAGATGATAATTCGAAAAATTAAAAGAAAAACAAACAAACAATTAAAGCGTTCTTGGAACTCATTAAGATAGAAATAAGAATTTTTTTTTTTTAGGGGGGAATTTTTTTTCGTCTTGTCCTTTCAGAGAATCAAAGATATTTCAGAAATACATCTACATAAGTTAACTTTACTTAACCATCTTTTTTAAAATGTGACTTTTAGATATTGTAGCTTTTGAACCAAGTTCTCTTTGCTGATGTAGTAGATGGTGAGTGTCAAAGCACTGTCCGAAACATGCGCAAGGTTAATTCTTCATCAGTACCAACGATAAGGAAGTTACACCGAAAGTTTCTGCGACAATGCATTGGTAGCTGTTCTTTGTCACTCATTGACTGATTTGCTCTTAATTAGACATGTAGTTATTTGACTTATCCCCAATTCTGAGTGGCATCCAAAACTTTTTAGTTTTTTATTTATTTTATTGATTTTTAATCTTGAAATGATGGCTTTCTGAGTGGGTTTTACACATTTAAGAGAGCATTGAAAATGCAGTATCGTATTTTATCAACAATTAATTATTTTTTTTTTTAATAACACCATTTTTTTCTTGGGTTTACTTACTTTTGCGATGTTACTTTCTTTAATTCTTAGGAATAAACTAAATGAGTGAGATTTAAACCATTTTTATCGAACCATTCTCTCCCTGGATTGCCCAATCCTTAAATTGAACTTACTTTTTTTTTTATTTATATAAGGAGAAGATTAGGATAGAACACATCTCGAGATATGATGGAAGCAAAATATTGATTTGCTGTTTGCTCGCTTCTTCTATTTAAGTGTCTGAGAAAGTGTACAGAAGGAATATGGAATTGCTTTTTGTGTGTGTGTGTGTGTGGATCTTGTGCTCGGAAAGAAGATATTATGAGCGGTGCAGCAACGATTCTGGTTCTTCATTGCCAGAAGGGGATTGTGGGGGAGGTCAGCAACATAGGGATGGGCGGCAAAGCGCAAAACCATGGCGCATCTTGTATCCAATTTGCGTAATTTATGGGGCCACAAAAGTGCATTATCTTTCTCCAAGGAAGGCTGTCATAAATATTTATGAATCCGCCGTAATTTGTAATTTGTACACGGTAAAGAATTAGACGTTTACGAACTTGGGAAAAGCGTGTCTGCCTGAGTAGCTAGCACATTTCACAATGAATCGTCTCTAATATATATTTACAGTGACATCTTCGACCTCTCTATGCCAGCTTCTGTTGGAACTGAAGTTATGTTGATGGAGCTTCGACGAGGTTGTTGTCGCCACCTGAGGTTATAAGGTCTCTCAATTTATTTAATTAGTTATGAACCTAGTTGCATTGCTTCTCAATTGAATTTCCGATTTGATTCTGTTGGAACATTCCTTGGAAGCCATGTTGTAAGTGATGCTTACAGTATTTTTCTAGTACCGTACGTATTGCTAACGGATGCTTCAGAAATTATGTACATATTTTTATTTATAACGAATTATTCAAGGTTGTGAGTTTGTGTTCGACATAATTTCTATTGTTTCATCTTTGGAATTAATTATAAACATACATAAATATTTCTAGCAGATATATTAGCCTTGGGGAATACAGTAGCCCTTACATTAAATCATTATCCACTGGCTATAAATGTTTTAATGATGGCATCAATCTTCAATGACATCATCAACATCGATTAGGAGAAACGGCTTCAACATTAATAATTTGAAGGTTCTTTTACAGCTAACTTGGTTTTAATAGCCAATCGTTGTTTCTCCTGTCTCTCGGTTTTGTTTTGTTTTTTTTCCTAATTCTGTTTTGCCGAAGATCGTTGTTCATTTTTACTTTGCAGACCATTATTTATGCACAATTGATTTTCTGACTCACACATAGAAACAGAAAAGAAGTTAAAAATTCATTTTGCATTGAGTTTTTTAAAAAGTGAAATGTAGAGAGAGAGAGAGAGAGAGAGAGAGAGAGAGAGAAGGAACCCTGTTTTCCTTAAGCTAAACTGGTAAATCGATTCTTACCTATGCGCTAACCTTTTTCGGAAGCCATAAGCTAGTGGTAATGTCTGTTAACCTCATAGTTGTGATCAATAAGAAATGCCTTCGATTGCTGAGACCAATGCCTTCTTCTGTTCTTCATTTTATTATTTATTCTGTATCGATTCTGTTACAGATCGTTCATTGAATCCTCTTCGTTACTGACTCAGTGTTATCTTAGGAATGTATTTTTTTGTATACTGCTTCGTTCAATTCAAATCCTTACAATTTGAAGGTTCAAATCCTTTGAAGGCATCAAGAATATTGTTTAAATTAAGAAGCAGATCAGGGCTACAATCGTGACTTTCCATTCACTGATAATTTTAAACAAGCTTCCAATCATTAAAGTTGGTGACGTGAGTTGTTTTTGCTTGATGTATCGCAACCAATGCTTAAATTATGCAATGTTTTATTTTGTTAATTACATATGGCTTGTATGTATAATTTGCATAGTAAATGTTTTTTTGGTGTCACCTGTATGGCCGCAATGCAGTAACTCGATTTCTTCTCAACAAATTTTCACGAAACGTGGTGTATCGATATTTTTCCTTTTTTGTAATGATGGAATGTAATCAATCCATGTCCCATTTTAAACAATAAAAAAAAATCGAAATCCTTTAAAGGATTTTAATACATTTAAACATGTATTTTTGCATTTGTTTTTGTAAATTGGTAAAAGTAAATTAAATGTTTTTGAGTTGTGTCATTTTCAATGTTATTTTGTGTTAGAAGTAGAAGGTGTGATAGCTTTCGCCCGCTTCCTCAGCATTTGTATTCGTTTATGTCGATTGGTGAGGGTGACAATAGATCGAAGTAAAATCGTGATCATATTATGGCAAATTCCTTTCGTCGCGTCGGTGGAAAGAGTCTCCATGAGAGATAAAAGAATTCAATGACTCAGTCGTAAGTTTGATTTGATTTTTATTTTGATTCTTAGCCTCTTCCTAGATCTCAGCCAACGCACGTTTAATGGTCTAACAAACATGATATAAGCACGATTCACAACAGGAAATATTAGCACAAAAGATAGATCTTACAAAAAGTGCTAAGGAATTTTATTTTTATATAACAAGCAAATATAACACTTAAATTTTGTTCTTTATCAATTCATCCAAAAAATCTTTCATTAGAAAAGACAGATGTAATATTTATGTTTTGTTTTAGGAATTTGATAAATTTGAAAGAAAATACACTGTCTTTCTTTCTCTGAAGGTAATAAATGGAATCACTTTTGTAACATAAAAATATTTTTTTGAAAGAAGAAATCAGCAATAACATATTTGAAAGAAATGTACGAAATAAATGATTACTTAAAAATGTGAAAATGAAACTAATCAATTTAAAAAGGAATTTGTAGTGAAATTTGAATGAGAATTGAAATAGAATTAAATCCTAAGAAAGATTAATTCAGAGAATTAGAAGAATAAAATAAAGTTACAGGACTTAATAGAAAATAACAAAAGCCAGCGAAATTCATTCTACTACAGGAACTACAAAATTAAATGATGGGGGAGGGGGAAAAGCAGAAAACTTCAGATTTCCTACTAGATGACAATTTTAAAGTAAGCTGAAGTAAAATACCCTGACTTAACAAAAGATATAATAAAATTAGAACAAAAAAGCTGAATAAATTGAAAGAATTGACAGATATCTCAGCGGAGCCAGATATTGAAAAACGAGTATTTTTTTTTTTTTAGCTACTGCCATGATTTAAAATTGTGGAAAATTCTGTTGCAAACTTCATTATTATATAAAAACAACGAACGATTAAAGGCTGTAGTGGATCGAACTGATTTATGACCAAAACTAAAGTATTGCAGCTCGTGTTGACAAACAAGTGGATGTTGTAAACCCGTTCTCCCTATCTTGCGAACAGGGACGAGAAATTGGGCTGTTCCGATAACGAAAACACTGGAAGAGGGCGAGGGGGTGGGTGTTGGATTCGGAGAAGTGCCTTGTGAAATATTTTAATTCCCTTTTGATTGAGAATCGAATCATTCTGTTAAATGCTGAAACTTGTTGATAATTTGGAAGCCGCAGCGATTGGAAGAGCTGTGATGGCTGCTGATTAACAATCGACATCTAGTGAGTACCACCGATAATTAAATTCCAACCCCCGCCATTCATAGACACTACGATGATGTTGATTCTAATGGACTCACCGTACAAAGGAAATGAGTTGGGAAACAGCACCATCTGTTGCCATTTTTCTGAAAGAATTTTGCTGCCTTCCCGAAGCACTTTAATTACAAATCCATTAATAAACGGTGCTGCTACGACGAATGAGAAAAGGACTTTATATACTTGTAAAGATATCAATCTAAATAAAGAAAATCTTGCAAATCCGTATGTGTTTTTCTCTGTTCGTGTCGATTCTTTCATAAAAAGAAATAAGATCTCTGAATGTTTTCATGAGAGATCCATAAAAATAGTAACTTCCGTCGGGTTCAAAACATAAGCTACAATTAGAGATTTTAAATAGTGTTTGTAGTAACGATTCCGAAAACAATTTGAAAAGTAAACACGCCTTGCTTTTATACTGAATTGAATTTTCATGAGGAATATTCAAATATCCCCCGTCCCTTTCTTTTCTGGTTAATTTCCGAAAAAACAATATTAATTCAATTTTTAAAATAGAACAATGCATGTGCAATGTAGTTAACAGCAGTCTATAAATGAACGTCTTATAAGGTAAATACTGCAAGGCAGAGAGGCCATGGCATCTGGCTTTTCTATTCAAAATTTAAATTAGGATAAGTCAGAAGTCATAATGCTAACATTAGTAATAAGAAAAAAAATAACTAATGATAAGGCTTAGTTTATTTCGAAGAATTATTTTGTTATTGGATTTCTTGGTAATGAAGTAACTCTAGACTTGAAGAGAAAGATAAAGCAACAGACAGGAAAGGAATTTTTTTCAAACATCCAGCCGGGATTCGAAGCAGTTGCCTCATGGCAGGCAGTCACCTAGACCATTAGGTTATGCCGGAACGGCATTTTATAAATATATATTATTTATTTTCTATCCTTAAAAAATATTAAATGAACACAGGTTCATCTGAATTGTAACCCGGATAAGTAAAGGGGTTTTAACAAATTAAATTAACCTATCAAATATTTTATCAAAATTAATTGATATAGTTTAACCAGATTTTTTTTCCATGTACAAAGCCTTCTCGTATTCCAGATTGAATATCACTGATAATCAAATTGGAAACGAATCCTTCGAACATTCTTAAAAAAAATCAAAATTACAAAACCACCTGACAAAAGATTAACTTTTGAAGAGGATGCAATATGGAAAACAGCCTTCGGTTTGCAAAGCAAAAGATGACTCACAGTTGAAATAAGTGGCAGTAAAAGATAAAGGTATAGGAAAAAGACTCGGGAATTTGTTTGTTTTAGTTATTTATGAAGCTGCTGTTTTTGGTACTGGTTCATTCAGTCTTAATAAGTGCTTTGATTTTACTGAATGCAAACAGAGAGAGAGAAAGAGACGGACATTCAAATAAGGCAATCGCCGGAGTTACTTCCTCTGGCAGAAGTAGGACAGCGTCGATTTTTTTTTAAGGCTTTTAGCGCTGAAGGAAATCTTTTGCCCTCCGGTAAATAGGCTAGATTAATTAACGGCATTTCAGAATACCTTTCCCCATTTCTTCCAGTTAACCAATGTTAATAAATCCGAAATGATAAGAGGCAGCTTTATATAAAAAGCCCATTAAATGCTTTTATGCGATTCTGTTAAGAGCAGCGTAAAATTTTGAATCCCGGGAGAAACCGGAAATTTTTAAGCATAGAAAAACTTTAAAAACCATCGCACATACTAGGATAAAATTTAGAAATATGATTGTGGATGTAGACTAAATATTTAAAATTTTGTATAAATTCCAAGAAATAAACTATTTACTTGTTGCTAGCTTTAAACATTCCGACTTGAACGAAAGACTACTAATTGCTTGCAAAACATCATAAAATTGCGGAATTTGAATTACTGTGTTTTTAATTTGTTTTGGGCAAATACTGCTAGTCTCTTAAATTTTCTTGGCCATTTTATTACATAGATGGTTGTTGTTTATTTCCATTTTAAGTTATTCCTTGTTTTAATCCATTAAACCCTACGAAATGGTTTCATTTCTTTTCTAACTATCAAGTGCATTAATGTCCTTTTTCACTGCTCTAGGACATTGCCTTGTATGTGGATCCGCTGAACTTCAACCACGACATGTTTTCACGGACACTTGTTTCTTTTTATGTTGCTTTGTTCAAATTCTAATGAAAGTTTCTAAAAGACTTGAATGAAATTACGTTAGTTCATGTATAATTAAAATTACAGTCTTATTTATTTTCCATTTAAAGAACGTTGTTTTGATGAACCGATCCGAGGAATTCTGAGCTTTTGCTGCGGCTTTCGAGAGTAGTTTTTGGCTCAAAATCCAATCCTCGAATGCGTTGTAACATGTTGGTCCAGATTATCTGCTTTCGATAACTGTGAGTTATCGGCTGGCGACATGGGGATGTTAGGTGTATCATGGCACACGACACACACATGGTGAGCAATAAATTATATAGAGCATTGTTTGCCGTTCTAAGGTGGGAAGAAGGTGTTATTCATTATTGAGCCCAGATCAAGTAGATCCCGCGGAGAAGGGGATTTCGCGGGAGCAAACATCATCGGTCAGGCTTAGTGCGACGTGCGAGGTTGCACTTACCCTTTCGCGAGGGTTCTTCTCCTATATACAGCCACGAAATATGGCGGTAACTTTTTTTTCCGTAGGAGGATCCCTCTTCTTGAATTCGTATCGCTTCGTTAAGTTAAGATCGCGATCATTCGGTTTTTATGACGAAGCGGCTTTAGACTCGTAACCAAAGCACGTCTAATAAATAGGCAAGCCATGACTAGGAATAGCTGAGGACGCTTGGCAGCCTTGGTGGATTTCTGCCGACGACGAAGACCATCATTGCGGTCTTTCTGTCCGTAATAAAGTTGTGATTTCCCGGTCGCTAATGTTGTTAGCTCGGTGACGTTCACGGTCTCTTGGCCAAGAACACAGGTCGGTGGCTGTCGAAATGAAAGAATCAGTCGAGCATCTCATCGCCGAACAATATGGAAGACTGGCCTCGGCAAATGTATCTTGTGCCAATATTATCTTGTTTATAATCATTCATCTATGGATTTGATGAAGGGGAAATTTGTAAACATTGTTCTGTCTGAATAGCCAGTTTTTGATGACATTATCTTTGATTCCAAGTCTTAGTTTTGCAGTAGATTAATGCCTGACTTGAATCCTTATGAACAAAAGGAATTTTTAAACTACAAGAAATAGTTACACTTAAGAATAAAACATAATAGATGTAAGTCGTGGACTTGGCGCTGAAGTTAAAAGCCCAGTAACTAAATATCAGAACTCGGATCTCATTGCTGAGATGAGGTTCTTGATGATCTAATAGCTAATAAAAGAAAGAAACGTTAAGATTTCGTTTTATTTATTTTTTTCAACTTCAAATAAAATTCAGTTTTGTGTTTTTCTTAAACCTGAAAATGTTGTATCATTGATCATTTGAAGTTAATAATGAAAAGATAACTAAAACCGAAATATGATTTCAATCACTGAACTAGTACACATCATTATTTAATTTCACAACGTAACGTTAGAAATTACAAATGTCATAGTACTATGTTGTACTATCTGATGATGTATCTAAGCATTAAAATTCTAAATCTAAGCATTTAATTCTAAGAAATTAAAATTAATAGATCATCAGTTTGTTTCCCTGGAATTTACCAACAACTTTTAAGATATTCAGACATTTAAAGCATTTTGTTGCTATGAAGTTAAAGATTACAAATTAGGAGCCATCATTAAGTACTACCATCAAATGACGAGTCACAGTAAGAAACCAAACGATTATTAAATTAAATAAATTAAATTCGGAAAGAGTCGAGTGTCTGAGAAGAATGTATTTTGAATAACCTCCTGCGCTCTTACATTTTGTATTTCTTTGATTTAAATACGACAAGCGGTTGGTAGCATATTTAAAAGAGCAGTTGGGATTTGAAAGCTTCCTTCTGTGCAAATCGAGTCCCTTGGCACCGTTGTTTTGGCTGCATCGAGAGAGAAGAGGCGCGTCCGCGCACTGTTGATTCTCGTCGTCTAATCCTGATTGAGGAGGGACTCTATCAACGCGGTTTAGTCTCAGCAGGAACAGGCAAATTCTGCCATTAATAAAGCACCCGCTTATAGTTCATTTCGAAGGCGACTCCCTTCATTGCTGTCAGAGTTGCGGTCGCTCCTCCCACGCATAAGAAGGCTTCTCCAGCAGCCTTTATTTATGCTGGATCACAAGGTATTTATTAAAAGGTACCTGCAATTAACAGACAACCACGCTTTTGTCGATAAACCGTCAGCTCGAGAAGCAATTAGTTCACCCTTGTCTTTAGAAACCTTCTGTATTAAATTTCTATCAGCAACTAGACTTGACTTTCGTAATTAGGCGACTCGGCCTTTACCAGTCCTTGAGTGAACTTCGGTGCCGGATTTAAATGGAATTAACCATGAAGCCGTTAATCAAACGTTGGTTTCAACGTGAACTTTCTAATCCCATTATTTTTCGCTCTCACAAGTGTTGTATTGTAATTAACAGCTTTTTAATGCTTAAATGATACTTGGATGGTTTTATTGAGAAAAATTACTCTCCGATGAATAGGTTTCTTAAATCATGTTTATGTTGAAATGATAAAATATCTCACTAGACCAGAAGAGGTCGTACAAGATTTGAATTATACGAGACAGACAAACTAGAAAATCACAAGGAGGTATAATTTTCAACCTTCGAGTAACTTTGAAATAGTAACCGTTTCTCTTTTCAGTAAGAATGTTAATTCTCTTTTGTTCGCTTTTGTTGGGATGCACGTGAATGTAGGGGGCGCTGGGTCGATTCGGCGCCTGAGAATTCAAGATGCAATTAAACGGCAGTTTCGGGAAGGCCGAAGTCCTTTTCTCAAATCCTTTGCTGTTCGAAGCGAGGACAAGGTATGGTCATTGGGAGAGAAAGAGAGTGAGGTGGGTGTTAATTAACTGGGCAGCCCCGAGAGACGCTCGGGCACTCACATAGTTAATCTCACCGCGGCACGTTCTGATTTGGTCGATTCTGGACAGTCCTTGCCTTTCCTTGATCGAATTTCAGTATCGCTTCGATACACAGGGAAGCGAAAAGGAGTCACTAATGGATCTAGCAAAGAGGGGGAAGGGTTGGAAGGGTGTAGCCTTCAAGGTATTGGGTGGCAAAAGTACTTTTGTTCGTGGCAGAGATTTGATCGTATCTGTCCCGGCCTTTGTTATCAACATTTCCTTTTTTGTTCGTCTTTTCGAAATGATCATTTTATAAAACACTATTCTTTCAAAGAACAAAAATCATTACTGCTGATCATCGACTGATAACATACTCAGTGAAATTACAATCTAAAATCTACAAAGGAAGGAGCTTCAGAACTTATTTTCGCGTAACTTGAAGCGAAAATTCATTTACTTGTATGATCATTAATAAATAACGAATATAACTGATATTATTATAAGTAGCACTGGAAAAAAAAAAAAAAAAAAAGAAAGCCAACAATCTGCTTGCACTTAATACTGAGGACTTCTGAATTCAGTTGATTGCTGTTACCGACCTCACTGAACAGATTTAATTTTTAATTTGAATGTTCTAATTTAGTTTTTAATTGCTTTTTTCTTCCTGGCGCAGCGTAGCCATTGTAGTTGTCGCATCAACTAATTAGTAGAAATGTTTTTGTTCATTTTGAAATGTAGCAAATAAAAGTAATATTCTTTTTTTATGTGGATTATTCTGAGCTGTAAGTGAAGTTCTGTCTAAAAGATTATAAAGGAGATGTTTCGTGATGATATATTTTAGTTCGCGAAATAAATAGGCTCATATATCACCATGCGTCAGATTGTAAACACTGTAATTCATTTTCTTACAAATACTTTTTCCTTTTTCGTTCTATTCCCTGCACTGTTATCATTTCTTCGTCTGTTATTGCCACCGAAACACGAAACGTGCATTTAGACCAAGTTGTGATGCAGAACTTGGTCTGAAACCTTTTCCTCTTTCCCTTTCTTTCTTTTTATTTTACTTATACGGAATATTCTTGAAAACGACTTCGCAGTTAAATAAGTAATAGAAACGGTTCATGCATTTGGAGTCGATGTCACCAACGGCATTGAGGGGGAAAAAAAAAAAAAGCTTAGTCGTGAACTGCTGTAATAGCGTAAAGTGAAGGAGAGTGACCTCCTCCCTCGTTGAAAGCTTTTTTATTATTTATTTTCTCTCTCTCTCTCTCTCTCTCTCTCCATTTTTTTTTTTTTTGATTGATTTTGTTTTCCTCGCAAATATCTGGCACTGGAATGGTTGATTTCAAACGTACATTTTGTCTGCGAAGTGAAAGAAAAAGATGATTGACCAACTTTATGATTACACCGGGGTCTCGACTTGTCTCGACTTACGCTGTCAATTCGTTACAAGTTGAAAATGAGGTAAATGGAAATAATGCTAACGTACGTATATGTTTAAATATCTTCTGAAACAAAAATATATTTATATATGTAATTTTAGCTTAACAGATTTGCAAAATTTGAGAAATGAAAACTTTATTCAGTAAAGTACACAAATATTTATGTTTTATTGTGGTGTTTGTCGTAAGTCGAAATATCGCAGTCGCACATCTACGAATTCGTTGTCGAGAAACTATTGGTAATTGTTTCTTTTCTCGTCTCTCAATTTTAAAATAGTCAGAAAACTCAAACAAAAATCTTTTATTTTCTTTAAGTATTTTCAATTTTTTTTTTTTAATGTTTAGTCCGAATGAACATTAGATTGATTTGTTGATAATTACTTGGCATTTGACATATGTCTGCAGATGCCAGGAATTGGATTTTATTAAAAAAAAGAAAGAGAAAGAAATGGGGAATGGCACGAACCTTCTGGTTTTGCTTTTCTTTTTTGGCCGAGTGCCTCTCAAGCACGTAGAATGACAGAGTCAGAACCGAACAGTCATGATGGCGAACAGTTGGTTGACGCCTGTTACTCGATCCCATCTTCTCTCCTGTCTCCACTCCAGCCAACAGCAAATGTTCTACTGTTTAGGATTTGTTTTCTTTTCCAAGAATGAAGGGAAACAAGTGTTGGTGCGTTTCAGTTCCATGGCTATCATGGTTTACAATAGTTCACAGACATGTTAGATCTTTTGAAACCAAACATGTGAAATATTAAAACCACAGATCGCTACTTGTGAGATAGTTGAAAGATATCTAAACCGTCCGTATGGAATAATCTTGCTCAAAAGTAAGAGAAATATATAATTACAATATACTTAATACATATAGAAAATAAAATTGTGAATTCCAACGCGGTCATTTTTTTGTTGTTGTTTTTTTTTGTTTTTTATTTTTGTTCTCAATCAACCAATGATGTGTCAACAGGAAATAAGATTTTAAAGTTTATGCTATTATATCGGTTTTTTTTTTTTAATAACCCTTTTGGGCAAATGAATTTAAGATACCAAGGACTATATATCAATTGTTAAGACATAAAATTAAATTAATAAAATTCTGACCCTTTTAAAGTAAGAAGCCTGGAAGAAACTCGTCTTGACTCCGAAAACAAGAACTACAGTAGAGCCACGATTATCCACGGAATTGGGTGGCAAGGGCTTCGCGGATAACGAAAATCGCGGATAACCTGAAAAAAGACTAAAAATGATATGTAAACACGAAAAAAAAATATTTCATCATTAAAAACTATGTTTTATTGCACAAAAAAAACATAATATGTAAAACTTTTAAAATATTTACAGTACAGTAGAAAGCTTTATGCAGAATAAGAGCCTGCCACTCATCCACAAATTCCGAGAAGGCCTATTGGATTAATAAACCTGCCAGTAATTACAACTATAAAACAAAACAAAAATAAAAGCCTAATTTTATGAAAAAATAAATTGCATTGCAGTTATTTTCTAACTTAAGTCGTGGACCTCAATATTATGATCATCATTAAGATACGATTAATTTTTTTTTTGAAAGTTGCGGCCGCCATTTTGAGTTTTCTAAATTTTCTCCATTTTTATTTTTTTCTCTCTATCTTGAGAAGGAATTCCTGATTTGATTTCTGTTTTTCAGCGATCGTACCTATGAGTCGTCAGGAAATAAAAGTGATCGGAGAAACATTCCTTAAAATGCTTTATTTTGTGTAAAGAAAGAACCTATAACGTTAGCATTGAAAGATACACACAAACACAAGGTGTATTCATTTGTAAGAGAAAGATGAATAATAATAATAGTAAAATATTAGAGACACTATAAGTCTGTGATTTTGTCGAACCTCTTATCCAAATAATACGATCTCTTGTGAAACGGATGGGCTATAGAAGACAGAACGATGAGACGAGTGAGTATCTGTCACAAATGAACGATTGTTTTATTTTTTTGTATATGTTTTGGTAATAATGAAGAGGGGTAGATTACATTTTTTTTTTATCTTTTGAGTTCACGCGAACTTTTAATCAAAATCTACAATAGAAATGTTTGAAACCTTAATCTTTACGAAAGAGTCTAAGATAAATTTTGACTATACAGTATTCATAAATTGTCACATCTTTTCTAATCGTTTTAAAAATCGGTTGTTTTCAGTCGAGTTTAGGTTTCTCGGGTTTTTGAGATACACTCCTATAATTAAAAAAAAAATTCTTTGAATTGAAGATCTTAACTAAGATATTATTTTAAGTTAACGTTAATCACTTGTTAAGGTCATTTCTGATTATTTAACAGATATTGTTTGACTATTGGCCGTTTGAACCATAAAGAGTAAATAAGTAATAGCACAGTTTTGTATGTAATGATTTTACTTTTATTTATTTTTATCCATCCTAAAATATTTAATGAATAAAATTAAAAATTTAGAAATAAATTAAAAAAAATTAATTAAAATATATAATTATTTCCTTAGTTTTATTTAACTTTTTTTTTCTTTTTTTTTTTTTTCACTAAAAAGAAAATTTTTAAAAATTCTATATAACTTTGAGATTTTTTTTTTATTATAGAAGCAAGAGATTGATAATTGTAAATTTGATGACATTTTTTTTTGGATGGATTTATTGTCATTTTATATTTGATTTGAAATTAGACTGGTTTCACTTTTACGGTGATCCTTGAATGAGGAGATCATCTTAACTCCGATATTGAAATGCTTTGTGAATTTTAACTAGGCTTGAATTTAGTTCAAGCTATAAAGTAAAAATGAAAGAACTGCTTTATTTTGTAGGTAAATTGTTATTATTATTATTTTACATAATTTTTAAATTATCGTTGACATATAAGAACACTATTTAAGGGGGAACTTTATTTGGCATTGATATTATTATTATTTTGATTTTTTTTTAGTTTTTTTGTTGTTATTGTTTTTTTTTTTCTTTCTTTACTTTAAAACTTGCCAATTTCTTTGTAGAAGTTCGGATTTTGCCATAATCAGAAATAGTTTATAGGAGGAGGAGGAAACAACAAAATGAGGAAACAAAGTTGGGAAGAGATCAGTTTTTTTTTTTTCCTCTCTTGTTTTGATGGAACAATTGTAGTGTAAAGTTCGTTTTTCTTTCTTTTTTTTGATATGCTATTATCAGGAAGAAAATAGGTTTAGAAATCCAGTCGTTCCGTTTTCGAAGAGTTCGATTTTTTTTTTCCCGCTCTTTTATTTATTTGGTTGAAGACAGATGATTGAGCTTTGACTAGAGCCAATCTCCAGTCCTTTGTTGTTTGTCATTCTTCCATGGCGGAAACATATGCACTCGGCTAGTGACGTCAGCAGTTGTGGAGTTAAATTACAGCAGTTCGAGAAGAGCGTCGTGATTGGATGATTGTTGTTCTCCAGTATTTCCTCCCTCCCTCCCCTTCTACACAAGTAGAGTAAGACGGAAGAAGACATAATCCAAAGCTTGGCAACTTTCTTTCTTTTTTTCCCTTTCTCTCTCTGTTTACCCAAGAACAGTCCAATTATCGTCGCTTCCTGACGTTCCTGTGGTGAAGCTGAAATGAATGCTGCTTCTACTGTTCTGTCTTTTCCTTTTCGTCGTCGACGGGGAACTCTGTGATCAATATTCAATTCTTCTTGCCTTGGTCCTGTTGTAAGACTTTCCATTTCTGAGATTCAGTATATGGATACAAATACATTCGTTCTCCACCTCTGGCGTTTCATGTACGTCTCTCCTTTCCCCATAACTTTTTTCTTTTCCTTTTTTAAACTTGGCCATTCCCGTTTCTCCTTTTCAGAATTTGGATTTTGTTAAATCAAATATAAACTTTCTTTTCTTTCCTTTTTTTTTTTTCAAAGAGTTGCATTTTAGTTAACTCAAACGTTCTGAATCTAGTTGTTTTACTACAGTGGATATTTATACTTGCATTATCTAAAAATGGCTTATTCTTAGCAAATCATTCCAAGTAAACTTCAGATTTTCATTTTATTTCATTTAATTCTTCTCTCAGTTGAGGGAAGAAAAAAATATTATAAAAATGAACCTTGGCCATGAAGGTAGTTTTATTGATCGGAATAAATATTATAAATTTACTTGTAAATAAATAAATTTGCTTATTTTATCTTAAAATCATACGGAAAGTTCGATTTAGATAATACGAACCTGTTAGGTGATTTTTTTATGGAGATATTCGTTTCTGGAGTGATGAAGTCTTCGGATTGCATTTTGGCTGATACTCCCGAATCGGGGTTCAAATTCCGGCGTGGGCTTGGATGCTTCCTTCTTTCTTCTCTATATGTTACGCTTTCTTTGAACGACTTGTTCTAAATTTCATACCTTGTTCCTCGCGATCGCAATGAAACGTGTAGGTGATCAAAGAAACTAATCGTTACTACTGAGTGATCTTGACATTTCGAAAGGAAAGGGTCACATTGAAACCCTGAAATGTCGGTTTAGAGTGAACGAATTCAAAAACTATTTTTGGATGTCGGTTATAATTTTTTATTATTCAAAATAGGCTCCATCTACATCTATACAATCTTGCCAACGGCGTCTTAAGCTGTAAATTCCTTTCTTGCACATAACTGTGGTTTGACATTTCGATGTCCTTTTTGAGATACAATCTTGCAGGTATCTCCTTCCCTTCAGATAGTTTTGTGAATACATAAAATCTGTTGGCGAAAGGTCCGATGAATAAGGCGGATGAGGCAAAATCTCCTAAGTTCTTGGAAGTCTCCTGCGGGTGTGTTCTGCCGCATGCAGTCTTGCATTACCGTGAAGCAAAATGAGATATTTCCATTGACAAGGTAGGCTGTATCTTTCCTAGCTTCTGATGCATTACAGTGAATTCTGACACACACACACCTCTGCTGTAATGGTTTCTCCCTGGGGAAGATAGAACTCCAACGTGGACTACCAAACAGACAAAAGAATTTCTCGTGGCTGAAGATGTGGTTTAGGGTTTGCTGCCGGTGACAAGTTCTTAGCCAGCCAACATGATGACCGCTTCCTATTATCGCATATTACCCACTTTACAATTTTGTCCAAGAAAGGCTCTTTTTCTTCGCGAAGATGGAGTGAAGAACAAATTGCGTAACCTTGTTTCCTTCTGTGGGTTCATGGGATACCCACTTATCCATCTTCTGCACTTTTTCCAAGTTCTTCCGGGTGGTAAAAAAAGTTCTTCCGGCGGTTTTCATGGCGTCCTCTGGGAGCATTCTTTACATTGTAATCTCATCACGGAATTTTTGGAGCCAACCGCTGCACTGTCTTTTCGCTTATATGGCCTTCATCGTAAACACTACCTATGTTCCCCTTCACTTCAGCTTCTGCTAAGCCTCGTAAGAACTAATAAAGCATCACTTGGCGAATATCCACTTGTCTATTTTGATCCAACTCACAAAACAGGACGCAGAATGCAGGAGAAAAACCTTGTTACCAGTCGAAACCAAATTAAGTAGGGGTGATCCTTCAACCGACATAAATACACATCTAAAGTATGCTTTAATTACTTCTCTAGAAGTGTTAATATTTGCAGGTCAACCAAACCGATATTTTAGGTTTTACAACCTAATAGCAGAAGACACAGAGTAACAAAATAGTAATTAAGAAATAACGAAGAATTCATGTAATTGTTATTAAGTTAATTAATTATTTAATAAAAATTTAATTTAATAATTTATTATTAATTTTTTTTATTATTATTTCTGAATTTAATTTCTGTATCTGTATATTTTTACAATCGTGACTGGAATTGGAAGAAACAGAAACAAAACATAAATTGCGAATAAGATGTACTTTCTACGAAAATTAAAATTTAAAGGAAAACTTTAGAAAAAAACACGCGCACACACACACACACACACACGCGCACACACACAAGGCAAATGATGGCCAAAGAATTTGTAGATATGCAGCAAAGCCGCACTTGACGGAGCTTCATAGTTCAAAATGGGGATCTCAAAGATTTGGTAATTTCATAAACGGAGAATAATAATCACAGTTAAAGTTAAATAAGAACGGCGTGATGATAGAAATCATTAATATAGTAGATATTGAACGAAATAGGATGATCATGGTTTTATATACAAATACATAAAATTAAAAGATATGAAAACATTAATAATGTAAGTTTAAATATTTTAACCAATTAAAAAACCAATATTATTTGAGAAAGGAAAAAAATTAGCAAAACTGATGTAAATAAATACCCTTTATTTACGAAAACAGTTATATTAATAGTGTTATTTTAATCCAAATGCATCTAAAATGTATTTTAGATAAAATCTGCAAAAACAGTAAACATGAAATTTCATGAAAACATTAACAATAATCGTCACTAATTAAAAGAAGTTGCAGGATTAGTATTATAAGAAAGAAAACATTATTATTGAGAAGAAATATAGCTGAATGGATTTTACAAAAAAAAAAGTTCTAGATTTAGCTCAAAGGATTATTTTTTTTAATAAAATTGAGCCGATCAATGCATTTAATTATCTCGATTCTTCAATTTCTCATTATGGACAATAAGAAAATACAGGGTGTCTACAGAATCAGGGAAATCAGGGAATCAGGGAATTATCAGGGAATTTTGTTATTCTGGAAAAAATCAGGGAATTATCAGGGAATTTTGCAATTATTACTTCAAATCAGGGAAATTTATGATCTTTTGCCAAGCGCGAGCTTTTATCTTAAGGGAGCATTCAAGGTCACGCGTCACGTCGATCCCCTCTTTCCCGCCGGCCGGTCTAATGGTGTTGAATAGTGACGTCATATCCTGTACTATATTCCCGCCACTGAAACTGAAACCGAAACTTACTGCGAGGAATATTAGATATTGGTGTACAAAGACAAATGAAGTAAAAAACAAGATATTTGAACTCAACCTTTCTTGGACGCACTCGTGCAACTGATTTGGTGAATTCGTTTGTTGAGGCTACTAAACCTCTGGATTTGAAGAAACTTCTACAAATCTCGATGGATGGGCCTAACGTAAATCAAAAGTTTTTTAAAGAACTTTCGTGCTCTTTAAAGGAAACTAAGGAAGATGCTGAAGTACTGAATATTGGCTCATGTGGACTACATGCATTGAACATAGCTTTCAAAACAGGAGTGTCAGTTATGAACTGGAAGATTATGGAGTTTCATCGAGCTTTATATTACTTGTTCAAAGATTCCCCAGCAAGAAGAACATTATATACGGAATATACAAATTCGCAAATATTTCCAAAAAAGTTTTGCTTTGTTAGGTGGGTTGAGAACACTGGTGTAACAGAACGATCATTGCAGCTTATCCCATTGCTAAGGAAGTTTATAGAAGGAATAGAGAAGGACAAAATGGCTCCAAATTCAAAAAGTTAAAAGGAAGTTAAAAGTGCTATTTATGACTCTCTCTTACCAGCAAAGCTTGCTTTTTTTCATTTAGTTGCTTCCGATTTTGAAATGTTCTTAAGGGAGTACCAAACAGATGCTACCTAAATACCATTTCTTTATTCTGACCTAAGTAATTTGTCACTAAAATTCATGCAGCGCTTTCTTAAAAAAGAGGCATTAAGCAAAAATATTACAAGCATAGACGTGGAGGACAAATCAAATTTTCTGCCAGTTAAACAAATAGATATTGGTTTATCTGCTCAAAGCAATTTGAAAAAGGCGAAAGTATCTGATTTGCAAATAGCTGAATTTAAAGTTGACTGTAGACGCATATTGATTCAATGTTTACTGAAACTCCAAAGTAAATCTCCCCTTATTTACAAGCTGACTAAAGCAGTGTCCTGTTTTGACCCTAAAATAGCAATAAATGAAAATATATTTTCATGTAGATTATCAAGTCTGTTGGTAATTCTTTCTGAAAAAAACTGGATATCATGCACTTTAGCTGAGAAAGCTAAGAATCAATTAAAACAAATATGTTCACAGCCAGAAAATATCTCAAAGTTAAAGATGTATAAAAGATCGACTGCACGTATTGATAATTTCTGGTAAAGTTTGATATCTGCTGAAGAAAATGGAGCACCTGAAGCTATGCCAATGATACAGTTAGTCATGGTATTGTCGCATGGCAATGCAAGCTTAGAAAAAGGTTTTTCTATAAACAAAGATACTTTAGAGCAGAATATCAAAGAAGAAACTATCATTGCCAGAAGATCCATTTATGATAGTGTATTGTCTAAAGGTGGCATAAATAACATTGAAATTACTAAGAAGATGGTCCTTGATGTAAGAAATGCAAGAGCTAAGTATTCCGAGGCAATGGAACAAAAAAAGAAAGAAAATCAAGAATTGGCAGTAGCTGTTAAAAGAAAAAGAGGCTGAACTTGAACTGAAAAGGCTTAATGACAAAAAAATTAAAATCTTAGAAGCAGCACAAAAGGAATCTGAAATGATTGAAAATGAAATTGCTGCGATAAAGCTTTCAAAAATTTAAATAACCAGTATCATGCTATACATTACAAGGAATCTTGAATTCCGTTGAGTTTAATTTTGTGTATATTGTTGCAATAAATCTCTTAAAAGGTAAGATATTGTAAACTCATTAATTTATAATTTTTTATTTCTCTCTTCTTTTTTTAAGTATTTCATCATTACTGTTTTTATAGAATTTTTTGCTTATTCTTTTATTATACTTAGATAAAATAGTAAATAGTTACCAAGTAGTTAAAATCAGGGAATTTTTCTCTTATGATCAGGGAATTTTTAAGAAATTGTTCGTGAAATCAGGGAAAAATCAGGGAATTTTTTTATTCAGATTTTGTAGACACCCTGAAATAAGTTAGAGAAATTTTTATCGCTAAAAGGCGCTGTAAAGAGGAACTTCATCAAAACAGTTCGAAACGAAACGATTTTTAAATTCTATTAAACAGTGGCTATCTTTGGAGGTTAGAGTTACAAGTGCTCACACCAAGGCAAAGAAAAACAATAAAGGCCAATGAAATGAGGTTATTAAGACCTGGAGTGGATTTTTACCATCAACGAAATCAGTACATTGGTCAACATCTTGAATATTAGAGAAACCATCAATATACAAAAATATCTGTTTTTTTAGGATGTTGCAGAATATAAGAAACAAAGCTCATCAAACACAGTAATGCAATAAGAATCCTAAAATAGCAAAATAGAAATAGACGAATCAAAAGATGAAGCTATCAGATTAATCTGGACAGCAGTTAGTCTGTGGAGGAGGAGGATAATTCCATTTTTTTCCAAAAATATGACCTTTATCTCTGGGATATCTTATGGTTCCTTGAGCACTGCAGATGTGTTACACTGAAGAATAAGAGCTCTCATAAGAAGTATACGCTAAACAAAAATCAGATTTCGATTTTTAAAACTGAAAAAATCGCTTCAGACAGTTTCGCCATTACTTGTGAAGCTTAACTTACATTTTTTAATCATGGCGCATTATTTTTGTTTTGTTTTGTTTTTTTAGTAAAAACCAAGAAAAACCAAGACGCTATTCTTGGAATTTAACATGCATCTATTAGAGTACTAAGAACAGTGGAACTATTGTACTTAAAATCTTTTCAAGTGGTTCCTTGTCGAGAAATTAGCGCAAGGAGGCTACCAAATTTCACATAGAAATATATTGAAATCAAAACATTAAAATTAGTTTTTTTAATCTGTACATTTATATGAAATTTGTATTTTTTTTTTTTTTTGAAGTGTCTTAAGAGTTGTGGAAGGTCGACTAAACACATTGACAATCCCCTAACGAGAATCTTGGTTGTCTTTTGCGGAGTTAGGTGGTGGTGGTGGTGTATATACCGCGCCCTCTTATGGTTCCCTCAGCGCCGCTCAATCATGCGGAATCGAGCCTCATCAGCGGTGGAAGGGGAGTGGTATTGCGCCGATCGCCTCGTGCAAGGTGCTCCGTCCCAGGGTTCCCGTATCAGGTGGTCTCCCTGAGTTACGGCCCCATACAGACGCTCTCGAGCCACTCATAAATTTCGAGATTTTTTTCCATAATTTTTTCGAGAGGTCCGTTGCTTTTCTTTCTTCTTTCGTTGTCTTAACGTTATCCTGAAAAATGAACCCTTTTCTTTCAAAGGCATTGGTGTAAAATCTACCCTGGGATGTGCAAGTAATTTGAAGCCATCGTTTTAATTATTTGAAAAAAATTCTTTTGTTTAATTTATTGTGACATTGAGCTTACAGTGTAAATTCGCTCTTGAAAGGAAGTAAAAACTTATTAAATATATATTTTTATTTATTTTTGTTTAACAAGGGGAAAAAAATAAAGCTAAATTAGTTTTGTAATTCAAAGATTAAATATTTTTGACTGAATCAGATTAGAAAATGTTCAAATATAAACCAAACTTTCATTTTTGTATGAAATTTGTTTATGACGTTTGTTCATTGGCTTTTCTTTTCTGTTGATTATTCTGATGTGTATTGGGTTTCCCAATGGTTTATTCTAATGGGTTATTGAGTTTTCCGTGATTCAAGGAATCGAAAAAAAAAAGACCCGAATGGAGAAACTGGATTAGGATATTTCGAAGAATGGGTTTCAGTTGGTTTGATGTTGATTGTCTTCTTTTATCCATCTTTGGAATTTTGATAAAATTATAATTTTTGATACGAAATGAAAAGTAAGCAAACTGAATGTTTATAATATGTCTTTCCTTTATATCAAAGTTATCAATAAAAATATCAAAGAGGAATATGATTCCTTAAATCCTTTTTGTGAAAATACTTTTCTTGTTCTTCTCCTGGCTTCAGATTAACTTCGCACTCGGTAAATTTGTCATATTCCGGTAATCCAAATCTCCATTTCCATCTTGTGCGAATCCAACCGAAGCAGCAAGTGTTGGGATGTCAGTGTAGAGGGCGTAAATTTTTAATTTAAATAAGTATTTAAATTTGTATATCAAGAAGTACTGATTTTTATTTATTTGTGGTTGTTTTTTTATTGGTGTTATAATTTTCCGAATGTAGATGTTTATCGTTAGGACCATTGTCGGGGACCGTTATCTGAGGTAACGTAACGAATGATCTAGAATAAGACGGAGACTCAGATCAAGTTAAACTAGTCACTTAAAAAATAAAAAAAATCATAAAAACAAAGGCTATACTTTTAATTTGATTCGCACTGATTTTTCTGGGTTGTAAATATTTAGATACCTGTATTTCGAATTCGATTTACTGTTTTGTTTTGTTTCTTTCTGTTAATTCACAAAAACACTTTCAAATCCCCAGATATCAGGCTGAGCCAAAGTGAAGAGAAAACTTTCTGTATTGATTTTTCTTTTGGATTGAATGGCATTTTGTCTCATTTAATTCCGATAATTTTTTATAATCATCAGAACAACTTTTCTTTGATATCTATCTTTAAAGTATCTGGCGTTGCCCGGGGGGTGGGAGGACGGTGGTAAGGGAGGGATGAGTCCTGGATCTCCCCTTCTCCACAGCCCCTCCCCGTCAAACCTTCCCCAATGTTTATGATAGATACTAAGTAAAGTTTTTATATTATCACGATCGGAGAATGTAAGACCCCCCACCGCTTTCCCCCCTTCTCCACAACACTATCCCATCAAAAACCTTTCCCAGTTCATAAATCATCAGTACTAATTAATGTTATATTCTTATGTAACCGAAAAACCCGTAGAAGTATCGTTCAACAATATTCCCATTTCCCCTTCCTCTCTCGTTTACGCTCCTTAGGGCTCGACATTGAAAAAGCATTTTTTTTTCTTCCAATTTTGAGAAAGAACACTCATGGCAACTTTCATGATTCCATCTCAAGCGGTTCTGGAGATACACATATCTTCAAAAAAAGGTTGTCTCCGCCCGTTTACAGTTATTAGGATCCTAATATCGAAAACTCATCTTTAATACATATCGTTTCGATTTCTACCATATCAAATTTTGTGTTCACTAAGGAGAGGATGCGAAAGAGATTTAAGGACAAAAATATTTTAGTCTTAGTGTTTACCGCCAGGTTCTTTGCGGCGCTATTATGCAATAGTTTAGTTTCAGTTGTTGCATTATTTGTGTGGTTCCCATTGTCGCTACCAGGTGCATGTGGGACTTTTATTTCAGGGATTTCACCCCTTTTCAGGGTGAGTGGGTGGTCGAGCTCCCTATATTTTCCGCAAGGTAGTAGAAAGTAACTATGCATATTTGGTTGAGAGCAGTCAAAGGGTATAAAATTGTATAGAGAATGTACATACAAACATACGAACTTGATTTTTATATACAGTATAGTAAGATTAGCTAATTGAGTTAATATCGAGACAATTTACTTTTCCTTAAAATACACTTTCTGCCTTATTGGAAAGCAAAATGTTTCTGAATCTGTAAAAGTTGCATTACCTTAGGAAATTAATATTACTTTCAAATGTTGTTTTTTTCATATCTATAAATCTGATTTTGTAAATTGAAAAAACTACTTTTGTTCGTTTGCTGAATTTTTTTTCTACTATATTTTGATTTATAAAATGTTTCAAATTTAACACTGGTTCTTTTTGGTTTTAGTATTTATGTTTCTAAAAAGCTGGTAGAATTCTTCTTATTTTTTTAATTATTTCTGGAAAGGAAAAAAAATAAAATTGAAATTTTTGATATAAGATTTTTAATCATATGATTTAAAGAGTACTTTAAAGATAGATATGAAATACGGAGGAAATTAAAGTGGAATTTCTCTTTTGCATCTTGTAAATAAAATGGGTTTTAATCATTTTATAATAATAATCAAGTTTATTATAATTTAAAATTCTAATATTTTAGTTTATTTTATTAAGTATTATAATCATGATAGAATTTCCATTGCTGGCAATTTGATACAATCTTAGATTGAACTTGTAAATTAAGTTACATTCAAACGTAAACTTCTTAAATGTTGTTCTTTGTAGAATTATACAATGTTAAGCAAGTTAATGGAATTTCTTACGAATTAGTTGAGCCAAGGAGACAGTTGCTAAGTAGAGCGACCTCCAATATATTCCAGGTTGGTTAACTACACTAATGGCTTTGAGACTGTGAGTGGCTGGAGATGGCGAAGGATTAGCCGAGGAGAAACCGAATTAGAAGTAAAAGTTCTCATGCACACAGGTCTTATTCCCAGGAATCCTTGTTTGCAATTACTCCAATTAGGAGAAGAGAAGGCGAGTCTTAAGAGTAACTACTTAGCTTGGAGGTGACCACTGCCACTAGTTCTCTTCGAGGCTGTGTTTTTACCTATCAGGGTCTGTCTAAAGATCTACTAGGAATTCGATTCTATACATATTTGCTTATCAATGACAAGGATGTTTTGTTTTTTTTGTAGGTTCTCGAAATCAAACATAGGATTGAAATCTATTTTCTGTTATCATTTGATTTAATGTTGAGATTCAACTTCAGTGTGACTTCAATCGAACCTTTAAATGATTTCAGTCATTTTTTTTTTGGCTTTGATGATTTTATTTGTGAAGAAGTCATAGAATATATCCTTACAAATGGAGTCAGGATTATTTTTTTTCCTTGTTTGTTTTCTCCATTAAAAGTACTCGAATGTACTTTTCATATTCCTTTATCGTAAATTTTCTCTGAAATGTAATTGCATTACGAGGTCAGATGGCTATTTTATGTTTTTACGATATCTATTCACTGCTTGATTTGAATACTGGATATTCTTATTATTATTCTACTTCTGATGAGACTCTTGTTGGTTTTTCAGTTTCTCGTTCCTACAAAGGTTTCCCGGAAGCCTTTTTTTTTTCTTTTTCCTTTTTCCTTCCCCGAAGTGAAAATAAATTCAAGATTTTTATGATTTTTTTTTTCCTCCCCCTACTACAGCGTCTCCTTCCGAAAGTTCTGGCTCTCGAGTGATTAATGGTGTGACGGCGCTATACTTTGGATTGAAAAAGAAAGCAATTGAAAACTGACAATGAAAAGTCAGAAACAACATTATCGTCAGGGAAAAGAACCTCGACCAAGAAATGGAAGAGACGGGAAAAGAATAACATTGGACAATAACTACCAAAGGAACCTCCCACTGAGTCCTCAAAATAGACGCATAAATTGTTTCCTCCTTTTTTGTTTGTTTGTTTGTTTGAACTGGCAATTTTACTATAGAAAGAATTTAGCATTGTAATAGAAATCTTTCAGGAAGTAACTACGCAAGCACATTTATCGTCATTGTTTTTCAAAAAAATAGATTATAAACTTTTATTATGTTTATGACGTTTCCTATCCAAGATTTCCGGTTCTGATTTGAATTTCAGGAACAAATGATTGGTTGTACAGTGACGTCATCGTCTGACCAACAGTATTCAATTATTTACGAACTTTAATCTGAAGTCCATTTAATGTAGTGAGGTAAAGGTTTCTGTGGAGTTTAAATCGGCACTGTTGCAATTCATCTACGCTACTAAATTTCCCAAATTGGCGATACCGCCCCCTGGGGGGCGCTGGAACGATAGAAGGCTCGGATGCAATTGGGGGGCGTAAATTGGGAGTGATGAAAGCATAAAGAAAGAAAGAAAGAAGATAAGACAATTTTGTAAAACCGTTCATATCACGTTTCATCTGTTGTGTAACATAGTTAAAATCTTAGCGATTACTTTATTTTCCAAATAAAACACAATGCGAGTTTACAACCAATCTGTGATCAACTCCGCAGTCTTGTCTTAACAAGCAAAGTGTTGGCAGGTGAGCGTGTAGCGCATTGTCGAGAAGTCCAGCATGCGTTGGCTGAAATACGTGCGTGTCATGGTTTGTTGTGAGTTTACAATAGTGCAAAAAGTATTTAAAATCTTAATTCATATTCGATGCCTTCGATCTTTACGGATCACATCCAAAGCAATGTATTATTGTTGTTTCAATAAAGTCGCAGTGAACCTTTACAAGTGAGTATTTTTTGTACATTTTTTCTTACATATCAAACGTATGTTTCTGTATCTTATATTGCTTAAAATCGTAGCAAGTTTGTCGTGACAATACTATTTGAAGTGTAAGACAATATATTTGTCATATTTTTTTATTACTATATTATCGAAAACAGTTGTTTACGGTTTCATTCCTCTAACAAAATCTTCTTCATAAACGCCTTTTATTACTATCAATTAACTAGAAAACTCCAGAATCTCCAAACGGCAGTATTTCGTAAGACTAATCGTCTAACTTTTTCAAGCCTACTTACTAACACCATGGGAAGAGGAATCCATTTCCAATAAAATAAAATCATTCACAAACTAGAATTCTAAATTAAAACAAACAAAACGCGGATTATATTAATAATGAAAACGTGAATCATGTTGATAATAATGATCACACTTCCGTTTCTTTATTCTCTTAAATTCCAATTCTTCACTGTATTTTAAGAAAAAGAAACGCGGAAGTGTGATCATTATTATCAACACATTCACGTTTTCATTATTAATATAATCCTCGTTTTGTTTGTTTTAATTTAGAATTCTTGTTTGTGATTGATTTTATTTTACCGTAAAACAATTGTTAACCATTATATTTATTTATATTCTATTGTCAATTTTTATTTTAATATTATCCTTCCTTATCTTAATTTTCTGTATGCAATGCGAGTGTTACTAAGGTTGATTTTAATAAATAATTTTATAATTTCAAGGTATCTTGAAAATAGCAACATCTTTCTTTACTATGTTGTAGGACGTAGGTAGAAATATGTGGGTACAGAAAAGAAAGCAAATTTGTCACTGCATCTTCTGCTTGTTCGCTTAAACAAGGTAGATTTCGGGGGAGGGGGGATTCTGAGGAAACTTATTCTACTGCTTTATTCGCTTTGTGATCTTGTGCATCTTTTTATATCTCAAAATATCGAATGAACTGTGGTAACACAGTACATTGAGTATCACAAGTAGGCTATGTCCGACATCAATAAAGCTGTGGACATTGTCACGTCTTTATTATTTAAGTAAATTGAATGGAAGGTGAGGTGATTTGTATGCTAACAGTAGATATTAATCATTCACTACATATGTAAAAATTCACTACTCACTGTCAAAATAACTGATTCATTGTCAGTAAAATTAAAATAAAAAATCGTTAGATTCAATTCAGTGCTCTTCCCTCACGCGATGATTTCTTTACAGTTATCTAATTTGATTATTCAATTCTATCGAATCTCAAGGTTTTAAAATGAAACATTCCCGCCATTTTGCTTGTATTTCTATAATTGTAGTACTTTGATGTTTCTAATGTTATTTTCTGGTTGTTTCTCAATTACTCAGTTTTTCTTTTACTTAGCAACAAGTAACTTAAAATTTGGTTTGTCTGAAGCTTCGTTTCTGTTCTTTAATCATTTTTTGAACATTGTAATTTCATAACAAAACTCTACGTAATAATACTTAACAATTTTACTGCACATTTATTAGCTAAAGAGTTTGAGTAAAAAATAATTTTTGTTTTGGTAGATGATAATTGTTTTTATTTTTTCAATGTCCGGTTGTTTTTTAAGCCAAATTTTTTGATAAGTGTCTGTAATAATATGGTTCGTACTCATTAAAATTCGGACACAATTTTTGGGGAAACAGAAAAAACTGCAGAAGAAATAACTTTGTTTGACTGCTTCAATTAGTTACTTTTTCTTAGATGGTTGGGATTGAAATCCGTTATCCATTCCTTAGTAAGCAAATGAGATGGGTGGGAGGAATTGGTCTCATCGGAAGGAACTCTTTTGCAATTTCCCATCATCATCATCTTCTTATTTCGTTTTCAGGTGGTTTTGCTGTTTACCCGAGAAGTGTTATAATTAGGGGCATCGTTTTTCCATTCCTTAATGAATGCCCGAGTGGTTGTTTTTCGTATATTGTAGGCGGTTTTGCCGAGTCGTTAACGCCTCCGCTTTTGCAGTTCTATTTTTTACGATTGCACACGTACATAATGAGAATCGTCTCAATTTCGTATAAGGCCTCAAAATTGCCTTTTGGCTCTCTTTATTTTCTCATTTTTCGATTGTAGCTGCATGAGTTGGTTTTGTTGTTGAGAGATTCATTAAATGGTTTCTTTCCTCCGCCTCGTTTTCATTCGACTCCTGTTAGAAAACGAGCTAGAATCCATTTGTTGAGCGAAGACGAGAACATTATGATAATTAAAAAGAAAAGAATAAGAAATACACTTACTGTTGCTTTTAAGTTTCGTCCTGGATCGAACACAGTCATAAAAAAAAGGGATAAGGCAAGTTGTAGTTAATCTTACAACGTGTAACGTGTGAACTTGCCTTATCTATTTAAAAATCTAAACTAGTTTTTTTAAATGTAACTAGTTTTTTTAAACGAATGAAAATAAATTTTGAAACGTAATGAAATCCGAGTTTTTATAATTTATTGAGACTAACAACTTTTTTTAATCACTTATCTTTGAAAGTTCGTTGTTTGTTAGTCAAAATATAATTTTAACCAGATACTGCTGTCGATTTGCCTTTCTCTTAAGGCAGCTCCTTTTAAGTTTTTGAAATGAAGTAGCTCATTTGAGGTTGACGCTATTGGTAAGTCAGTGTAGCTGATTGTGCTCGACGCAATGCTTTGGCTTTGATGCCCTAGTCGAGATTACATCCATTAATTCATTAGGAATTGGTTACATGGGTAGCAGCGGTGCTAGCTTGGCTCAAGTCTTCAAGAGGAACATTTTATGAGGCAGCTGTATAGTCTGGATAAACAAAAGTGGCATGAATGATTGAACACGTGGGCGGAGAAGAGCCTGATGAATTTAAATGTCCCGTTGATAAACCACGTGCGATCTATCATTGAAATAGGGTGGAAGGCGGAAGAAAAAAAAGAGGGACACAGAGGGAAGCATTAAGAGGCGAGGAGAGGAAGAGCTGGAGATGATGAAAGAAAGGCCCGCCAGAGTAGTGGCAAGGGAAATAAGCCGAGGGTCCCCGCGAATATTCTTTTCCATTTCGATGAAAAATGAATCTCCAAACGGAAGAAGAGGCAAAGATGGAAAGGGGAATTTCCCTGGATAACTCACCAGGGTCACTATTTTGCCCACTACCCTTCATTTTGAGGTAGAATTTACGACGAATGAAGGAAATACATTGCAATGATTAACAGCCATTTTGTGGAATAGAGATTTTAAAATTCTAATAACATTAAAGATGATTTGTTGCTTTCACATTAATTATTAGCGATCCATTTGGGAGCTATTGTGATAGCGACCAAAATCGGTAGTTACTGCGTTTGTCCTGTCTGTCTGTCCGTCCGTCCGTGTCTGTCCACCCTAACATCTGCCGAACGGAAGGTTCGATTAACAAACGGATTTCACTATCGTGTTCAGAGGCCCAAACACCGTAGGAATGGATAGTTTTAGGAGTCCCCCCCCCCAATATTTGAGATATCTGGCATTGTTGCCATTGTACCCTCTTAACAACTCCTGAACGGAAGGTCGGATGGGCAAACGGATTTCGTCATCATGTTTCAGAGGCCCTAAACAATACAGAAGTAGGGTATTTTTAGGGGCCAACGCCCCCTCATTTTCGAAATATTTGGCATTGTTTTCATTGAATTTCCGCTATTAGAGTAAATGTCAGAAAAGCAACCATCTTATTTCAGTTGACAGCTGTAGCGTGATTGATAAGTTCTCAGACTGATGTGCTGAATGTTGTCGTTTTGAATCCGTATATCTACTTTTTTTTTTCTTTCTTTCTTCTCTTAATCTTTTTTCTTTGTCCGAGTGGATTTTTTTTTTTTCTTTTTATTTTTTCCCCAACTTTTTTTTTTATCCTTTCGTAAATGTACTTTTTTTTTATTATTATAATTTATTACATTTTATTATTATGGTTCGCCTTATTATACTTCAACCACAAAATTATATTCAGTTGTTTGTCTTTATTATTTTCACTGTGATTTATAATGGTAGGCTTAACACTTTATTTAATCTTTCAAACTATTTTGTTTTTGTCATTGAAATTAGTCACTTAATGAAAAGCACTCGAACGGAAAGTGAGCGAAGTAAATAATGTACTGCTGTCTGTTGATCTTGAACGATATTAAATATTTTCTCGCCTTACCATTTTTTGTGTGGAATTATGTAATGGTCTGTTGTCATTTCTAAATCGTCCATCAAATATTTATTAAATAATCCTAATATTAATGTTGAATAGTTGTAAATTTTTATTAAATGTCCTGATAACAAATTAAGGTCACTAAAAAGAGAACAATGAAGTGCAATGATAATATAAAAAACACTATATAAAGTTGATAGAGTTTTGAATTATAATAACAAATTAGCTTTACGGCAAAATTTTAGTGAAACTTGATAAATCCTTATTGAATTCAGATTAGGCAAGTGAAGGTCACTTGTAGAACATGGGATTTGAGTGTAAAGAATTTCTGAAACAGGTTTCTGTAAATACACTATCTTCTTTTATTCTTTCTACAGGTTGTCTTCAGTACTTAAATGATTTTAAAACATTAAAATTACAGGACCAGGCTTCACATTTTCAACAAGGTTTTTTTTCAATAAATACAATAAAATGTTGTTCTTAAATACAGTCTGTAGCCATAGTAAATTGCGGTGGTGCTGGGGTATAGACCAATGGCATTTTGTAATCACCTCCCCGATACCAGGATCACCTGCCGAACAAGTTCCACCTTCACATGATGCACCTTGGACAGATGGCTCTTCCATTCGCTCCATTACCAAGATGCCATTGGTCTATCCCAGACCACCGCAATTTCTTTCATACTATTGGCTACAGACTGTATTTAAGAATAATATTTTATTGTACCATTCAGTTGAAAAAAAAAAAAACCTTGTTGAAAAGATGAAACCTGGTCCTGTAATTTTATTGTTTTAAAATCATTTTTAACCATTTTAATTGTGTGTCGGCGTCCTTCCATTCTTTCCTTATTTTATTTTTAATTGTTATTCTGAGAATTTTCATGCGTAATGAAGAAAATAGATCATTTAGAAAGCGTTACATCCTAGAAATTAATCAAGCGATAGGCGTATTTGTTCAATAGCATCATTAATAACAATAAATTAGTATGTATAAATTTTGTTACTTCAATTTAGAGTTACTTCACTAATGCCTGCTTTACACGTGCTCGAAAACTTGCTATTTGCCGATTGGAGCTTGGGGAAAATGACGTCGCCTTACATGTTTACCTCTCGTTGAGATCGCGATTAAAAATGTCGGTTTGCTTAGCGACAAACAAATTGATTTCACAGCAGAGATAAAGAAAAAGGAAAAAAAAAAAGATTCCGGAGGAAGAAAATATGGTGAATGGAGACATAGATTGCAACAACGGGCAAAGAATATCCAGATTACAGCGTGAAGTTAACTCTATCGTAGTTTTTAAATCCTTTTTTTCTCACCGCCAAGGGCGCTGGTGTCGACTTACTTCTAATAATTGCCTGAATTTAAAGCTTGTTGTATTTAGAGCAAGTGGAGGATTTTCTAGCAAGTGTGGTTTTCGAGTCGCTTGTCGATTTGAGGTAATTTTCGTGCGAAGCAGCCATTAGTTTTTTTGGTTATGTCAGTTTGTGTGATCTGGCTTGTTATTATTTCAGCTTTACAATAACATTTTTGAAGATATATTAAGGAAAAGAAAACTTAATGCAGCAAAATATTTAAAGTTGGAATTTTTTATGGATTAATTTAATCTTTTATATAAAGCAAATTCTATTTCAAAATATATTTAGGAGAAATCTGTGGTTTCCGGAAAATATGTTTAAAAAAGTACATTACTCGAATTCCCTTTCCTTGTAACTACATTCTTTCTAAGGAAATCCACTTAGAACTCCACTTAGATCTTTAAAAGATGGAAAAGTAAATTGTCTTCTTTTGAAATATTCAAGTTGATATGATTTTAAACCCGTCTTGAAGTTTAAGTGAAGGTTTTTTAGTTAAATCATAGAATTCTGTGTTTATTTTATTTCAGTTAATTACAATTTACTTCGTAATTTAGCTTATTGAAAGTTTTAAAGATCTCTAAATATGGACTGAAGCTATATTTGCTTGTTATATAAAAAAAGAGAATTCTCTTTGACAACTGGTAATTCCGGAAAGCAAAAGAAGAAGATGGAAGCAGACACTAAAACATTCCTAGAAGTGTTTGTTTTACAAAACGTTTGCCTCTGACTTGAACTTAACTCGGGCTTTGGTAGCTGAGCGATCCGGGAATCATTTTGGAGATACGTTGTATTATTCATTGTCGGAATCGCTACTGAAATGAATGAATTTCGTTGATAAAAGTGTTGTTAATCTATTCTTTCTTGTTCAGTATTTTAACACTGCTGCAACAGGAGCTTTTAACTTTTGATAGGGAACTAAGAAAGAAAAATCGTCACACTTTCAGTACTTTATTCTTCAGAAGTTTACTAATGTCAGTCAAAATATTTCATCCTTTTCATATTGTAGATAGTGGTTTGTTGATTATTATTTATTTTGCCTCGTATTGAAATATTAAAAATAAATGTAAATACTTCACTAAAAAAAAAGAAAGGTTTCGAAAAAAAAGGTTATGGAGTAAGTTACCGTACTAATAATAATTTCTGAGGTAAATTATGTGAAATGACTTGAGCTCGACGTTCTTCCTTAAAATAGAAAATAAAAAGAAAAGCAAATCCTAAGTTGCTGTGTTTTTGTTTTTTTTTCCTTGGAATGTATTTGCAGTAATGAATTGTTTTTCTGAATGTGTGGCGTTGTATTAGCTTTCTTATTTTTACATGGCTATAAATCCGTTGGATGGTTTATTTCTCTGCTGTCAGAGCCCCTTGGCCGTGTCTTTGAGTTCTCTTTTGAAAAATGCAGATCATAGTGAGTGCGAATGTGATGGACATCCCTCGAAAGCCTATTCTTCGCCCACTTGGTGTCGCTATCAAGGAGCGACGAGACAAATCTCGGAGATTCACTCTGTTCAACATAAGGAACGGAAGGAAAATAAAGAAGAGGGAAAAAAAAAATCCCTTCTTGACTTGTGATCCGTCTTCTACGGCCGTTTCGAATTGCCTTACTCTTGAATGATGGGAAATGACTGTCTATCGGAAGAACTAACTTCCTGGCCATTGGTTTCGCTCGATTATTTAGGCGTTCGACTGAATCCTCCCCTCCTTTCACCCACTCCTTCCTTTTCAATGACCAATATCTTTTCTACGCTCTAATAAAATTCGCTAGTTTCTATAAATTTTCTATCTTACTTTTTCTGTGAGATGTTTCCTAGGTCTTGTGTAAATGTCTTTTCGTTTTTTTGTTGTTGATCTATTAAGCTGGGATAAAAAAGAAAAAAAAATCTGTCCCATAATGTATTAAAAGCGGCGCTGATTTAGTAATTACCGGTAATCGTTTATTTTAGAAATGTTGTTTCACGTTTCTATTTTGACTACATCAAACTGAAATAGTTCTTCATTAAACGATTATTGTCCTCAAAATGAAAGATGACCGGCGGAAGTTTGAACTGCGCAGCCCTTCCGGTAGCTGATCAATTATGTTTTCCTGTCACAATGGACGCCCGTCGTCTGTTTTCACTGAGAAAGACATGTTGATAACGCCAAATTAAAACTTCTCTCGACTATTCACCGTTATTTCAATACCAGTTGCTAACAATAAGTATTTATATAAATAAATAAATATATGTTATTTATAAATACAATGCTGTTTTGCAAAGTAACAAGCCTTTACCGTAATGGCGACGTCCTGTGATTAACTCATACGGAAGTGCCTGACCAGAGTAATCGATGATACATGCGCAGATCTCACAAAAACAGGGCGGCCATCATTCACTGGGAGCACAATAGATCGGTTTCATTAAACGATTAGATCATTTGGCCTAATGAACGTAAATAGATGTGTGCATGGTTTTTGTTGTATTAACATTTGACTTCACAGACAAGCAATCCGTTTTACATAAGCTTCTGCAGGATTCAGTTCTTCGAAAACATTTGAATTCATTGTCTGTTTTTATTTTATTTCTTATTTTAAATTTAATTTAATTTTTTTTGTGGATGTTGAAAATATGTTGTTGGAAGTGAAATTGTTCTTTTTTTGGCGAGAGTTGGCTCGTGGTGTTGACTATTTGCATAACAGGAGTGATCACCTGCGGTGATACTTTCATTAATTCATCAGTCTGCTTAGATGGGGGGTGGCGAGTATTGCTTCGGTGTGGTTTTAATTTTTCGTCGCCGTTTCCCATTCCCTGCTGCCTCGCCTGCGGGCCTCCGCTTTTATCTCTGAGTGCGTGGGAGTCCATTGCGCTGTTACCCCTCCTCCTCCTCCTGCCCGCGAGAGAAGCTTCCACTTGGGTTCGGAAAGAATGCCTTGATAAAACAAGCATGATTAATGAAGTCGTTTGTGGACCGGAGAGCAGTCCTTTGTCAGGCTTTGCAACGGAAACACACTCGTCGTGATGGAGCGTTGTCAAATTGTGTCGTTAATCATACGATTAACTCTGTTCTCTTAAGGCGACTCCGAGAACACGCGAAGGTCTTCTTAGGAACATACTTTTTGGATTAGTGCCAAGACGTCTTTTCCATCCCCCGTCCCCAATTTTCATCCCCTCCCCTTTCTTTCTGTTTTTCTCTTATTCATGATGTTTTCTTTTTTCTGTCTGTTTATAATCGATTGTTCATAAATGAAAGTCATTAAGGAAGGTTAATTCATCTAATGAAGATATATTAAGCCACACCCTCTTGTCTTGTCTTTCCTCTCTCTTTCTCTTGAAAATTTATATCACTTGACTCTCAGGAAACGAGGCTTCTTCGAAAGCCCTACTATATTTTCTTGACTTTATCCTTTGCTTTGGTTCAATCTCTCATTTAGTATTTATTAGATTACTTTGCGTGTTGGACTTCTCCAAAATTGCCGAAGAAATGGCCCTCATCGATGTATTTCTCTGCCAATTTTTGCTTGGCCACTATTTGGAAAGTAGGCTATTGTTCTTGAGTGCTTCTATAATTAAGCACCGATTGATCTCTCGCATTGTCTACCTTGTTCCCTCTATGGCTCTTATTCTTCTTTCCCGAGATAAAACCCGAGAATGAAGAGTTTTAATTATCGCTGCACCCGGAGATAAATACACGAAGTCGGACTTCCGCGTAATGCTCTCCATTGATATTCTCGTCGCACCAAGTCTCTTAATGACAGCGACCAGCTCTGCTTGACGGTTTGTCGTCCAACATCGTTGCCATAATTATATTGCATTCGCAGCTCATGGAATAATGTTTATTGTGGCACATTTCACAATGGGTCGGGCAAGCGGAAGTGAGGGCGCGTCGCACCGATGGATTGTTAACCGCAGCCGACGATTGGCGCTCTGTTTACCGTGCTCCCTTTTCACAGTTCTCCTTGGATCCGTACAAAGGAGGCGATGGAGCCTTTGTCAGCGACCATTGACATGTCTTTCTCACGTCCAACGCTTGAGCGACGGCGACACGAGCAGCAAATATTAAAAAGATGATCATTGTTGCATTTCGCCTTTTAACAATCTCCTTTACTAATGTATGGAAATCAAGACGAATAATAAAACCGTCGTTATTTGACTAACTTCATAATGGTGTTTGTGATTGTACTTTTTGAAATTAATTGCATATTACGAAAACTTTTTTTTTTTTTTAAATTAAAAAGATTTTTTTTTTAAGGACTATACTGTAAACAAACTTCTTAACAAATTTTCCAATGTCTTGAACACATATCTACATGTACATGTTTTCTTTTGATATCTGTTGAAGTTAGAGATACATTTCGGTCCTTGTTCAGTTGTTTTTTTTCCAGACGTTATTACTTTTGTTGTTGGTTTGTTTGTTTGTTTGTTTTTTGGTTTGTTTGTTTGTTTTTTCTTCTTCTTCCTTTAATATCGAAAGGTTAGATTTTATTGACTTGTTGATTGGCATCAAAAAGTTTGAAGAATAACAAAAAGACGAACATGATTGCTTACGAATGGGTTGGTGGTTGTAATTGCGCAAATGTACAATCGATATTTCTGTACACTTTAGGAATAAATACATATAAAACGTTTGGTTTTGAAGATGGTTGAGTTTTTACCTAAACTATGAAGTATAATGTTAACAGTCGAAAATATGAAGATAAAAAAAAAATCAAACCCTCTTCTTTGAAATCAGTGTAGATAATATTGGATTAAATTGTGATGGTTTGCTTTTAAATAGAGAATTAGGAATTGGCCTTAAAAGCAAAGCAGTTACTTCTAATTTTTTTTTTTTTTTACTTCTTGTTGTTTACTAACTTCTCAGTGATAAAAATCTCAAACTTTTTTTATCGACATCTGATGATGAAATTCCATCTTCAATTTGTTTCTGCTTTGATTTGATTAAAATTAATTGGATTTTAGTGATTCAATTAAAAGGTAAGATTTAAAGAGACTGCGTGTCTTCATTAAATGTATTACAGATGCGGAGACAGTTTATATAAAAATAAAAACAAAATAAAATTTGCAAGAGATAGTAGAAAAGTATGCTTTCAGTTCTTTGTTGCACTGGGTTACAATATTTTTCTGTAGATAAAACAATTAATACATTCCTGACCAAATCACTAAATACCCAGAGCGGTTGTCTTCAAAAAATAAATAAATAAATAAATAAATAAAATAGAATGATAACAATAACGTAAAGTAAAGCGCATCTTTATCTGTTATGATTCCGTCAATGCCTATAAATAACTAATAAAATACAAAGTAGGGTATTAATAATAATAATTGTCTTGTCGGACACTGGTCTGGTACCTAACACTTCGCACCACAGTCTCAGCACACTAGGACTTCACAAAAACACTTATGCACAACTGCACAACTGTACTCAACACAACACGCATAGTTAGGAAATTTATGGACACAACCACACATCCCTAATCATTCTTGCACACGTCTTTACACTTGGCAATATGTGCTTTGGTCCTTGACCCGCCATGTTGTTTTTGCTGGGGAGGCCCAGGGTTTGAAACATACAAACATAATAATAATAATAAGCAATGGTGTAAGTCCAGTAGTAAAATTCCCAGAAATTTTTCGAATTTTCTAGAAGCGCCTCCAAAATTCTTTTGGATCTCAATACTAGCCGAAAGATCTCTAGCATCGAATACTATAAGGTTGAAATGCTTCGTGTCCATTCCCCTTCCTACTTCATTCACTCACGATATAGTTTTAGCAGTTAACAAGTTGCTCACTTTAGTTTTGAGAAAAACGAAGTCATTACATTTTGATCTTCACACATTTTAACCAACACCAGAATAAGATTTGAAGGAAATAAAAATAAAATGAACTGTTAGCCACCTAAACTGATTAATGTATTTTATATAAAAACAAGTATCCCTTAAAGAATAGAAATACAACCATTACCAGTGCATTGACAGCGTCTTTCAGCGAAACAGGAATGAAATTGCTTTTAAAAAATAAGAAAGAAATTGAATGCAATGTTTACAATGTTTGATCATTTTATATGTACTGAGATCGAGATGTTTTTGATAGCCTTGTGTACTTCTAAATGAATGCACTTTAGGCTGTTTTTTGCAATCATTTAAACTATTAAAATACTATTGAACATTATTAAGATATAAGTAGAGAAAATATATATGTATATATATTTCTAATAGTTGACTGTCTCTTTTATTTCTTTGCAGAACCATGAATTCCCAACCTTTGAAACAAGACCAACCAGACCCTGATGCCATTAAAATGTTTGTGGGTCAAATTCCTCGCTCCATGGACGAGAACGATTTGCAGAAGATGTTTGAAGAATTTGGACAAGTTTTCCAGATTAACGTCCTTAGGGATAAAGCAACAGGACAAAGTAAAGGTAAAAAGTTAACATTGATTAATTGAAATTGATTCCAGGAATCTGAAAAGAAAACAAAAAAACAAATGATATTCTTGTTGACAGATATGTTGTAGGGACCATGAATACGGAAGGAAATACCTTATTTAATAAATAATTGAGGGGGGGGGGGGTTATTTCCTTCAGCTGAAAATAGAATTCTTAACAAACTAAATAAGTTGTCTCCATTATTACTTTCCGAAGATATTTAACTATGAATAAAATTAAACAGACAAAGCAATATCTTGTCCTAGACCCGTAATTCCAGCATTTTTGAATTTTGATTTTCGCATCATCCATTTATTAATCCTATTAATAATAATGAAAAGTAAAAAACAAAAAACCACTGCATTGGAGTTGATACATATTGATATTATCATGCATACTGGTAGTATTATATATTTTTGATATTACAATTTTATAATTAAAAATGGTATCATGTTATTAGTATATTTTATATTGGTGTAACATATCCTTTCCAAAAGAAAGTGTTTTTTAATTTTTATTTCTTCCCCCTTGTGGATACTATTTGCTGAGAACGTGTCATTTTGTATGAAATTCCCTTTGATGGAAGGTACAGGAATGATTTTCTAGCGCTGGAATTAGAATGATTGGTCAGTTGTTGCTTTTATAAGATATTGGGATCCCCCCGATGTCTTCTCGCCAGGGGAGCCATCCACCTTTTGTTGGTGCGGAAGACTCAGGCTTGAGGCTAAACACTCATTGGAATGGGGGATGCGTAGATATTGAAGCGTGCCGAGTTGACCTCGCCCACGCTCATCTTCGCACGCGCCCCTCCATCGCCGAATTACGAGGAATCCGTTTCTTAGCCCAGGGGATCCGATCCATTTCGTGATGGAATGGGAGGGGGGAGCTCAGTGATAAGAAAGGGAAAAAAATACAAGGGAAAGAGGGATAAGGCCTTTGGTAAATTTCCTCCTGACCACCTCCCTCTCACCATCGCTTCCCCACAATTTCTGCTCTGCCCTTGGAAATTGAGATGACAAACTCAGACCTCTTCTAGATCGGATCCCATCATCCCCGGTTTTTCATCGAATTTCTGAAAAGGAAAAAAAAATTGCCTTTTATTTGCAAACTAAACGGGTCAGTTGATTTCTTTTTAGAAAATAATGATTGCTCTTGATATTTTTGCAATCTTAAATATTTCATTAAGAATTTCATTTTTAAGAGTAGTTTAGGCTCGGATTAAATTGGAATGTTGAATACTCTTTGATTTGTTTAGTCTTCTATATTGAAGTAGATTAAAAGATGTTTTATGTTCGGTTCTTCATCAGTGTTGGATATATACAAAATACTCATCTTAATTTTTGGAAATATTACATTTTTTATTATTATACATCGTGTGAGTGATATAATTATTTAGGGATCATATATGAAGATGATATTCTATCGAAACATGTTATATGTTATTTCATATAAAATAACGTAGACAGTATTAAAACTTTAGAACACATAATATTATTTCATTCTTTTAAGAAAAAAGGGAAAAAAATGTTTCAACCTGATACGATTTCAGCGTTATCATCACGTCATGTAACGTGACGCTTTAACGCACTTTAATACATTACATTTGTACACATTATCTGTAGTATATCTTGGCAGTGCATTGCAGTGAAGATGCAAAATATGTATAGAACTACTCACTGGCGCATCTTTAAGGTAAAACAGTCCACTAAAAGAAAGGAGAGAACACTTACCTAAAAGCAACGATCGTATAGTTGTTGCGTTGAGTCTTAGAAATATAAAATTACTTCACCTTTCGGTTGCAATTGTTTTGGAAAAATGGTGAAGCTCTGTCCTTTTCTGAGGAGTGTACGGAGGACGATGCGCAGCAAGTTGAAGAAACTGGGTTTTGCAAGTCCTACTGGTCTCATTATAAATTAATGTTTCACCTTAAAACAAACATCGTGATTGGATGTCGTGAAGAGAGTCTGATTAGTCTCACTAGATTGTTTTAGAAAGCGATGAGATGAAAGTGACGAGTACCTTATGAACCCACTGGTGAAGTCTATTCAAGAAGGCGCTGAAAAGAATTGTAAGGCGTCAAACTCCTCTTCCATCAACTATCATAAAGTTGCGCTGTAATTAGCTGCAAGAATGGTTATCTTTAGATCTATTCTATCACAGATATCTTAGGATCAAATTGTGCTAGCATTTGTACTCTGTATGAGAGCAGAGCTTCCTCATTAGAACCGCGATCTAATTTTGAGAACTTAGATGACTCATGAATGGAAAGTAGGGAGATATATTGATACTAGTTGAGTAGTGAGCGAGCGACTACACAGCCGAAATTATGTAAAAACCGAGGTTTTATAAACTCTCTGATAAATTTTGACGCATGAATTTCATGCATTTCAGTGTAAACTTCATTTATAAATGAAATCCCACTACATAAATGTGGGAAAGAAAATCTCAATACGCTGTTAATAATTGTGTAATCGCCATCCGTCGCGGTGAAGTGGGAAGAATATTGAGATGCCATGTTTAAACATGGGCGTGACGTCATGCCTGATGTGTTCCAACGCTGCACTGTGATTGGTTATTTCTCTGCTTACATATTTACAAAGATCCGGACAATTTTTGCCTATTAATAGGATGATTTTCGAATTTAGTGGTTTTTTCACTGCTTTTTATTTTTAGTCTTAATTTCCAGTAGATAAGTGAGTCAATCTGTATACGTGTTCAAACTTGAATAATGGGATTCTTATACCTTGATATGCATATTCGAGTACTAGGATTAAATCTAACTTTCATATTTAAAATCTTTTCCAAGTGACTTCTTGTCGAGACATTAGCAGGAGGAGAAGGCGACAGAAATTCCTATAAAAGATCCCAATGGAATGTAAACAATGGATTTCTAAACAATGAATTAATCTCACATTGTCTTAAATAGAGGAAATGATTTTTTCTTTTTTTGAGAATATGAGGACGGATGGAACTGATCCGTTGGAACTATATTGAGTTAATAAAGTTGGGTACTAAGTATTTACAACAAGATTAAAAAGAGAAACATGAGTTCCCGCAGTTATTCTACAACTTTTCATTAATTTGATGTTGTATATACATTTTAGGTTGTCTTGTGGATTTCTGAATTGACTCTCGTCAAAACATTACTTTCATTGTGTAAAGTATAATTTGGTAAAATATACATTTTTATTCAATGATCACTTTTGGGATCTTTCACTATTCAAGATTAATTGTCTATTGATGTCGGCAGATCGAAAAGACCGTGTTTTTCTCAGAACGTTGTTTACAGGTTATTTTCTAAAGATAAGATTAAATTTAAACGAATTACTTCCAAACGAAATGTCATGAAAACAAAGATCTAGCAACTTAGTTCAAAGACGAAGGTCGTGCTGTGTCCCCGATTACCAGCACAAATATCAAAAATAGCTCAGTGAATTTGTGTTTTGTTTAGTTATGTGCGTTCTTTGTTTTATTTTACTGTAAAAATGTACTAACGCACGTTAAACTTTTGTCTAATTAGTTCATTTATCCTTTATGTTTTTCTACAAGTTATTAGATTCCTTTGAAGTTTTGATTTGAGTTCCGTGCTGTGAATGGGTTGTTTTATAAACATCGAACAATCTGTAGCGAAGAGGATATTAAGCAGAGCATTTATTCTTAAATGACCTCAGAGAAACCAACTTAGTTAATTGTTGTTCTAGTGAAACTGCTGCTATCATCTTAAATTCACAGCCGGACTGACGTTGGCAATGGCGCTTGTTGGAAAGTCTCGACTGAATTACGTCGCATGCAAAAAGATACAGTACAGAAATGAAGTAGCAAGAATATCTTTATGGTAATTAAATAGAGAGGAAATTGTGAGAGAGAGTATCGAGCTACCATGAATAAAACATTAAATTATCCAAATAGGAAAGGGAAGTAATGTGCCGTACTAACCTTTCGTTTGTAAAGATCTGCCTATGCACAGTAATTACTTTTAAGAAGTTGAAGTAAGACGTGATGTATTAAATCCACAGAATGGACTGCTCTGAGAAAATTATGAAATGTTGTTATTGTTGAAACTAGCTTTGGAAAACTTGCTGTAATGGACTTGAATAACAACTAAATTTGCTTAAAAATCTCGGACCTGTTTCACGGAAAATAAAGGAAAGGGGGAGAGAATTAAAAAAAGAAAAGAAAGAACAGGAAAGAATTTGAAGGTTGTTGTTGATGGCGGTCGTCGCTTTGCTTGTTTGTCTCTTATTGTGTTCGTCGTTGCGCTCATAAAGGTGACGTTAATTAAGATTTGCAAGCGCGAACATCACGGAAAGAACGGAGTGGAAGCAAGAAGACGGGGAGGGAGGAAAAACAAAGAAGAGAGTTGGGATGTGGTTTGCGAGGGAATAGGAAAAAAAATGTGAACACCCTTGAATTACCTGTTTTTGTGGACAAATTAGGCAACACATTTCTTCCCGAATGGCAACTTATTTCTTGGATATTGTTTTCCCCTTCGATTAAAAAAAATGAAAGAAAATAAAATTATATATTATTAATGTAAAAAAAAATTACAATTTCCGTTATCATCTGTCTGTTGTTGATTTTGATTATCAAATTACCTTTTCATTTATTAGAACAGGTTTTTCATATTTTCGATTTTTTTCCGCTTTGTTAAGTTTAAAAAAACAAAAAAAAAAACAACTGAAAATGCTGAAAGTTAGTCTCCGAATCTTCCCTCAGATAATTGTGAACTTCATTGGATTTGCTTTTGTTAATGCATTTTTTTGTGATACATTGTATTTTGATCCATTTTGTTTTCCCATGAATATTTGTTAAAACCTATTTCTCTTGGTTTCTTCTCTCCATCGCATCTAACAACCTTGGTTGTATTTACTTCTTTAATTCTTCTTGTTAATCAGTTGATGATTTTCGTGGCCAAACAACTACACAAATGCTTCAGTTTTTACTGAATCATTGTATCATCATTGCAGAATTCGATTTAGTTAAATTAAAATTACTTCGTCTTGTTTTTAATATTATTAAAAATTTTGAGTCAATTTTAAAAAACAACAACAACCAGGCATTGAAAAGCAGTCAGATTGCAATATGTCTTAAGTTTGGTGGCTGTTTGTCTTTGAAGGAGATAATCGTATGCAATGATTTTATGCCTTTGTATTCACTATCTGTATTTTACACTTTGTTCTCACCACTGCCAACCAAATCTGTAGTAACAAAGAATTTTGTCTTTGGCGTTGACGAATTTGTCTGCCTTCGCCCCCTGCGTTGATGTCCCACCGCCTCCTCTCCTTTTTTTCTTCCTCTGACGATTCCAAACTGAGCTTCTTAAGGTATTTTGGCTGAGAAGGAAGGAAGCTTGGCATCTTTTCCAAACTCGTTCTCCTCCTCACTTCTTTTTTTTTTCTTTGCTTGTACTTTCTTTATTTTCGTCTCGTCTTAAATTTGTTTTTGTACCATTCTCTTCTTTCTGCTTTTTCTCCTCTTCTGCTTTTCCGCTATTATTTCCGGAAACTGACAAATAGGGACGTCAGAACAGGTTTGTTTGACTTGGTTTGATTTCTTGGCGCTAAAATGGATCGTTTTGGCTGCTGGCGGAGAAATAGTCGTTGTAGGACAATTCGAGAAGAAAAACAAATATTGTTAAGAAAAAACTGATGAACATTAAGAGAGAAGTTATCTACACGTAAACAAAAATATATATATATATTTTTTAACTATTTTTACTTATCTTTACATTAGGTTGCTTTACTTTAAGTTGTTTGAACAGAGAAAATACTTTTTCCTTAATAGATTAAATTTCGTCATTAGGTTCTCGTCTGAATCTAATGTATTACGTAATACACTGCAGAAAAATTTCCGTGTCACAAAGAAATGTGCGAAAATCCAACGAAATATTCATATTTCTTTGTGCAGTGACTAGAAGGAACTAATTTGTATTTAGTTAAAAACTTGAAATTCAGGAATTTTATGATTTAAGTACATTAATTGAAAATTATCTAATTAAAAGAACAAAAAAAGAAATTAATTATCTCCGAAGATTAGGAGATAATTAATAGCAAAATTCAAACAAAAGAAATAGCTAATTACCTGTAAAAAAAAGTATTACATTATTTACTTTGCTACTTTGTAATAAATGTGAATTCACTTATTCTAAATTACTTAGGTAGCTCTAGTGCGATATCTTCGATTTAACGGTTTGCTAATCAATGTAATGGAGGGTAAGATCGGTGGAAAAAAGGCTAGACGAAGTCCAAGAATCACTTTCATTAAACAACTATTCAATGGCAAGAGGCTAGGAAGAGGATTGCGGGAAGTACCATCGTTATTTAAGTGCTGTGACCAATCAGTCTGTAGAACCGTAATGATCATATAACGCTGCACTTCTTTTTCAGTTTTTTTATTCCAGTGAAACATCATCTTTTGACAAAACTTTTCAAATAGAATTCTGTATTTTTTTATTAAGTACGAACATTAACTCTGCCATCAAATAATCGAAGAGAATTGTGTTTTATTTAACAATACGAATAAAGTACTATTAAGCAAATCCTCCACAGCGTATAAAAGCTTAGAAGAAGCTCTGAGTTGAGACTAACTCTTCTAATGCGTCTTCTAGTCAAGACGACGGTCGGCCTTAAGGCTGATATGTCTGAACCTGGGTTCGAATCCCGGAGGTGGCATGGATGTAACTATCTTCTTCCTCTGTGTTTCGTCTGTTTCTGTGAGTGCAATGTGAGTTGCCTCCTGCGGTGTACTTTGGGCAACGGTTCTTCGACGAAATAGCTCACAGTTCTCTCTCCTTGTCGAAGCCAAAAAGGCAAAATTATCAAGAACCCGAGCGTCAGGGGAAAAAAAAGAAAGCAAAAGCAAGCTTTTTATATTTTACACTTTGGTTGAACCATTTGATGAAATTTACTCTACTTAATTCTTGCTTTGTTTTCTGGTTATTTTTAGCCTACTTCCCAAGAAAAAGGGAGGCTTATCAAATCAAACAGTCTGTGTATGCATTTATATGCTCTTCCTCTTTTGAACTGCTTACATGAATCTTCTTACAACTTGGCGTGCTTGTTTAAGGACTGTATACGATTTAACTGCAAAATCAAACGGGTCTTCGTAGAGAAGATTAGTACGGGAAGAAATAAAAATTCCCATAGAAAAGCCAATGGATTTCGATAAAACAAAGAATATTAATCCTTTAAAATTAAAATTTTAACTGTGTGCATTTTGAATTTTTTTGGTTAAACTTATTACATGCATTTTAATTTATTTTTATTAATAATCCTTTTAGTTAATCCATTAATTGCCTTTGGTTAGTTTATGATTAATCGGCTTTAAACAGCTTAAGGAATTTAATGCGAATTCGATTAAATTTATAAGGTTGTTTTGTTTATTTTCAGCAAATATTTTAATTTGGAAATAATTATAGACTTTTCGATTGGGTCGTTTTCTGTAATTAAAAAAAGAAAATAATTAATTTTAAAGAAAGTACGCATTAAGTTCTTTCTTGTTTCTTTTTTTCTTTCATCTGAAATTATTGAAAGAAAACAATAGCAAAGAGGCGGGAAATTTACAGGCAATTAATGTGTTCAGTGTGTTTATTTAATAAACATTAAATGTATCAGTAAAACCTTTTTTTTTTTCCCCTCGCTTAATACTTATGCTTTATATTCAATTATACAGGCTATATAGGAAATGTGCTGCCAAACTTAAAGGTCGTATTCAATCATGCCAAACCACGAATAAATGTCATATAAACATGGGTCTGGGCATGCTTTATTTTCAAGATATGAACGATGCAACTATACATAGATGTTGGCCGTACAGTCGCTCAGTTTCACAGAAAGTGCTCGAAATGTCCTCCACCGGCCGCAATGCACGCAACACAACGTCGTTCCGTCGACTGCCGAACACGGTCGAAGATGCCAGGTGCACGTCGAATTTTGTTGCACCCATCCACTATGCGATCATGCAGTGCGTGGGCGTCAGGAACCGGTGTGGTATACACTAATGCTTTAAGATAACCCCATACGAAATAGTTCAGAGGGTTTAAATCAGGGGAACGAACAGGCCATGTCACAATTACTGAGGATCAATTTAATGACTAGGGTACGACGTAAAGGCCAGCACCTCTGTTTCGTTTCATCGTTCTTACCTTGGAAATAACGCATTTCCAGACCTATATTTATTCCTTATTTTGCATGATTGAATACAACCTGTAAGTTTGGCAGCACATTCCAGGTACAAGACAATGTATTTGTCTTTTGTTGTTAATTTTTACTTTTTTTCAAGATTGGTGTTAGAATGCGAGTCGTATCTAAAGAGAATATCAGTACATTAGTAATAAATGGAGTTAAAGCTTAGAGGACTTTGAATAGATATTAAGGCTAGATTATTTGACGACTTTTATTATTTTAATTCAATTCTTATTAGTTTTTAATATTACCACTGAATAACTTTCCATTCTCATTCTTTTAAAGTTAGGAAAAGTTTTTATTAAATCGTTACTTACAGATAATCTTTTTGAACGTTTCATACACAATATTTAAGAAGATTATTATGAAATTCTCATAAAATTTCAGTGCCTAAACTTTTTTACATTGAATTTCCATCCATTCGAGCAACGCAGTAGTCTGTGATTAGTTAAGCAATTTTTGGAGTCGTAATTGTTACATTGTAATAATAAGAATTTTTACAAACAAGTCTCGTGAATTAGTCGAACAAAAATATACCATTTATAGGAAATAAACGACTCTAGTATTAGAAACTGTTATTTATGTGTTGTATGTATGACTATAAGAATTCTTATTTCAGTGATGAAACAAAACAAACTATAAAGAATTTTACATTTCTTTAGATAGTCGTTAGTGTGTGTTTTCTTAAGGAAAATACATATTGCATTCTCGCACCTGAGCAGATGACTCGGGATCTTGTGATAAACACCGATCACGAATATACAGTATATGCCATTCAAGTTCCTCCCACGATATATACATATATTTTATTTCCACTTTTTGACGATTGTTTTGCTGTTTTCAAAAACCTTATGGTCACTTTGTTTTAGAGCTTTTGGGGCATTCGCTGAACTACAAATAAGTATTAAAAAATTCATGGGGTTTTAGGGGGACGGGCCTTTGAAGTGGGACGTGACCTCAAAGTTGTGACGTAGATAACTGCCGTAAATTTTAAGCTTTTGAGCTAAACCTTTTATGGATGCTGGATAACATTAAAGATTTGGCTGGTATTGCATTTCAGCCAAATCGGATCTACCGGTCCAAAATGGCGGCCGATAGAAATGTCAACTTTTTGACGTTCTTCCTATCTTCAAACCCTTATCCTGACGTTGTTTCTACAGCTTTTACGGCATTGGTGTAACTACAAATAAGTAACAACTTATTTAATAATAAGTATCTGTTCATGGGGTTTTAGGGGGCGGAGCTTAGAAGTGGGACGTGACCTCAAAGTTCTTCAGTGGATAACTTCCGTTAATTTTTGGCTTTTGAGCTAAAACGAACCTTGACGGATGGTTGAATATCAAACTTTGTTATTACAATATTAACAAAATACTATTCACAAATTTCAAGGTAATTGAACTTTGTCGCGCACCTACCGAGTTAAGTGTATTTACCAGAGATATTTCGTTTGTACATTATTTAATAACGATATAGAAATTCACTTTTAGATAGTGATCTAATCGTGATCTTAAAAAAGCGTAAAATGGATTGTGATATTTCAAATACTGAAGATAAGGATCTTTTTAATAACCATGGTTTTGCAATTCAGTCATTATGTTAATTTACTCTAAGACATTTTCAAATAACAGAAATGAAGCTAATTTTCTATCATTTTAAATTTTAGAAAAATCAAATAAAAAAACAAACCCGAGGATTTTCTTGTGTTAATGTAGAGATCTTGAATAAACTGTGACTGGAAAAAAACACCACCACAGACGAAAGGGGTAATGATCATTGCTGTTAGTTGCTCTCTCCATTTAATTGAAATATTTGAAATGTGGAGATATCCTGAAGCACTCAACTTATGTTAAGAGGTTTATTATTAGAAGTTGTAAATCTGAATTATTAATAATTATATCCTTAACTGAAGAAAGCTTTTAAGTCACGTGGTTGCTTTCCGAGAAATACAGGTTTTTTTTTTAGTTTTTTTTGTTTTGTTTTATTCGTTGCTATTTCTTGGAAAAAGGAATCAATAGGTGAGAAAGTTCCTTTGATTTGATGGTGGTTATTTTGCATGCGAATAAGAGAGATTTGATTAAAACTAAAGAAGCTTAAGTATACGTTGCGATTGCGTTTCAGCAACTAAATGGATTCATTTATCGGGGTTTTTTTGTTATTTGAAAAGCTAAGGAATCACTACCTGCCACTTCGACCGTATTTTTTTTTTTCTCTTTTTGATGCAGGCTTAAATGATAGATCCTTTCATTTGTCGTGATAAGTAAGACGAGATTTGAGGACAACCCCCCCCCCCCCCCCCTCTCTTACAATTAAACTATAAGCTTTAATATTCTAAAAGAAAATTTAGAATAAAACTTGGTCATTTGCGCGTTTAAGCTTGTGTAATCGAGTTTTTTCATGTAAAGAAAAAAATTGAAGCCACAGTAGATGTCATCTGTCCTTCTAACGATATGTTGATCTTTGATGTTCTTCAAGGTCGCAAAAAAAAAAGGTATTTCTTAGGAGGGAGGAAATGGGGGATAAAGAATATCAGCTGATCAGCTTAGAATACCTTCGTACGATGGAAATAATCAAGAAGGCATTTTTATTAAGAAGGAAACCGATTTTTTTTTTTTTTATATCATCACTTCACTGTTGTATTTCCCACTGTTTGCAGAAAGAATTTAAAATTTGTATTTGTACCAATTTGAAATAAACATTTTTTTATTTCATGAAATTTTAGTATATTATACTTTAATATCATTACCAATCGAAAGTAAAAATGATATTCATCTTTTTTCTGGCATCAAGGGGGGAAAACTTGACCGTTATTATTTTTATTATCGTATTTTAAAAAGTGATAATTTTTTTTACTTTTATTTGTTTATTATTTCACATTGCAACATTTGTATGTCGAATTTTAGCGATCCCCTTTGGAACCCCTTGTGTGTGTGTGTGTGTGTGTGTGTAAAATGCTGTTCACAGTTTAAACCGGGAATCGAATCTCCTGAGTCCTAATTGGTTGGAAATGGAAGGGAAAAATGCGACAGGCCAGTTCCGATCTTAAGTGGCCTTTGACCAGGTTAAGAAAATAATTGGTTCTGAATCGACTCTACTGAGAACGAAAGTGAGCCCTCGATCCAGTACAGCCACTTCCGGTTCTTGGATGTCACTGGTCACCGACTCAGAACTCGCATAATTGTTACACAAATACGGAGTCTAGACATACCAAATGAACTCAATGCGGGCATCCCTGAAATTGTACTTTGATTCTTGAATAAATTGAGGAAATGATTTTTGTGCGCAAATCAATAATAGTATGACTTTTAACAACGCAAGCGTTGATAGATGTAAATTTTACGGGGGTGGCTTATTTTTTTCCCCACTACAAAACTGTTAATTGACTTGTTAATTATTTAAATAACTCTGTTCTCCCTTACAATCTTACAATTGGTAGAATTTGTCTTTATTTAGCGAACTCTCGAATAATGAATAAACAAAAATTTAGTCCAATGAATTTTGTTAGAAGTTTTATTGCATTTGATATAAATATTAGTTAATGCTAATTAAGCATTTTATTGAGTTACTGTTTTTCTTTTTTGATTGACTTTGCTACTGACACTACAGAAATTTTGAAAAAGTTGAAACTCCTACCATTCAAGTTAGTTTCAGAATTTTTTTTCAAGACGCCATCTTATAAAATAACAATGACATATTTTATTATTGTTATTAATATCATCGTGATCATTATTATTATTGAAATATACTATTTCATATCTATAAAAAAATTACGTTTTCTGAAATATGTAGTAGCAATTCCACTTATGTTATTGTACAATTTTCCCATCCAAAGTGGAATGAAGACTGTACTTAAATAATGTTTTCCGAGATTTAGGATCTTTTACGAAGGTCAAGGAAACGTTAAAAACTTTCTTTACATCAGTTTTCAATATTGTACTCAAACTTTTTCTTCAAACTCTTTCTCAATTAATCTTACGAGATAGAATTAATAATTGAAATCTGTTTTCTTTCGATTGATCTTATTATTGCATTAAAAAAATTTGTAATAGTTTTCAGTTGAGTTGTTTTTAATACCCTAATGGCGTCACCACTGAAGAAGTGCTTCATTACTTGATTGGTTAGTGGGTAGGATCAATGATTAATTAAAATGATTTTAATTAATTTAATTTAATTATTTAAATCCTCTGTTTTTTAACTCTGATTTTCTTGATATTTTAAGAAAATGTAAATACTGTACCAAATTTGTTTGTTAAATTATTCAGCGAGTCTGAACTTTTCGTCTCGGTTTTTCTCACTTTCTGTGAAAGGCTTCCGATATCTGTGAACAGTATCTGTCTTGGATCTGTATAGAGAACACGGAGGTATGCAGATCACGGCGGCGAGGATGCGGTTATGGATGCAAGCGAGAAGAGGGAAAGGATCGGAAAAGAGGAAATCACGCGCATCTCCATTGGAATGGAGCACTTCGGCCGGGTATTCGTCACGCCGTAATGGTGGCTGATGACGGGCCTTGGGAGGGGAAAAAAAAGCGCTCTGTGGGATCAATTACTCTGGATCTTGGAAGGCAGTTTCCGCACCGAACAAAAGACAGCTTCCAGTCTTCACGTTCGGACACCGATCTAAGAGTAAAAACAGAAGGAGTGTGATAATCTTAATTTTAATCGTTAAATAAATGCAACATAAATTATGTTGGAGACAAACTGACTTTTAATTTTATTGTATTAATATCTTTTGTTTTTCTATATTTTTACAGCACCGAAACGTCAGTGCAAATTTTACTTTCGAAAAACTAATTTTTTAAAATTCTAACTTTTGAAGATGTTAGAAACAACTTTCCATTGAATAAACAGATTAAATACAGAGTTGGTTTTTAATTTTATTTACACATGTAAACTTTTTAAATTTTTTTCTTTAAATTTGATGAATTTTATTATGCTTTGCGAAGAGGAGTTGAATCCTGGATTGACTTTGTTTCTCTTGATAATAGTCTTTGAGTTGATTCTTATTGGTTTCACTTAATTTTGTTGTTTTTTTAATGACGCAAGTATTTTTTTTTTCCATTCAGCTGATTGGATTTTTTTCGGAAGAAGGGGGATAAGTTATCCAGATGAAGAGGAAAGGGTGGTGTGTGTGTGTGTGTGTGTGTGTTGATAATCGATTGCTGCTTCTAAATCCTCCCCTAATGAAGTTCCTTTCCCTGTTTACTCGTTTCAATTTCGTATAATAAGATGCGATTGTAGGGACATCAGCGGTGGTAGGTGGAAGGTTTTTTTTTTTAATCGAAAACAAGGTAAATGGCTGTGGGGGGATGGGTTGGAAAGAGGGAATTTCGGGAAAATTAAGTGGAGGGTACCGCCGATATATGTACGTCGTCGACAGGATGCATAATTTATGAAGCTCCCACTGGTTTTGGCGAGCGTGCGTTCCATTTTCTCTCTCTGCCAATTGGAACTTCCAGTGCTGTGGACATGTCGATGTTAGTTGCTTGGCAATTAATCTAGGACCTGCGCAAAGGCGGTCTTGGATACAAGGAAGGAGTAGGGAGATATTATACGAAGACACACTGTCTCTCTCTTTGTACCTAGTCGGCGACAACACGAAAAAAAAAAAAAAAAAGAGGGGGAGGATGCGAATTGGGGAAGGATTGGCTTAGGAAATTGACTTCTTGGTTGAGCAGTAGTTGGATATTAACCCTTGGTTTTGTCTCCATGCGTACCAGTAGAATAGCTTATTTCAGCCCCCGTTTCATTTCTCTGCCTCCTAAATCCAATCAGTGTAGCGTTGGACAGAATTTCAAAACAGAGTTTCTGCGAAGTTATTTAATAAATTTAGCTGAATTAGCTTCTTTCTTTTCTTTCTTTTGATATTGAAAAGAATTTTCTTGTGTGTTTGTTTTTAATAAATACTAAAGCAAATTTAGCAAAACAATATTTTTCACTTGTCAAATAGTTTTATACGTAATAATAATAAAACGTAATACAAAAAAAAACACCTTTCAGAAATAATAAAAAAACTCCACTGCTGTCGTGCATGTTAGTTAAACACATTGTCAATAGATGGCGCCTTCTCCATTTTTATAAAAAGGTGTTTAAAATAGTTTTTTAATAATGAAAATGTTAATTTTCAACAATTTATTTATTTTTCGTCATTAGCGGTGAACGCAATCTTCAAAATGATGTCTCAATCATTGATTTTGATGAAGTATTAAGGAAGATATGGCGTACCGACATAAAAACACCTTTGAGAAATAATATAAGGATTATTGTCAGAATCAGTAAAACTAATATTGCTCGCTCTAGTCTATTAATCGTTAGTAAATATTTGAATTTAATTCCATTCAGAGAGAAAAATAAAGAATTAAACTGTTTTTGTTTATCAGATTAACAGATATTTGTAATTTAAGGTATGAACTGTTTTCACTCCATGGGCATTGTGAAATGTTTCCTATCCCTTATTCACTTTATCATTATTTTCTTATCTATTGTTATCGTCTCCAGTTTTATAAGAAATTAATACGGGGAAAAAAAAGAAGCAACACATTATTTGTCTTCTCCTTCTTTTTTTTCTCAGACTTACTTTAAAATTCGAAAAGTTTTTTTTTTTTAAGTTAATAATATAAGGAATTTTAATTTTTTTTAAATATTTAGCTTTAAAAATATTGTCTCCCTGAAATAATGGCTAGCTTTTTCTTTACCCAAACGTCTTCCTCCATTTTATTAGCTTTCTCCGGCACTGCTTATCTTTTCTTATTGTGTACGATGGTTTCTGCGCTTGTATTTTCTGGAGTTCTTTGATTCTTCAGTCTGTCGAGATAAAATTGCTGTGTGCAGCTGAGGTCGGTCCAAGATTGTAATCATTTCAAAGCGACAGTGGTTGTTGAATTCCAATCTTTTAGTTTAGATACTGACATTGCGAAACAGAAACCCCTTTTACTTGAAAAGGGATCCGTTGTAAAAAGAAGCGTCATAGAGTAGATAAATATGTCGAATGCTGATTCAGAAATTTGTGTCTTAAACTAAACAAAGACTAGATCAATGGATTTTTCTTGTTTCACCAAGGCAACAGATTGCCTGTGATTTGCAATCGCATAATTATTAAGAAAGTGGGGGGGGGGGGATTAAAAATTTTAAATTATAGAATTTTATTAAATTAATTAACATTTTGGTAGTTCATAAATCATAAGTAATGGAATATTTTTGTTCTTTATTTCTATTTAAATTTGTTACTTGATCTCCTAAGGAAGTCTTGTTTTCTACAGAATAGGACATTTTCTGACAAATTTTTAACTTTCATTTGTTAATTCTAATTCATTTTAATTTTAACTCTAAAATGGACAATTTTCCTTCTCCTCTTCACTTAAACCATTGCAGTTATTTATTAATTCATGTGGAACCACAGCAATTGGACAGATTATCTATTGGGGATTCATTTGTTGGGATTAGCAGTCAATAGAAGTACATCTACCGCGAATATTAGCTCCCTTATTCCAGGATCCTATAATATCGTCATAATGCGGATTCGTACAACATATTATTAATCCACATTAATTGCGATATTCTAACTCCATTAATCAAGAGGAAAAATCCACCGCGCTCTCTTGTACACGGGAATTGGGTTCAAATTGTTTGTAAAGATAATTTGATTCACAGTTTAATCAGGTGACTAATTAAAAAGAGAAACATAAACGGCCTCTTAAAGATAACATTTATAATTGTGATAATTGTTGGTTCGAATTTTAGCTTTCCTCTAATTCGAAATTTCTCACTAATTTTTGTGTTGATTTCAGTATGTATTGTACGTAGATTGGAAAAGATTTATTTCTAGAATAGTTTTATCTGATTAGCTACTCCATTTCAAAATAGTTTGAAGACAGTTTTATTAAAGCAAATAAAAAAAGCTATTTAAAAAAGCTAAGAAAAATCCAAATTATTTAATCTGAGAATTTTAATCATAAAACACAGGCTTAGCGTCACTTAGTTTGGGTTAGTTTTTAAAATGAACTCTTTGTTCTAAATGTATTCAGGATTTAATATGTAAAATAATGTTTAAAATAATTTTTATATAAAAAGCAAGAGTTACTGTGTAAAATTGTGTTTTGTATGCGTGTGATTTTTTTTTTAAACGAGTTGATATTTTATTATAATTAAAATTAACATATTCTGATATATTCAAAATAAGGTCTTGTATTGGTAAATATTTGGTCTGCAGTTGGCTGGTTTTTGTCATTAACTCATATCTCTGTGAAGATCTGTTAGTCATCGTATAAACAAAAAAAAGAATTAAAAGAAACACATTGATACTGATAATGATTTGCAACTTCGCACATTTTGCTTAATTATTCCGAGCGATTTGCAGCCACAGACGTATTTAGATTTCTGAAAACGAACAGTTTAGAATTATTTTTTTCCTGGCTAAAGATAAAAGGGGAGCAATTAGTGCTGTGTCCAATTAAAGAAGTAACGTTTGTGTTAATGGAGTTTCTTTTTTTTTTGAAGACGTCAGCGTTTAATGGACATCGCTTTAATTAAGTATTCATTCTCTCCCTTTTTCTGTCTCTTGTCTTATTTTTTCTTTGCTAAGTGGAAGTTGGCGTCTTAGAAACGGCGTCCATTGTATCTTCATTATGTATGTTTTTCTGCTCTGGGGAAAGGTAAGATGAATTTGGAGTTCGAATGGTGATTAGAAGGTAGGAGGGACCAAAAGTGTTTTATCACAGAATTGAGCCACTTCTCTTAATGGCCGTTCCCACAAAAGTCCAATGTGAAAATGAAATTGTCGTCATCCGGGAAGATAACATTGGAGAGAGAAGACACTTTGACGAAGATACCTGGAGGCTGTCATTTAAACTCCCGCAGCTTTTGCTTCCCGTGGTGTCTCTATTTGGCACTCGCGTTCTTTGTCTGATCCCTAGTCTTAAGTATGCAAGAAAAATCCTTTATATCTACATGAGTTACTGTTTCTATAATGACGTGTTTTTGTTTTTTCCAAAATTAGAAAAAGATCCTTGTTGAAATGCGAGGGAAATATGGAGGACAGTGCGAAAATTGAAAGATCGATTAATTCAGTATTAATGATTATGATTTATTTATTTATTTATTTATTTACTTATTTAGAGTTTTGAAATCAGTAAAAAAAAAAAAACAGCATTTTAAAGTAGAATCTTTTACAAGGATTTTAGGTAACTTAACAATCTTTTCTTAATTCGTTAAGTGGATTTTAGTTGCATTTTCTCCATCATTCATGAATGATACGTGATCGGCGACTTGCCGTGTTTCTACTAGAAAAACTAACGCTAGAAAATAAAATCATTTGTGTTTTCCATTTTTCAAATGGGAGCAGATCTCAATCTGATGTAGATTTGTTGTCTTTAATAAGCCAATTGGTTCTTGGAAAAAATTCACTTATTGTAATATTAAAAAAAAAATATATTAAAGTTTTGAGATTATGAAACTGCATTGGGACAACAGCAGAGTTTTACACAAACAAACATCTATTTACAATTACCTGTATTTTAAATTACGCTGCTGTTATATTTGAATATTCACGAAATTATATTTGATGAAGATTATTATTGCTTATCACTAATTAGGTGTGAAATCGAAGTTAAACCACAATACAATTACAATAATCAATTCAGAAACCAAACATATGACAATTCTGTAGAATAAACTATTATATTATGAAATTCTATTGAACACAATGTAAGCCAAACTTTGACATACTTCTCCGTATCTGATATCTGACCTCCGTATCTTTTTCAAGCCCTTTTGAGTCTTGAAGAACAAATAAATTATAAAAGCACAATATAAGTGAATTCTTTTGTTTTAAGTCAGTTTCATTTCATTGGCGTGAATCTTAAAAAATAGAAGTAAGGCAATAAGAGAATAATTGTGAGAAAAGATGGACTTCATTGCCAACGCCTTTTTTTCAAAGAACTGAGGTCATTGTATCTGGTTTTCATCAATGTTACTAGATAAAAAATGGTTAACCAAGTGTTTGACTATACTTTTGGACGTTATTTGTAATCATCCTATATTTCGCAGTCCTTCTGCAGTTTGTATTTACAAACCGACTGGGTAAATAAAAATTCTTCATAGCTTCATATTAATCTGTTAACCTTGTAACATTTGCAAAAATTAATGTTCCATAATCCAGGAAAGAAAAAGTAGTTTCACAGTCTCGTTTTGGAGTGAGTGAACACGCAACCGAGAAACGCGCTCACTGATTGGTTTTTGTCTTTGCTGTTGTACGTTTTCATTTCCGAAATGCAAGATCTTTGAGTCTGAACCTCGTCGTTTCCATTTGTCTTCGTCTGCAACAGTGGATGCGTTAACAGCTTCGCTCTTTTCTTTGAGGCGGAAAGACAGTGATTCCATTTTGGGCAGCGACTCTTGTGGCCGCAGGCTCCGACACTCGTAAAACAGGATGTTTACGAGTTAGAATGGGATTTGTTGATTGCACAATTTACGTTGCATGCATTAGAAGGCAAATCAGGAAAAAAAAGAAATAAAGAGTTACGATGGAGGAGTTTCGATTGCTGCGAACATTCTTTCATTTTTTTCTTCAATTCCATAACGAGCTTTTGGGTTGTTTTTTTTTTTCTTTTGTAGCAAATTATTCCATTTCTGTTCGTGTGTTTCTTTTCTCTTTATGTTAATACAGTTTATTTTTATTCTTTTTTTTTCCTTCTTTGCTACTCTTCGATTGCCCCGTCTTTCCTTGTCTCCTGCGGCTGACGTTGATAAGGATGAAGTGGGGGAGTTGGAACAAGGGGTAAATGTGGATTTTTCTCTTTCGTGGGAGACGAACGTCAGTCTTGCCATCGGTGGCTAAGTGCGTTACGCAGACTTTGATGCAAATCGGATACCACCTTTTAAAAAGAAGGTTGGTAGAAGATTCCTTGGTTGAAAATTTCAGCTGCAAACTACTTACATTATGATTGCTTATCCTTTCCCATCCACATTGTTACTGGATCTTAAAAAAAGGATTTCCCGAATTAAACTTTTTCGATGTGAAATGTCGAATTTTGAAGTTTGCAAATCAGTTGAACGTATTTTATTGTAGGCCTAAATAAAATTCTAAGTAATTCCCCAAAATACAAGAAGAAGAAAAAGATAAATGTTTTATTTTTATTTTATTTTTCTGTTTTAATGTTACTTTTATGTTTTATGTTCGGTCAACGGTTCGAAAATTCCTGAAGTTACATTAACGAAAAGTGAGAACAGCATCCGGTTTGCGAAAACTTATTTTGCGTAGAGAAATTAAAGAAAGACGTAGAGAATTAGTTCGGTTTAAAGGATTGATTATTAAAATACAAGACAGATAATGAAGTTAATTAGGTTAATAACTAGTAATACTTTCTTCAAAACATAGAAATGACATTTTCAAACAAGTGAAAGGGTTCCCGATGGGATCTCCACTATCGGGGATTTTAAATAATATACAGGGTATCCACAAGAAACCTAGCCTATTTTGGAGGAACATTACAAAAAACGTACACCAGATAGGATAATGAAGTGTGTGCAAATGGAAAAAAAAACTCACACTTTTTTGTAATGAATACTTTATGTTCACATGTGCTCCTTTCGTTGCACGGAAAACGTGAAGCCTATAGTCAATTTCTAACTACACCCTCTCGAGCATGTCACCTGCGACTGTTGTAATTGCATTTGTGATTCGTGGGCAGAGAGTTTGCAGATTCGATAGGTCATCTGGTACACTGATCATTCACATAGGATCAGTTCCAAAAGAAGAAGTCCAGCGGAGTTACATATAGGGAACCTCCACTGCCAATCCAATGTCCTGGAAAAGTGTCCAGGTATTCTCGAACTTCTCTTTAAACGCGGAGGCTCACTATCATGATAGAATATGACACGGGACTGCAGTTGTTCCAACAACAAACTGTTGCTGCATATCCAGACGAGTTGAACCTGTTACCGTTTACTCCGTGAAAATGAAAGGCCCTATTACAATAAGTCCGCACCACATATTAACTTTTGGACAGTCTCTGATGTGCTCATGAATGAGTTTTCAAAACTCCAAATTCTGACATTTTGACGATTGATATAACCTGACAAGTGGAAAGTCCTTCATCTGAAAAGACAAGGTTTCGCAGGTAATTCGGATCGTCTTCTCTCGCTGCTAAGATTTCTGTAGGCAAATGGTAAATCATCAGACTGGAACTGCTGCACTATCTGTAAATTTGTAGGCATACTGATGCAGTCGCTTGTTTAATACTTTGTGGACCGTCGAACGTGGAATGTGCAGCACTCTGGATGCACGCCTGATAGGCTTACTTGGGCTTCTGCTGAAAAGTTTGACTTTTTGTTTGACGTTGACATTTTGTTTGACGTTGTCGTCATTCAATGCCTGCTTTCCACGTTCTTGCTGTCTGTGCACAGTGCCCGTCTCCAATTTATAGTGTAGTCCTTGATAGTTCTTGTCAGGAGATCTGTTCCACATGTCCGTCGGTCGTTGGACTTCCAGAACTGATTCATACTTAGCAATACTAGTTGCACTTTCCGCTGATCGAGCACCATTTTTGCTTGTGCGACTGCAGCGCCAAGCCTAGGAACTAATCAAGATAATTTTAGGCAAAATTGTTGTTGTTTTTCCATGTGCACAGACTTCATTATTCTATCTGGTATACTTTTTAATGCTCCTCCAAAATAGATGAGGTTTCGTGTGGATGAGGTTTCGTGTGATGAGGTGTATGTAGGAATTCTTGAAATATACTAAATTTAATGTAGACTATTCAGGTACGCTGACGACATACAAATGTCGCCAATTTGAAAACTTTTTTTAGATATTAATGAGGGAAATGTAGATATCAATTTTAAAATGGACAGAGATTAATGACAGATTAAACTTCTTGGATGTTTATTTGATAAAAGAAGGTTAATAATTTGTTTTTGAAACATTATAAAGAATTACAAAGTGATCATATTGTAAATTTTAAGTCGGATAATGATATTCATATAAAGAAGAATATATAGTGCCTAACTTTATTATATAAGATAAGAAATTCAAGAATGAGTTAGATAAAATGAAAATCATATTGAACAAAAATGGTTATGGAGATATTTCATTGATAAGGCTTTAAAGGAACATGATACCTTCAAAATTAAAGAATTGGGCAAGAATAAGGAAGAAAGATTAGTAGATCCTTATTTGAATATGAACAGTTTTGAAATAAAAGAGGATTTGTAAAAAATATGGTATAGAACTAGCTTTTGAATATAAAAACAAATTGAAAAATATTTTGTTACAAATTAAATAAAAGTGAAAGAAGATGTGATATGGGAATAATTACAAAATAGAATGTTTAAATTATGGAAATTTTTATGTCTGAGAAAACAAACGTACCATTAGGGAGAGGGTATTAGAACATGTGTATTGCATTAAGAAGAAACACGGGGACAAGTCAGAATTGGCTGAGCAATGTTGTGAGTTACAAGTCATTACATTAATAATGAGGTTAGCAGGAGAGATTGTAAAAATCATGGGTTGATAACAGAAGTTGATAAAATTTGAAGAATTGAAGTTGTGAATTAAAGTAAATATAGAAATCGTTAGTTTAAATAATAATCACTTTAGCAATATTATTTCTATGTCCAGGAGACTGTAAGTGATATGTAGACATCTGTAATTATTTCAATTTTTAAGAAAATTGAAAAAAGAAAGAGGGAATACTTGACGAAAATTTGCTTAATGAATATATTTTGTGAAAATGTTATATATTTTTTATTCAAATAATATTTCAATTTTTTTTCCTCACTCATTCTTCTACTGTCCTGAAGCGATATTAAATGATGTTAGTCTAGATGCTATGCAAGGATGTCGCGACTTGCTCTACACATGCGAAATTTTAAGAGAAAACAATTAACATGAGAGAGCACAATTCAGATGCTAATAAAGGATCAAGCTAAAACTGACTATTGTACTATTCAAAAACGTTATGAAATGTTTTTTTGTTTTTGCTTTTTCAAATATACATTTCGAAAGTAACTTTCAGAAGGAAAATTCGATAGAACTTGTTATTCTGTGCTCTTTCATTCTTTTATTATTTCTTGAATGCAAAAACTCCGCACCACCTTGAAAGGACTTTCAATGTTAACATTAAACTTGCTCTAATCTTAAAACATTTTTTTTTAAAAAATCCAGATTTTTGAACAGACTGTTCATAAAGGCTTTTGTGGGTTCGTGTTTTTGCTGTAAATTCCTTTAGCTGTATAGTTAAAATTTCATTTTTGAAGCCACTCCTCGTGGATGAGAAGCTGCCGTAGAGCAAGATCAATAACCCAAGTGTCCATGGGATTCTTTATGGTTCGGAACCGTCAGTGTCACTTTCTTTAAGAGCGAGTGATTTCAGAAATCTGCCACTGGAACAATTCTCTTCGACTAATACCAATTACATGGATCTGCTGAGCTTTAAAGAGAAATGTATTAAAGTACCACAAGCCTTTGCTGTCATAGGATATACTAAGAATAGCAGAAAAAGAATATTTTACTTGATGTTGTTTCATGAAAGGGCAACCAGAGGATTAATGAATTGATGAAACCATTGCTAGTTTTATCTAATTGGATTGTTGTTTGATAATAAATAATTGTCGTTGACTTTCTTAAAACTTTGGGAGTAGTTTACAAGAAGAATATATTTTTTTTATAAATGCATTGGAAGCAAAGTTACCACAAGATTATTGCAATTTCCTTAATTTGCTGCAGTGAGAGAGAGGGAGGAAAAACAAAGAAAACAGTAGATTATTTTATACAATATTTATACAATTTTTTATAACTAGTTCTATGATCAAAATAACTCAAACATTATTTGCCCTGGGAAATTAGGAACTTAAAAAAAAAATTTTGGTTAGTAAAATAAACGGTCGCTATTGATTTTGATGTAAATAAGGATAGAGAGGCTCCAAACCTCTAATATGTGTTACCAACTACGGTGTTTTAAAGGAAAACTCCATATTTATTCTAAGGTCTTAAGTTAGATGGATGTTATTGAATTGTCCCAATTGATTTTGGTTGAGATCCGGCCAAATGAACTTAAGCCTAGAAACTACGAGAACTGTGATTTGTTAAATCTCTGCTATCATGATAAACCAAATCCTTGTTATCTCGAAAATTTACTGATATGCTCATAGTGATTTTTTTTAATATACACGCTAACTACATCCGTTTATTACTGTTAAAACTTTTGAACATTTATGCTTCTGTTCCTGCAACTTTTCTTATCCATTTTAAACCGCATTAAATGGAATATTTCTCTTTTGGAAAAGCTAATGGGTCATTTTTATTGTCGTGTCACTTGAAGATGGGTTTTTAGTTTTGTGTGTGTTTTGAATTAAGGTATGATATAAATTAGACAGTTCATTTATGATAAAATCATTCTGCTTCTAATGAATGCAATAACCATTTTATGTACAGGTAGAACTTGGTGTATGCCGGGTTTAGATTTTTTTTTTTCCTTGAAGTCTGGTGTAAACTTGTCTTCAACGACGGGTTTTTGAATATATACTCATGGACAAAAAAATTAGCGCACCAAGAAATAATTGCGGGATCGTAACGAAACTTGCAATGAAGGTACATGTCGGGGAGATATGCAAATGATTAGAAATGCAGCGTGATTGCGCATTACGTATAGCCGGTAGAGGGCGTTGAACATCGTACTCTGTGGAGTATAAAACAGGTAACCAAAGCGTGTTTGAGTGTGCTGAATCATTTACAAAGGAAGAGCTGAGGTAGACATGCCGTTACGCCGTGTTCGAAGACAGTATACGCAGTTGTCGCAGTTTGAGAGAGGGAGAATCGTCGGGATGATGGAAGCTGGGTGGTCAGCTAGGCGAGTAGCTCATCAATTAGGCCGCTCTGATTGTGTTGTGAGGAGGTGTTGGGCCCAGAGATGTCATGTACACGAAGACCAGGCTCAGGTCGCCCTCGACAGACCAGTCGTCGAGAAGACCGCCACATAGTCAGAAATGCACGCATACAGCCAACTGCTTCATCGGCCGCCATCCAGGCACAGGTAGCACCTTCACTAGGGGCCTCTGTGTCTTCTCGAACCATACGAAGGCGCCTGGCTGAAGGACAGTTGGTATCACGGCGCCCATTACGTGTGCTGCCCTTGACGCCCACCCATCGACGCCTCCGTTTGGAGTTTTGCCGCGCACGAGGAAACTGGACTGCAGCGGAATGGAACCAGGTCGTCTTTAGCGACGAATCCAGATTCAATCTCGGCAGTGATGACAATCGTGTTCGTGTGTGGAGAGCCCGGGGTGAACGCTTCAATCCTGCCTTTGCTGTACAGCGACACACCGCTCCCACAGCTGGTGTGATGGTATGGGGTGCCATTGCCTACAATACACGGTCACCCCTAGTATTGTTCCGTGGCACCATGACAGCCCAGCGGTATGTTCATGAAATCCTGCAACCACATATGTTGCCCCTCAGCAACGGCTCCCAGGAGCCATTTTTCAACAAGACAATGCTCGGCCTCATACGGCAAGGGTGTCACAAGACTGTCTCCGCACTGTTACTACCCTTCCTTGGCCTGCCCGATCCCCAGATTTGTCTCCAATCGAGCATATCTGGGATCATTTGGGACGACGAGTTGGGCATCCCACGAGTTTGAACGAACTAGAGGCAAGGTTACAGCAAATATGGAACGAAATGTCTCAAGACATCATACAGAACTTGTATGACTCAATGCCTGATCGTATCGCATCGTGCATTCGCGCTAGAGGGGGTCCAAAGGAGTATTAACTCCTCCGTTCTTTTGCCTTTTTCTCTGAAATAAATTATCCTTTTTCTTTGATTTTCTAATCATTTACTTATATCAAAGTAGTCATTACGTATGTAAATTTTCGTTTCATTTTGACGACTCCTTCTTGGTGCGCTAATTTTTTTGTCCATGAGTGTAAATTGGAAATTCGGTTGCAGTTGTAAAATCAGCTGTAGCTGTTTCTCATGACATTTAAAATTTTATTCTATTCTGAAATCTTAAAAAAAAAAAAAAGAAAAAAAAGCCTTTCTTGCAAGTAGTGAAACTTGAACAATCCTTTTGGAAAGATTGCTTTGTGGTCTCGGCATTTTTCGTTTAAGTTCTTACAATTGATGGATGCTACCTTGAATGCACGACATAGATCTGAACGCGTTTGAATACAACAGGATTTGGGAGCATATTAAAAGGACTGGAGCGTAAGAGCGGTCGTCAAAGGTGGGAATAAGACCACTCAACTAGTTTTTCGGCGTCCTGTTGTGTAGAATTAGTGCAGTTCTTTGTCCATGGCTTACGTAGTTTGCTTGTTTTCGTCGTATATTATTGTTCATTAAATCTTTAAATGTCAGACCGTAGTTTAGGCATTTAGTATTGTAGTTTTATTACAATGTCGAGGCCATCTATATTAATGGGGGAGGAAACAGATCACCCTCACTATGAAAGGCGCAAATATGAAGCGGACGTAAATTGAAGCGGCGTAAACCGAGTCCTACCTGTATTAGTATTTATATATCTTTGCATTTCCCAATTTGCTTTTTTCGTTGGTCTCGATTTGCGGAGAATAATGCAGCAGCTTTTATTTTCTCCGAATTACGAAAGACACTGATGGATGTTTTGGAAATGCTAGCATGTATTTTCTGTATTTTTTTTCTTCCATTACGATTGAGGATTCGTCTGTTTCCGAATGTATTATGGTCACGTTTCTGGAGAATGCGCCGCCTGTTCCGGTGCTGCGTTATCTTAAACGACGGCGGTCCATGTCGAGTATGTTTTGCGCCGTCGAATCTCTTCCTCCCTCCCTCACCCTCGTCCTCCTAATGAAATGATTGGAATGTGATAAAGCATTCCGACGAGGTTGTATTCGCCCTCATTATTCCTGCGCGAGTATTATTCATATTGTAGTGTTGACTTGCATGTAGCAGCCGCGTAAGGAATAAGGTTTGCGATAAAATGAATCGATTTCGTTGGCTTCTCTTTTGTCTCCCTTCCTTGAAAAGCGCCCTCCCACTGTTCATGTAATATTCATCGAAGGATTTTTCCGCCAGTGACAAGTTACAGCCTTATTGTACATATGCAAGCCTATAACCGAATGAACCAGTCTAGCTACACTGTCCCTACCACCACCACATCGTCGGGTTCTATTTTACTCTTTCTTCCGAAAATAAACTCAACGAAACGAAGCGAAAGGAGTGAGGTTTTACTTGTTGGAGGAGTCAATTTCGTCGGGGTTATCTTTGATCAAATCCTCCTACCAGAAATCTAGACAGAATCAAATTCGGGAGAAGATTTTTGCGTTGATGCAGTAGATCTGCCAGACAAGCACTATTGGTAATTGTGGAAACAGCATAAATAAATTATTGATCTTTGGGCCATGGTTGTATTTTCGATGACAAGGAAATAGCCTTCAACCATTTTCAGACTATAAAGACACTTGCGAAAAAGCAATGGATGATTCAGTTCGTTGAACTAAGCTCCCATGTTTTTCTGCTCAAAATTAAAAAAGATAAATCCATGGAATATTCTCTATTGCTATAATTTGATTTGATTTGATTTTCACTTTCATTTTCATTTTTAATTTGATTGATTAAACCTGATATTAGTTAGTAGGAAATTAGTTGATATTTGCTCATAGATAAATAAATGGAAGGCAATGGCGGTGCATTGAATTAGAAAGTTGAAAAGTTTGTTAAAAAAGGATTGAAAACCACACACAAGTTAACGGAACATCTAAAAAAACATACATCACTGGAAGCTTTACGGATCCGTGTTGATCAAAGGTTTGTCAACCTTTATGGAATCCTTTTTTAAAAAATTTCTTTTTAACACACTAAAATTTGAAATCAAAGTTGAACAGTAAGCAAAAGAGAAGTATTTTAAGGCGAGAAAAAAAAACAAAACAAATGAAAGGTTGGGACGGAAATATCATCCAAAGTTTCTATTGTATATCCTCAGGGATGAGTTTCAGCTACTCAATAATATTACTGATAACAATAGTATAAAATAAATGCATTGCCGCCATATTTGAGTTGTGAAATTCAATCTTGAGAAATTCTTATTTTTTCCTGGCTAAATCAATGATTAATACGAGAGTCATTCAAAACATAAGTTGCACCTTGACTGTAATAGGTTAAGAAACTATTATTCAGGTATGTATGCAGCATAATACAATGGAATGCAGATACCATATTCCTTGAACTAAAGGGTGGAACCAATGTATGGTACTGATGATAAAAGTTTAGTAATAACTGTGACTCTTCAGCTTTCACTATTTTTTCACATAATCACGTTTCTGTAAACACTTGTTTGAACGTGCGACTAAACATTCGATTCCCTGACGATAGAAATCTGCTCCTTGGTCATGGAGCTACTGTAAAACTACTGTTTTCACCTGTTTATTGTTGGCAAATCGTCGTCCGCTTAGATGTTTACCGAAAAGGTGAAAATCACAAGGTGCAAAAGGGCGGATGTTGCCATACCTCCCATCCGTAAAGTTTGGAGCAAATCTTGTGTTGTGCGTGCCTTATGTGGCGTGGCATTGTCGTGAATGAGAACAACACATTTGCTTACCTGTCCGCGCCTCTAGTTTTTCATGGCTTTGCGCAAAGTAGGATTTAGCATTACTTCACGATGAATCCTGGAACAATTGAGAAATCTCGCCCACAGATATTGTACAGTTCTTTTTACCTCGAGTTGGAGTAACCTTTCAGCTGAAGCCCATTTTGCATGCTTGCTACGACATCCCTGTTATCACTACGACAACGTAGGAGCCTCACCAGGGGGCCAGAGGTATGAATTCCATTTTGTGCATGCGCCTGACTTGTTGTGCACTCCTACCAAGACGGGCAACTTATTTTTTAAATGACCCTTGTACATCCATTCTCTTCTGAACCGTATATAATGTATAAGCGGATACTAAACTGGGAATTCTAATGTTATGAAATGATTTCCTTTCTTGCCATTACTGTTGGAATTTTAAAAATAAGGTGACTTCCTACAATTAAGTGACCTTCTCAAAATACTAACTGAATTAGAAATCCTTAGTCTAGTTATTATTTGTAAAGTTGTTCTTATTCAATTCACTGTTTTTGTTCTAAGATACACTTTAACTGTTTTTCTCTACATATAATAGAATTAAAAAAAAATAACGTGCATGCATCCACTTAAATTATCCACATTAACACTAACGCACCTGATAAAACTTTTATACAATTTAAAATAAAACACCAACCGATTTCGCACAGTCAGTGAATTCTGACCGTTTGGCATTAACTAGGTAAAATTCCACAATGGCTCTTCTAAATATAAACGTCCGCCTTAAGGGCCGAGCGCATTAGCTTCGTAAAACATCAACATTGACGTATCCGAATCCCGTTTACGGCCAGGTGAACGTCACTGTTGTCCGAATTCGACGCGCATTGTGTCCGTTATCCCGTTTTGGAAGCCGGAACAGGAAATGAACGTCTCCCATAATGCATCTGTTTTCAAGCAGAACTTCCTGCAAACATGGATACTCTGTCGAACGACGAGCGCTTTTTTGTGAACGCTTATTTTTATACAGCACTGGCATTTGGTCCAGTGTGAAGGAAGAAAATTTGGGTGCATGACATCCTGCTAAGATAATACTCTCTTTGCACTTGTCAGTCGCCATGTTGAAATGAAGCCACTTGGAAATTTTCCGTTAAATCGAGTGGCTGTGTTGTGATTGGTTGACGTTCATGCCAACGGAGCATTCTGATTGGTTACGGACAGCAAATTCGGCAACGGACAACGCCAACCTTCGAGCTTTTTGAAGGTCGCTGTGTCGCGAAAATTACGGGGGTTTGACGTCACAACTCGACGGCAAAGATTCCCGTATCGATGAAATGACGTCATTTCTCCGTTTTTACGGAAACGTTGATGTTTTACGAAGCTAATGCGCTCGGCCCTTTAATCACATGACCTCGATCCATGACGTAGACACGGGTCAGTCCTAGTTAATGCCAGCCGGTTAGAATTTTCGCTGGCGAAACCGGTTGGTATTGTATTTTAAATTGTATAAAAATTTTATGCTTTGGTGTTAATTGGATAATTTAAGCAATAGAATTAAATTTTGAGAAAAATAATTAGTAAAATGTTGATGTTGATTGATTTGAAATTTAATGTTCAAAAGCGACAATAGTCATTCTAATCATGAAATTACACGAAAGGAGATAAAAAATGGATTCTGCACATAGTCTATATTTCAAAAATTTTGAAATTTATATTTTTCTGTGGTATCAATTTTCATGGACTTAAACCATCGAGTTTTGACAAACATTATTAAGAATGAAAATCGTTCTCTTTTAAAAAGTACGGTTGGCTGAAGTCACCAAAGTTGAGAGGAAGTTAACCATTTGTACCATTTAATTGTAGTTGCATCGGTTTTAAAAGATTTTTATAATTATTATGGTCAGTTATTGTATAACACCAGCTCAAGATATCTCTTTGAGAAAAAGCAGTTCCAAGTATACTAATAATGCGATTCGAATCCGAAGAAGAGAACTGTTATTACAGGTCCCCGAAACTGGTTATTATTTTAAATGTGTGTTAATTTTTTTAATTATGCTGGCGATTGCATTATTAGTATGTTTAAATCTGCGCGTAAAATCCACCAATCAGCAAATTTTTGCTTATTTCTGAAAAACATTGATATTAATATTAGACAGAACTTCAATAAATAGATTTTGTAATAATTCCAGTAACTCCCATACTAAGGATTATTACCATATCAATTTTCCAAGGTCTTATAATCCCATTCCAGAACTAATGCTTGTATTCTAATTTAATAATTTATTTTTGTTATACTGCATTATTATTATTGTTATTAGACTATTATTATTATTGTTATCGTGTTCCTTGGTTCTTATTATTTTGAATGAAATTATAATATTTTCATTTAGCAACTAAGAAAGGATTTGTGAAAACTACAGTGAATGATTGAGTTTAAATTAGAGAGAGTAGCACTAGTGGAATCTGCGCAGATGGTAATTGACATCAGAGAAACAGTGGGATTCCCTGTCAAATAATCTATCCTCTTGTTTTGTATCCCCCTGCTTCTCTTACTATCCCTCCCTATCTCCTCATTTTGCGTCATTGGGATGATACTTATATGGCTTATTGAGTCATTAATTGCACCTTCTCCAATAATGAACCATAAAATATTTCTAAGCCCGGCTTCTAATAACCAGAGATCGATCGACGTGGGCTTCTCTCTCCAGACGGCCATAACTCTTCAGGCAGAACTCAGAATAAAAAGGGAAAAAAAAATACTTGTAACGAGCGCAGTTCGTTCTAATGTCCTCTGCCACCTCGCCATTCATTGGATTGAGGAAGGAAGGAATCTTGAGAAAAGGGAGGGTGGGGCCCTCTACACAGGCCCGCTCCTTCGACTTTTCAAGTCTACATCCTGAAAAACAAGAACAAAGCAAAGAAATTCTCATATTCATTGAATGAATGTTGAAGATAAAATAAAATTGAGATCTGTCCTTCATACCAAATTCGTATTATGGGATTGCAATTAGTGTAATTCATATCAAACACATTAGTAATAAAACGTAGCTTAATACATCTAAGTAAATAATTGCCTGCAGTCCTATCGATTATTAGAAAGAGGCTTTTTGGTTGTGCCTTATTGCACAATTTAATTTTTGTTGGTTGTTTGTTTGGTTTCGGGGGTCACTACCGTTTGTGGCGATGATCTTCACGAATGTTCTTGCCTTTCTGGTTTCTTTTATCGGGGAGGGCGGATCGGGCTGATGAGTCCTTTACAGGACGAAACGGCCGTTCCCGATTGCCTTTATAACTGAACCAGAAAGGCATTTTAGTTATTCCTTGTGCTGCCCTTATTTTGTTTTTATGATTTAAATCTAAGTAAATACTTATATTAATAAAAATAAAGTTAAAATATTGTTTGCCTGTGAATTAAGAACTCCAATATTCAATAAGGGTTTCACTTTATTCTCGCCATTCAGTAAAAGGGATCTGTAGAAAATTAAAGAATATTTTTTCTTATCATAATATAATTTTATAATTATTTAAATTTGAATTTTTTTTTTAATTTCAATGTAATTTTAGAAATCTCTGTATTTGTAAGAAAATGAGGGATAAAGATTCTTAAAGGAGTCTGAATCGCCAGTAGTAAATTCTTTAGGCTCTACTATCTTTTAGGTTAATTTTTAAATTATTACTTACCAGAATCCTGTGATATTTGTTGATCTTGATGAACAGAATAAAAAATATTGTATTAATTTGCGTTATAATATACACTGGTGGAAAAATGAACACCCTGAAGCCATGATCCCAGGAGAATGAAATTTGATTCTCACATTCTGTAGGTCGTACACTATATATGATCATGCGCACGGGGTAATACGCCTATGTACAGAGACTACAGTGTGTGTCAAAAGATCATGTCAGTATCCTGTTTACCCTCCTCCAGCAACAATGCAGACCTCCTCTCTCGCATGGAGATCATCGTAGAGGTGCCGAATGTATCCTGGGGAATAAAGGTTCACGCACATTCCACCGGGTGGTGCAATTGGTGAAGGTTTGTCGCCGGTTTGCAGACCGGGCCACCGGCCGCGCCGTCCAGTCGAGTCCCACACATGCTCAAAGGGGGACATGTGATCATGCTGGCCAGGGGAGTTGACGAAAGCCTTGGAGAGCGGTGTGTGGCCGTGCCTTGTCCTGTTGGAAGAGCTCATCTTTCTGATGTTGCAGGAATGGCATCATAACGGGTTGGATAATGCTCTGGATGTATGCTGCACAGCTCAACGTTCCCTGCAGGACAATCAGAGGCGAACGGTAATTGTAGACTATGGCTGCCCACACCACGATACCAGATGTTGGTCCTGTGTGTCGCTGTCGTATCACTATGGCAGGTATCGCTCACCTGGTCGGCGCCGCAAGCGCAAACGACCCATCACTAGCGTCGAAGCAGAATCAGTTCTCATCCCTAAACACAATGCTGTGCCATTCATTCCTCCAGGTGCTTGGCGACACTACTGGAGCCGGGCCTGCACAGTGGCAAGACGTGAGGGACTGTCTGGCGAGGACACCTGTGATCGTAGCCCAGCTTCCAGCGAACCTTTGCAGATGGTCCTAGCTGACACACTGGGTCCTAATCTGTGCTTCGGTCGCCGTGCGATCCGCGTTGCGATAGTTCTGGCGGATGCATCCGTGTGCCGCTGCGTCCGAAACCAGGCTGATGTGCATCTATACCTTCCTGGAACCATCTGCGCCAACACCGATGCACAGCGGAAACTTAACGTCCAACGTGTTGAGCGATTCTTCGGAACGACCAACCGAAGGATTGTTGTTGCCTTTTTTTTTTATATACAAACCAAAAGTACTCATGTTTACAACGTCTAATTTGCTTATAACAACTATTTCGTCAAATTGAGTCTATTTGCTTTGGCTGTAGAATGAAAACAAAACAGAAAAGGACTTAGATCCTTTCCTAAGTCTACAGAAAATGAAACGATCACTTGTGAAACATTTTTTAATTCTTCTGAATTTTTTTTTTCGGGTTCTATCTGATTTCTTTTTTTAATTCTTTTAATTTGCGACATTATTCTTTCAACTGAAAATAATTATTGATTTGACTTGTAGGGAATTTTAATTAAGGGGAGAATCAAAACTTTTTCATTAGGATCTGGTGATGAATGTTTTGTTTTTGCCTTTCTCAAAATTAGCGCAGTTAATAAAGTAATTGATTTTTATCAACTCACAGGGTGTTCTATTAAAGCGATCTGTGCATGTTCAGTAATGCTGTAAATATGAATGGTAGTTTCTCTGAGGCATGAAGTGGATGAATTCTAACTTATTAATATCTCATTACAGTTCTTAGTATTGTAGCCCTCATTAAAATATCTTCTACTTTGTGAAGATTTAAACACTAATTGCTTATTTGAATTTCATAAGTTTTTTTTTCAAATTTTTATATGATGAATAAAAAATAGAAAAGAATAAGATAATGACACAAGTTACGACGTGATATTTTAAATAAATCTTGATTTCACGCGAAAGAATTGCAGTGGCTTTATTAGCACACCCTTGGTCTGATATGATAGAGCTTTACGATAAGATTATGTTCCTCTCTGCCCAATATTATTTATTCGTGTATTAACATGGAGCCAAATTATCGCAAAGTGTGTTAGTGAAATTTCGTGTATAGGGAGGGTGTGTCGAAGTGAAATCCATTGGCTGGATTATTTTGATGAACTGATAATTTATGTGCAAATCGATTGTTCCATTAATCAAATGGATTTGGAAAAATGCTGAAGCAGAGGAATTACAGCATTAAATTACACGTTGTCAATACGGCTTTATTTCATTGTTGTCAACAAGGATCAGGGCCATTGGAATAACGGAATGTCGGCAACTCTTTGCCGCCTGTTGGGATTTATGATGATTTTTACAACTTGATTCAGTTTCATTAAGATGAAAAAAAAATGTTAAATTTACAATAAATCATCTAATCATTTTAATGGCGAAATGAAATTGAAATAGAATTTGGTATTATTTACTTTCTCTGTACAAAAGTAATGGGAAAGTCATGCAAGCGACAGTGCAAATATAATTTTTTTCTAATATAGTAACCCTATTATATGGCCTACCTAAGCTTTAAGTTTTTTTAAGCAAAAAATTATAATACTATAAATTATAATTACAAACATAGTATAAATACTTTCAATGAATGGATCTGAGAGTAGTAAAGATACAATTGTGAAAGGATATTTTTCATTACAAATTGGATAAAACGCTCACAAAAAGTGCAGTTAGACTATATGTAGCATATGTACCCAATATGGTCTATAACATTGAAACAAGGATTAAATTCTTAATTTTAAGAAAAATTGTCGCACTTTGGACGCAAAAAAATCTTCTTTATCGCCATTAGTTAAAACCAAAGCATTTTTCCTGAAAGTAATGAACATATTCTTCATCACATCGTCCTAATAGATGTTACAAAACCAAGATTCTTTTCTTGCAGACTCTTTTGATTTCTTTGGTATAAATTTTGTGGGCGCTCCTTGGCCTTTGTTTTTGTTTTTATTTTCTTAATGCTACACCTTTGGTTCCACCTTCGTTGGAAAATAAGGATCGTTTTCAAAACAACTGTCCTACTGTTGATAGCTTTCTTTTTGTCAGTCACCTGCGGAGTGTTTTTGATTAGGGTTGGGAGTAAGTTAGAAAATGTGCTCGTAGTAGCATGGAACTTCTCAACTTCCAATGAATCATCTGTGAAGGCAGCTTCAATAAGATCAGTCTAATCCCTGAGCATGACGTTTGCTCTTGGGTACTTGCGAGTTGATAAACCAGGCTGTGCAGAAGATTTAACCTGAGGTTGTGCTTATTCAGGAACTGGTACGTCAGATGCTGTACTTGGTTTGAAGGCTTCTTCAGCAATTTTATTCGGATCAAGGAGATATAAACTTGTGCCTCTGAATCCTAATTGTAAAAACAGGAAATAAATCACACGTACACCCAATATGGACTACTAGGGAAAGTAAGAAAAATACATTTCTTCTTAAAACTAAAAAAAAATAAATAATAAAACGTGGTCGAGTCATTAAAACGCAGGCTAAACATGCTATCTACAGACACAATCTATTTTTTCGACCAACTCTAATTATTAAAAGCAGACAAAATAGTGTTTATTCTTGGAAACAATCCACGTCTGCGCGTCCACTTCGAGATACCACTCCAAACCATCATATGCCTTCCACCATTTGTGCCTCTTTCATGGAATTTAGGGTCATGGTGGATTGTTTCTCATTCTCTTCAGATCAGAGCACGCCAGAAATCGCTTTGCAAAGTAAATTGGAATTAATCTGTGAATAGCATTGACCTTCATTGGTTTTTCATTCCAAATGACTTTTGAAGTCTTTCAAACGTACCCTCCTTTGACGCAGGTATCAGGGGCTTGTTCACCTGGCATAAGGCATGTTGCACACAAGCGACTTTTGCCTTTGCGGTGAAGAAAATGAAGCAGTTCACAGGAGCGGTTATGACTTAGTCATTCATGGAAGATTATACGAGAAGAAACGGATTGTATTTGCCTCTTTGTTTTACAAAGAAATAATGAAGAAAGAACAAAGCATCTATTGGGTACATACTTTCAATAGTTGACGACGTCTGAAGGTGCCTTTACTGCAATGTTCATGGACTTAAAACCAATGATGATGGGAAATTTTGAAATTATTTCCGTATGAACATCAATTCTTTCAATGAACTCCTAACCAAATTGAGTGAAGCAATCAAAAGTGAAGATACTATGAGTGAAGTGAAGATCTTCGGCCTCCATTGCTGGCTGTCGCTCGTGTGAATTGGCCAACTATTGACTATATACTGTTTAACCTCAGAGGCAAAGAGGCAAGAATTAGCCACTGGACTGCCGCTGGTTATCGCGCGACAAGTGTCGCTCCTTTGCACCGATCCTTAAGACGGCCATCCTCGAAAGTTATAGTCCTTGGTCTTTCTTCACTGTACCTGAGACAAGGTGATGATTTTTATTTTTGAATTTTATTCCACTATTTATGAAATACAGAAGGACTAACATTCAGTCAGCTTGTTGCTTTCACCTAAGTTTGGTCTGCCTAAGTTTAGTCTTCAGTTGTGGAACATTGAAATTATATTTTTCATTTTGGAATTTTTCTGTATGATTTTGCATCGTTCTAAGCAGAGAAGTAATTCGGTAATGAAGCATTGGCTACAGATTGAAGATATTTTGCCTCTTAATAAAGAAAATTAAGACGCTATCAATTGAATTACACAATTCTGACATAGCGCAAAAGTTCAATGTACCTTTGGCAATGACGAGAAAGCTTAAATTTTCTGCGAAGTTTACATGGAAGATTTAGTCTTACTGATTAAATCTTGAAACTTAAAAATTTGAAGTTTTCCGTGGATTATTATTTAGCATAGTTTTAATAAAACCAAAACATTAACAATAATAATAATAGTTATAAAATGACTCATTGATCAAGTTTCCAAATTCCTCATCGACAAATTATCAGTATAATGCATGGAACCTCCACCATATTACGAATATAAGCCTGAAACTATATTAGAAATCACAACTACAAATTATTTTGGGACAGATCAATTTTTACGGATAAGACAATTTCAAATAGTAGACCAGACATCACGTTGATTGAATAAAAACGGAGAACAGTATTTCTAATTGCTGTAGCAATTCTAAGCAATAACAGTGTATCATCGTGTTACCACAATATTCCGATCTCGCTATAGAAACATTCAAAACATAAAATAGAGTTGACAATGTCCCGATGATTGTCTCAGCAACAGCTCTACAGTTCAGTTCATGAAAGAAGAGCTTTTGATGATGTTATTTCCTAATAGATTTATGTTTCCAGGACGTAACAACCCCACCTATTGCTAAAATCCGTAACTGAATCTTGTAAACATTACGAAAACATTCTGGTTTTTGTATTTTCTACAGTTACGAATACATAAGAATTAAAAGTGAAAGAATTACTAACGTTCCATTATTCCCCTTGCTTGGCTATGAAAAGTTTGTCCTTTCTTGGTCACGCTTATGCGATCACAAAACGACGCCATCTTGGACTGATTGCTCGGAGTTCAAGTTAATGACGTCATGAGTGGTGACGTTTGTTCCAGACAAAATCGATCGCTACATAATAAAAGAAGATAATGACCATATATGGCAAACCCTTTTTTGAAAACTACATAATCCCAAAGAATCTTCATCACAGCCTTAACCTACTGACTCCTACACTTAAACATAATCAAGCAAATTTAAAAAAACTACTCTCCTAAGTACATGTCATACAATTCGCAAATTTCTACATGGGAAACATTTCCTTGTAAACCACAGAACACCATGTGACCTTCATCTTGAGAAATAAAGCTCCGATGAGAGGCCATATCAAAACCACCAGTCAAAATCTGAACAACAACAACAACAATAATAATATTGACACTAATAATTCTGTTCATGCATTAATATTAGACAACGGTGAATACTGGTTTTAAATGTGCTTATTAGCTTCAGTGCATAATATTTATTTTTATTGGTCTCCATTTTACCAATTCCATTTTGGAATTACCATCGTTCTGCTGACTATTGTTGTATTTAAATAGCTTTTTTTTTACGTTGCACAGGTAAATAAATTCATGAACAAAAAATTATTAATTTTTTTAAAAGGGTTATGGTAAATAATGAGACTTAATCTTGTATTGTAATATCTAATTCGATGTTATCATCTGATTTCCTATCGCTTAGCTGTTCTTTTGTTTTATTCGCATATTTTTATATATTATTTAAAAAAAATTTTTTTCTCTTTGCACAGTTTATATCCTAGTCAGCTTTTCGGTAAAAAGGAAAATGGGGATTCCCGCCAAGCTACTCTTTTAAGTAGATTTCAATTCGAAAGCCTTCCTATTTTGAAGGTAATTCTCGTATGGCTTTCAGGTGTTTTTTGAAAATCCTTGAACAGTCACTCGCTCTCGGGCTATGACGTAGTACGAAATATGCAGAAACGTATAAAAGTAAGCATATAATTATACTAAAATTCATTCATTCGGTGCATAACAAAATACCGGAATTTACGTTTTAAAGAAATTTGTCCACTTATCAAAGAGAATCGTGGAACCTGTCCCGATGCTAAATGTTTGAATTTCGTTTCTTCCGTGAATATCGATGTAAAAATTCATCTGTGAGTAATTGAAGTTGGACCATTTCCGTCTCGAGATTTAAACTTTGTAAATTGTCAGTCAGCTCTTTGTTCATTTGAAGTGAAAAGAAGTGAATAGAACAGAATCTATATGCATCAATAACTATTGTACATTATAATCTTTCTCCATTTTGAAAATTATACAAAAGAAACAAGTTTAATTCAGTGTACTTAGTAAATCTCGTGTGCAACATTTCGAAGGAGTTCAGAGGCATTTGACTCGGGTGTTTGTAACTGTGTGTCGTTTGATTACGTCTCATTGACTCCATGATTCATTTCATGATGATTATTATTATTAGTTGACTCAAACTATTCAATGCTCAGACCGCACCGCCTCCTAACGATGGCCTATTTTGCTTTTCTGCTGATTCTTTCTCGTTGAAATAGAATAGTGGCTTCAACATCAATTCTCCCTTATATTATTTTACTTTAAAAATACCTTGAGTTATTTCTTCAGTGATTTTTTACTAGTTGTTTATTGCATTGTTATAATAGGATCTCTTGTCGCCGTTCGTTATAATATTTATCATTTTTATACAATCAGGGTTTTTTTTTTGCCCAGTAATAATGAAATGCCTTTTTGAGTTAGCTATAATGAAAGATGAGATGGCAGTTCGCTCCATTTAATCCAATGTAATTTTTCACTTAAAACAAGATTCGACGGGTGCTTCGTTGGCACAATTTTTTTCTTTCTCATCTCAAAAGTAATGACGCGGTACATTATTGAATAACTGCGCTCTCTTTCTCTTTGGTATTGATCTCCCGACGCGGTAGAATTAATATTTTTTCACGACTCATTTCGGCCACTCTAAGAAAGTTGCAACTTCTAAAATGCGAAACTGAAAAGTAATCCACGCTTATCTTAATCTCCTAGAACGGATCAAAAGAAAAAGGTTTTTTGGTACCTAATATCTTAGGTAAATCATCTTAACCTACAGCTTCAGATTCAGTTTTTTTGTAGTGTCTGTTTAAGCAATAATTGAGTAAGGATTCTAATGAATGTCATTGTTAGGCAGCAGGAATTGAACGAAATTTTTATACTACAGGGTATAAAAGGGTAGCCCAAAAATAGATTTACACTTTAGGGGCTGTTCAAAAATGACGTCAGGTCTTAGGAGGGGGGGAGGGGGTATAAAATTTCTGACAGAACCTGACAGGGAGGGGGGGGAGGGGTCGAAGAAATTCTGACGTCAGGTTTTTATTCAAGCACAAACATGAGTTTTTAAATAGAGGAGCAGTTTTATTACGAGACTTTAAACTGCGCCACTTGTTGTTATAAGATAGCAGAGAGCATTTGGTAACTTTGTTTCAAATAGTGTGGAAGCAGCGTTAGTTATTGTGCGAATTGGTGTTTTTTTCTGGACTGCAAACATTTGACAGGTATGTGAAATCGTTTTCTTTTCATGTCCTTGTGGTTAGTTTAAAATAATTTCACAGTGATATCTGGAAAGCGGAAATCCTAAGCTACTTTTAGAAGCCCACCTTTAGTCACTCACGCTTTTAGGTTAAATGTGATAGTGGCAATCTTGCTTTTTGTAAATCTTCGTTTTGTAAATTGACGATTACTAATAATTCAGTGAAAAAAGTTAACGGTGCTGAAAAAATTAAATAAGGAATAATAAAAAGAAGAGGAAGAGGTGAATTTGTAAACAAGGGAAGAAAAAATTTCTGTTTTTGCAATATCGTGATAATAACTTATGGGTAAACATTGAAAAGTAAATAAAAATAAAGTTTTCTTAATTTATAAAAAGTTTTTTTATCTGACCTGATGCAGGGAGGGGAGGAGGGGTCTAAAAATTCGATTTTTCACCTGACGTCATTTTTGAACAGCCCCTTACTGCAAATATGTTTTATGGAGAAATATTTATTTATTTATTTTTCTTACTCCGCAGTGAAGATTTAGATTCGTTAGATTTACACAGGATTTGTGCTAAGCGAAAGCACAGTTATTTATTAATGTTGTTTGGCGGTTGTGCATCACACTTCGAGGTTCAGAAGTGCATTCCAAAACTTCACAGCTTTCTGAGCTATCATCGAGGGTAAATCTAGCTAAGGAGTCACAAAAATAACTAAACAGCTGTCGAAGATTCCCCATCAGGATTTCACTGAGTAAATGAGATCTTTACAAAGGACGCTTAGTTTGAGTATAAGGAAGCTCAAATAAATTATTAATCTATTGGAAATTTATCTATTGATTTAAACACTTTAATTACGGTATCATTTGAATTCGCATGAGATGGAAACTAAGAAAATCATTTTGAGACTAAACTATACAAATGAAGACGAACAGGAACTTTGTTTTTAATATTTCATAATTAAGAAGAATGAATAGAATGGAGAAACTTGTTTTATATGTATAAATTCTTTATTGTTTTTAAAAATTCAGATTAAAAACCTTTTAATATCTATAGATATCTTTAAATATTGCCTTTCTATTTTAGAAAAGTGATTGACAGACTAATAATCAGATTTTTTTGTTATTATTATTATCAGCGTAAGTTCGTGACTCCTCTCGAGCCAATCCATTTAACATGATCTGATTTACTTAGGACGTCCGTCATTTTAGACACGAAAATTGGTTTTTATTTTTATTTATTTTTTCTTCTGCTTTAATTTCGAAAACACACGAGAAACTTCAAAAGGGTAATAATGAAGTTATCAAAAAAGGCCCTGGGCACCCTCTTCCATTTCACTGAAGCTGAAAGTTTTTCGACATCTTCCGCAAAGTTTAAAAATTTATTGAATAAAGTAAAATTCTTGCATTGAATTGAATTCTTGCATTATAGTTTAATTTACATTGAAGCATTTGGTGAAAGGGGGAAGGGATATTCTTGAAAAGAAAATATATTTATTTTTTATAAGTGATGAAATTGGAGCTATTAAGGGAAAACTTTAAAAATAAAAAAAAATATTAAAAAAAAAAGTCTCTTCCGTAGAAATATTTGACGATCATTCAGGTATTACCTGAAGCTATTCTAGGAATATGAATATTTCACTTCAAGGTTCTCATTGAGTACATACATGCAACTTTTTAAGTACACTAGTAGGGACTTTACCTATGGCGCTGTTTACGCTTTTGCTCTTCTCCCGAAATCTCCAAATATACATCAAACACAAAGATAGATTTTCCCTGATAATCCTGTTAGTTCAGCGCTTGGTCTTCAAATGTGTTTTATTTAACACACATAAATATTAGGTTCAAAGAAAATATTTGGGAAAAATTCCTAAATTCGGTTTCGTAAAAGATTTCTTCATTCTTACAGTAACTGTTTCTGTTAATAGATTCAATATAATCTATTAATTTCTATTAAAACTTTCTGCTACAACTTTCAGTTTAATCTAAGTTTTAGCAGCCGACTTTTTCTCAGTTGATCCTTAAACAATGCACACACACAGAAACAGGTGTTTCAATTAATTGGAAGATTTGATTTTTGTTTCTTTTCATTTCTTATTTTTTTTATTTTATTTTTAAGAGCAGCTATGTTTTGTTTCTCTTCGCACCTTGGGGCGGCATTGTAATCACACACATTAGAATCACTGCAAACGACTGAATATAATAAAAACAAAATATCTGCTGGACTTATGAAACTTCTGTAGTAAAGATGATCAATTAATGTCAACATTGATATCGACATTTGCATAAATTTAAAACACTCAATTAAAATGAAGTTTTTTTTTCTTTCACTAGAATTATTGGCCTGCTGCTAAATACCATTGTTTTTGTGTATTTTTAGAATACACACGAAATAGAGTAGGTAATTGAAACAAAATCCATAAATTCAAAACTTTTCGCATTAGGTTACTGTTATGAAAGGAGATAAGGAATAGTTTATTTTCATTAGTTCGAAATCGATTTAAATTGATATTTATAATAATAAACTTTTATGTGTGTCGAAAATAATTCCCAACGAATACACCTATTAAAATCGTAAATTAAAGTCTTACATAAAAATATTTTAATAATTTGATAATATTTTTGTTTTAGACTTTAATTTACGATTTTCATTGGTGTGGGAAGCTTTTAAAAATTGATCTTTATAATCTTTAATTTATGAAATGAGATCCTTTGTAGGTAACTTTGATTTTAGTCGTTTAAATATCCTTTAAATGAAATAGTGTTTGAAAGCGATGTCAGATAAAGAAGGAGAACCCTTGTTTTGTGATTGATTAGAGGTCCATTGTTGGTGCTCACACCGCAAAGGTAAATTTATGGGTGCGTTGCTTTTGCTCTCCACAGTCACGTAGAATGGAACGATTTCCCCGGGTGGTGTAAACGATAGATTTTTGGGGTCGACTGAAGGGAGACCGACATTAATCCAACTCCATCACCCTTCTCTTTCCGGTCTTGATTGAAAAGTGCATCTATTAGCTTTGCCTGTCATTAGTTTCGTCTTCTACAAATGTTCCTTTCCATTTAAACATGTGCCTTCCCTTAACATCACCACCAAGACCCTTCCAGTGTTGACTAAAATTACTACTCTTCTGTTGATGTTTTCGCAATCGATTTATTAGGATTTTAAGATCACAACTTAATATTCATGATTTAGACATAATTTTCTTTCTATCAGCAAAAGAAAAAAGGAGAATTCCGAAGGAGATAATTGTCTTGAAATGTAATCTCCCTTCTTGGTCATATTTTCTGTTTTTTACAAATTCAGTGAGTGGTGAAGAGGATCTTTTTAATGAATTAATTTAAAAATAAAGAAACTATCTTTATTATCTTTACAACATATCTATTATAATCGTCAGTATCTGACATTTGACATTTCTCAGGGATTTTCTTCCCCTGCTTCTTCAGGCAACATTTAAAAACTAAATGTTTCTTTTTTTAGAATTAACCATTAACTGCTAAAATAAGAACAACAAATAATTTTACATGAATGTGTTTCATACAACTGTGAATCATGTAGTTGTTTTTTGTAGTTGGTTTTTGTTTATTAAGTATTTAAAATAATTCAATATCTTTTTTATTTATCTATGTGTGTATATATTATTATTATGTAAAAGTTTCAAATCTTGGGTTTCCCCAGCAACGAAACATGGCGGGTCAGGGACCAAAGCACATATTGCCAAGTGCAAAGTGTAAAAAACTGTGTAAGGAGGGTTAGGGATGTGTGGTTGCGTCCATAAATTTCCTAAAATTCAAAATTTTGAAATATTTGTTGTTATTTTTATTATTATTAAATAATATTTATTATTGAAATATTTTATTATTATTAAAATCATATAATTTAACACAAAAGATATTATAAGAGTCGTATATTAAACATTAATGCCCGAGTGCACCAAACTTCAGTTAACTTTGATGACTGCAGTTTGGACGGAGCTAAAATTAGTGGGGGGGGGGTGCTGCTCCAGAAAAATTTTAGCCTTTGTTTTAAAATTGTGTGAAAGGAAACATGTATAAAAAGAAAATTTATTCAGAAACTTGATAAATTTCTTTTTGTACATGTTTCTTTCCTTTCACACAATTTGAAAACAAAGGCTAAAATTTTTCTGAAGCAGCACCTCCCCCCCCCCTCACTAATTTTAGCCCCGTCCAAACTGCAGTCATCAAAGTTGACTGAAGTTTGGTGCACTTGGGCATTAGTAACTTAATTGAAGATGTAAAAAAAAATCCTGTTCATTTGGCAAAAAGAAATTGATACTTCATTATTAATTTTAAGTATTAATTAAATAATAAAGATTTGACATGAGTTTGGTAGCAAGAGAGAATTAAGTTTTGAAAATAAATGTCAATAGTTGTTGATCAATTCTCCTCCTTTATAAAATATCTGAGATTGGAAAAGAAGAAATTAAAAAAAAATACATTACGGAGTTGGGTATCCATTTATTGTAAAAACAGATAGAAATGATGGCTTAATACTGACCCTTTCACGGGTTGAAAACATTAATTACTGTAGTGAGAAATATCAATAACTGAAATGTCGCATTGCCTGAAGACATAATTGAATCTACTGAATGATTACTTGTGAAGGAATTTCTCTATACAATCTGAAAAGAAATCACTTCTCGATATATTTCATAATATAACATTCGAAAATTAATTTTAAAATTGATTAAAAATCAGTAGATCAGAAACAAAATAGATCTTTTGAATTTTTCGCGATTGTTGTCAGTAAAAATAAATGCACATTGTTGTTGTTTTTTTGTTTTTTTTTAATAATAAAGATCTTATGATCTGGTTGAATGATAAATATTTGGGGATCAGGTTTAAGAAATGCTTATATCTTAAATAATAAATCATCTTCTATATATATATTAAAGAAGATTAAATTCTTTGACTTTTTGTCTTACACAGCAAAACGCTGATAAAAATGAGAAATATATTAAAGTTTATTCCCAGTCTACAAGAAAAGGGGGAGAGAATTTGCTCCGAGTTTTTTAAATTATTTTTCTTTTTTTCTTTTTAACTAAAGTCATAAATCAGTTAAATTGGATAGATTCTTCAGTCTTGTTCTCTTCCCTCCTTTCTTGTCGTTTTTCTCATCGCCCTTTATATTTAGAAACTTTACCTTTTTTATTTTCTTGGTTAACTACTTATAAATACTGCTTTAATTACAATGAATCGATTTAGTTTAATTGGATTCACATTTATCAAACCTTACATGAATGCTTACTTATCATAACATGAAAATTTTAGAAAAAAATTTAGTGAAAACATTTGTAATAATGGAAGAAATTGATATTTTGATGATGAATTTTCATCTTCGAGAAGGAAGGCTGTTCATTTGTTTATAAGAGATGTTGCTCAATTATAAACTGGATGAAGAAAATATGTTTTGTGTGAAACGAATACATTTCGTAAAACCCTACAATGATAAATTTCACTAAATAAATACATGGAAACCTTAAAACGCTTGATTTCAGTTATGCCTATTCTTCCAGAGATAGGTTGAATCAAATTTATACAATATCACCAAATGGAGCCGCATGTATGTATCTCTGTTCTATTCGCCAGTGCCGTGCGATTCGTTCAGAGATTCCCAAACTTTCTCGATTGGAGAGCGCCATTAATCTCTCAGCAATTTTTTTCAATAAAAAATGGATTATGATGTGTTTAAGTTACTTTTTTCTTAAATTTTAATCCAACAAATTGATTCAATAGATTAGAATTAATTGACACCGTTTAGTAAGAAAAAGAAATCTCCCTTTTGTTAATAATTTAATTTTAATTAAAGAATGATTTTGAATAAAACTAAAGAGTAATCCATTGCGTCATTTCGCCTTAGAAAGTTTCATCTTAATCAGCAGTTTTACAAATTCTTGTCTGCAGAAGAATAAGGCCTTACAGAAGAGAACTGTAAGGCCTTATTCTTAATGCTTTTTAAATCGAGATTGTTGATTTAATGCTTTTTAATAAATCACAGAAATAGTTGGAAAGACTTAAGTGGAAATAAATAATAATAATAATAATAATAATAAGCCATGCCGGCGTGGTCGCGCGGTCTCAGGCGTTGGTCTGCCGTGCGGCCTGTGTGCCGGTACCCGGGTTCAAATCCCGGTCGAGAGCATGGATGTTTCATCTTTCTTCTTTTGTGTTTCGTCCGTTTCTCCCCTGGGACTTATTATCTCAGGGTTATTTCTGGACGGGATGTGAAATCTCGCCCCCCTTCTTGAATTTCCTAGCCTCATCCTGCCGCTGTCAGGTAGGGCTAGCCTGTGGTCCATAGTTGGCCAAAGTCGATGAAAGGAATAATAATAATAATAATAACTTAGCATGTGATTTACAAACTAAAATTACTTTCTAGATTACTTGGACACACTCCATGCTAATGTTTCCGATTGAAATATGCTGTGAAATAACAGTAAATGTTTTAGAGTATTCTATTTAATTTCTTTAATATGAATATGATTTGAATTTTCTAATGTTCGTTATTATTATCTTTGTTTTTCAGGCGTTTTTAGGAAGGTGATAGGTTACAAGTAATCCAGTGAATATTATAGGTATTTTTGTATAAATTTGGGTATTTTACTGATAGTTTATATCTTGATATTTCAAATAAGCAACGAAGATGCTGTGAGAATTTAATAAACGGTAAAAGGATATTTTTTTAAATTCACCATTTCTTGGAAAGACGTTCCACTTAGTCTCTGTCTCTCTTAGGTAAACGGTGATAAAACTCAGTGTACATCCATGGTTAGAATTTTTATCAAAAGAAAATCTACATTAAAATTACATGGGATCTTTTGTTTTGAACAAAAAAATTAAACTTTTGACTGAATTTTTGTATGTCCCTTTTTTCTTTTCACTGGCTGCTTTTGGGAAATGAAACCTTAGTGATTACTTTGGGATCGAGGGATAAAATTTTGAAATTGGGAGTAGTCTAATTGGTGCTTTCATTTCCTTGATGTTTCCGATGAATTGAAATGGAAGAAAGAAGAATCAGGAAATTAACGAAGGCTTTCAGGGGATTTTCAATGGATATTACTTTATCTAGAAACAATAAGTCAAGTTAAGATATGAAGGGAAGGACTTTCAGGCAACTGGAGTTTTGTTATTTTTACGAATTGGGTTATGTGGATAAAATTCGTGATTATTTAAAATCACATTTCAACAATAAAAACATAGTTTATTTTAAAGATAATTATTTTTAAAACATTCAGAATTCTAATTTTCATAATTTCCCGAGATTGTTCTTTTGAGGCATCGATCGTTGTTGGTCAGTTGATCAAGGGAACAGAGGTTGTGAGTTTTCGTTGTTCCATTGATTGGCTTCATTATTTATTGCTATTGATTTCAATTTCGAAATTACTTCATAGGCACAGCAATAGATGGTTTTGGTTTTGGTTTTTTTTTCCTCCCAGTCTACCAATAAAGTAAATGTTACAGCAATAAATTCAAGAAAAAAAAACCCTGTAATCTTACAAAATATTTAATTTATAAGTCTCGAATTTAGTGTAATTAAAAAATGTCTCCTAGATAAATACTCAGAATTTACTTTAATCAACAACTTTCGATTGAAAAACATTATTTTGAAGGAAATATATTCACCATTTGCAATATGAATTGCAAAATTGGCCAATTACAAGAATATTAAAATCTGAAATTTTGATATTTTTCGTCTTGTTTTTTCATTCCTGGTAATGTGGGGAAACTCATTTGTTGATTTACTGTTTTCAGTCAACATTTGTCAATGTTTTTTTTTATTCATTCGTTGGGAAAAAAGACACAAGATTCGAATAATTTATTATTAACAAACTTGAAAACAAAGTAAACACATTTCAAGATCTTCTCTTTTATTTGCTGTTTCCTCATGAAAGCGTAGATAGTTTTATGATAGCGAGAATTACTTGTTTGGGTCTCCAAGAGCCATTTATTAGACATTTTCACGCAATGTTTGTTTCGGATTAATATGAAAAATCTCCTCATGTTGTCTTTAAGTCTGTGTAAATATTTGTTTGAACACTTTTTGATTCAATCCAAATACTCATTCCAAGTAGATGGCTTGGTTTGGAATGACTTAAGTAGTAATTTATATATTTCCTCAAAATATAATTAACATAGATTTCTTATCCTTCCTAAACGAGAAAGTGAACAAATATAAACGACACAGACAATGCTGATACATTATCTGTTTAAATACTTAATTAAAGAAATCAAGACGTGTTTTGAAACAAACTTAGAAAGTGCAGGGTAGTCTTTTAAAATTCTAGATCCATCTAACCAATTTCCAATAAGGGTCTTCCTTTTAGACAGTCTAGAAAATTCCCGATCTCGATTGGATGTGTCGTTAGAGAGCGTTGTAGTTGTGGAGTACAGAACACAGACATGTTCACCAACACATTCGAGGTCGTTTTTATCTGCAGAATATTGAGAAAGCTGGTAAGAAAACAAAAACAATTTTCAGCATTTGCTTTGGAGTTATCAGTTTCGATGAGATTTTACTGACACAGTTGATTGTAACATCAGAGTAAGGAATTGTTGAAAATGCACAATTTTTCATTCACAGCTTGGGCTGTAGTTCTGGGACAGCTGTTTCGTTTTTTATGATTTATCAGCCAGATTTACCCGTTGGCGATCAGTTCAAAGCGTAAAAGGCTATTTTTAGTCACAAATAACAATAAGAAAATAACTGTAACCAGTACAGTATCAGCCAGCGGAATGTTTGTCACAATAAGGTTACAATAAAGGGACAAAACGAGACATAGACCGGCCCACATGGTCTGAAATGGAGGAGTTTAAAGTGCAGAAATAAAAACGTGAAAATAAGGAAAAATTGATATACAATTTTCCACACAATCATCATCAATGGTTAAATCTGACTGATGAGTCCTAACAAGCAGTAAACAGCTATTCCAGATCCCATTTAACGATAGCTCAAAGCATGAATGGAAAATTGTGCATTTTCAATATTTCCTTACTTTCATGTTTCTATTTGCGGAGGTTAAACTCTCCGTTGATTAACTGAGACGAAGAAATGAATTTGCATTTGTTTTAGATCTGCACTATCAAATCGAAAAGATGTATATATATTACAGGATTCAAAAAATTTTTTCCTTTAAAGAATTGAAGAAATCATTTTTTGTATTATGATGTGTGGGATATAATTTTCCGAATCTTTAGAAGAATCTTTAGAATTCTTTGCAATTCTCCAAAATTATAATCATAACAATTGTATATTCGCATTGCAAAACTGGAAGGACTACGAAAGGGGCTCCTGATGGAGGGTTGTTATTATATAGTTTTCGTTTTTCAAGCGGCAGATTCTTGGCAGATAGAAATGACGGTTTGGGTTTTTTTTTTCCTTCTTATTTCTTTCTCCGCAACGCAAAGTTAATGCGGTTTTGGTGGGATTGAATTTTTTTGTGTCTGCTTCTCTTTTCCGCCTGTATTGACTAATGGAGTTGTAACATAGAGGCCGTCCCTGAATTTATTGGAATGGCCACAGTCATAACATGAAATATGTTCTCTTTACCGTGTGTATGGTTTGGTTTTTTTTCTTTTCCTTCTATTCGAAGCCTCCAGAAACAAATAGGTGTTATAATTCAACGTGTGGTTGATTTATTCGATTCAAACTTACTTAGAAACCTAATAGGATCTTCATTCATTCTTCCTATTTATTCTCATTGCTTCTTAATGTGGATTTGAGCCATTATTAAATCAAGCGATTTTTCTTTTTGCCTCTTTTTATTTGCCAATGACAGAGTAAGATATTTTTTTTTTTTAAATTTATGTTTTGTATTATGATAAGCTTTTTAGAATTTACTGCGAATCTTTCGTCTAGTACTGACTCCAACATAAATTCACGAAAAAAAAAAAATTAGATTTCATAATTTCTTTTTTTTATAACGGATTGTTTGCTTGCGTTTTCCAAATCATAGTTTTTTTATTTAAAAATAACCGCTTGAAAATGACCTTGAAAATAACTAGATTTAGTTTACTGTTACAGTTATATTAATTTTAAGGCAGTTATATTAAACTACATTAAACTTAAATACAAAGTTGCCTTACATAATGTATTTTTATGTATTTTTTGGCACCTAATCAATTGTTAATCTGTAATTATAAAATGATTGTAGAAAGGGCTTAAAGAATTTTTGTTTCCAATATGTTTTCAAAAGTAAGTCCTGAAAAGAAACGAAGGAATTGACAGATAAAAATGTAGTTGCCTAAACATGGCTCTGATCGTACATAAAACATTCAGTGAACTGTTTTGAATTTTCTTCCTTCGTTTCTCTGCTTTTGATTTTACTATTATTTGAATTGATAATTCGTTCTCACTAACTACAGAAACCTACTTAAACGAAAATATTGACGACGAAAAAATGTTGATGAAATTGTGCCCCCCCACCCCAAAAAAAAAAAAAAAAATGTCCAGAGTCAATTTACGATTTTAAAAATATTCCATTGAAGAAGAATAATAAACGAATGGACTTCTATTAAATTCTGAAGTAATTCCGTTCCATCGACTATTAACAAAAAACATTAAAGCAGTGGAATTGTCCAGTGACTGGTTGACTTTTCTCGCTAATAAAATAAAGTATTTAAAGTACTATGAAAATGGAAAAAAAAAAAAATTCGATACTGCACAAATTCGTAAGTTTGTTTGCTTTCACGCATTGAGCCATCATCGACAGCAATCGTTTTACCGTTTTCTTATTACATTTAATGCACGTTAAACCTTTTTACTTATTTAAAGTACTTGAAAACATTTTTAAAAATAGCTTCAAAAGTTAAATTGACTCGATTAAAACAAAGCAAATCAAGTCGGGAATCAGAAATATTCTCAATTATTCATGAAAAAAATCCTGAGGCGGTTAAGTGAGATTTCCAAAAAGTTATTTCAGTCATTTTAGTTTTTGTTTTATTTCAAGAGAAATTGAAAACCAATGCATGAAAAATAAGATCATTACAGAACTCCTAAACATTGAATGCTAATCTGTCTCGAGATTCATTTAATTTATTTGGAGGGTTTCGTTAACAGCTTAGTTCTTAATGAGCAGTCTTAAATGATGATCGCTAGTGAGCATGAAACAGACTGTGCTTTTCAAAGCATTATTATTAATATTTAAAAAGAAAGAGGAAAAAAAGAAAACTGGGTCTTTTCTAATGGAAATGTCTTTGAACTCTATTGATCAAAGAGAAATCCATTTCCATTAACAGGTACCTAAGAATTCGTGACATTTGAAGGTTCTTCTCTTTTTCATATTGCTTTTCACTTCTTCATAATTGAAAGGACCGGGAACGAGAGGGAGGATTTCAGAAAGGCTTTTTTATTTAATACCATGGTGAATTGCACTTTACACCGTTACAATGTATGGTAATTGATCGCTACTTGATTTGAGGGATTATCGCTGCGGGGGTGTATTGACTCGATGCTTTAAAGATTAGAAAAAAAAAAGAATGAAAAGCAAAATGAAGCTGAGATGATGGTGACAGGTCAAACGACGTCCTGGTCTCTTACCGGACGATAAAAAAAATGATAAATGCTGTTTTCTGGTATCAGTGGACTTACCAAATCACACACACACACCATTTTTTTACTCTAACGTCTTCTTCTCCTTTTTTTTCTCTTTTCTTTCTTTCTCTTCTCTACACTTATTAACCCTCCTTTCTAATAGGCCTATCTCATCTTCTAATCAGTCTTCGCAATCCCCCTTTCCTTAATCGTTCTCTCCTCTTCTCTTTCGCTGTTTTATTCAGCTAGTCTTTTCCTTCATTTTCTCATTTATCTTCTTTTTTTTTTGCTTTCCTATGCTCTTCCTCCCTTCATTCTCCTTCTTCTATCGACTTTAAAATGTAAAAGTTGATTTTTTTTTCCCCCCTTCCTTTCTTTCTTAATTCGTTCGGTTCGAATGTGATGTCCTGGCTTTGAGTAAAGCGCTAATTTAAAAAGAAAAAAAGAAATCGAATCGGCTTCTTTAAAACGAGAAGAAAGGCAGGGTTAGTTGCCATCGGAATTGGTTAGATTAACATGGGTACGGATGTTTAAGGGAGACCAAAAATAAATTTAGATACTCCCCCCCCTTCGTCGGAACACTTTTCGAGTCGCAAATGTAGTTTAGATTCATTCTGTTTCTTCCAAGAAGAAGAAATCGGATGGGAAACAAGGGAAGGAACGATACAGGGGAAAAAGTAATCAGGGTTTTCCTAAACTTTGTTTGCAAATTAACCTTGTAGGTTTGGTTGTGAGATCTTCTAAAAAGGTTTCATCCCCATTAGATTTCTTCATGTTGGTCTCCATATATATAATAAGTATATAAACTATATTACTGGAACGAAAGATAAGACATTGCATAAGATAGTGAAACAAAAGCATTGGGAGATTTATTTAAGAGTGAGTTTTGTTAGGCATTCAAAAGGTTGTCTTTCTATTATTACAAAGATGAGAATCAGTAAGAATGTTTTCTGTTTTAATAACTGTATATTCCGGTAACTCGCGTACATACTTTTTCATCGATGATTCTTTGTTTGTTTTTGTTATTACATAATATATTAGTGGAGGGGATGCCAGATCTGTTTATAGATTAAAAGGAAATGTTGGTATCTACAATACGTTTTCGTATATAAAGCAACTATCTGAAATACCCGTTCTTCGTACGGGTTACAAAAGAAAAATGTCCTGATGTGAATGAGAAAGACATTGAAATTGTGAGATCATTTTGAACCTTTCCCACCCTTTTCTCCCCTTCTCCACACCCCTTTCACATCAAATCTTCCCCAGTTGGTACAAAATCACGTGATCAGTAGAAATTAATGTTATACTCATATTGCGAACCTGAAAATTCCTGTAAAATTATCCTTCAGCAATGTTTACAATGTTGAATTCCTTAGAGCTCGATATCTGACATAAAACACTCATGACAACTTTCGTGTTTCCATCTTAAGAGGTATTAGAGATACACAAAACCTTCAAGAAAGATTTCCTTCCCCCGCTTACACATATTAGGTTCCTAATATCGAAAATTAGTCTAGTACGTATCGTTCCGATTATACAAAGAACAGCATACAATGCGGAAGAAAGTTATGCACAAAAATATTTCAGTTTTAGTTTTTTGCAACCAGGTTGCTATGTGGCGCTATTAGGCACAACAATATTTTAGTTCCAATTGACGCCACCAGGTTGGTACTTATTTAGAGAGATATCTTCAAATAATTGATAGATACTGCAAAGATGGATGCAAAAGTATAAAGTGCACTATGAAAAGATTTGAGTTATTTGTTTCTATTACACCTTTGGGAATTAGTTGACTGAAAAGAGCCCTTCATAAGAAAAGAAAACATATTTTTTTTTTTTTTTTTCCTATTAAAAAATCTCTTCCTTCCCTCTAAAATTCTTACTTTCTTTGGAAGACGTAGGTGTAAGGAAGTGGGAGCCAGTGAAATAGACTCCTCCTCATTCGATTTCATTTTGGCGTATGAAAAGGGATTTCCTCTTTACAGCCAAGTGCTTTTCTCCGCGTGTTTCCCGTATTACGGAAAATGGTTGCCTGGCTTTTGTTTATTCGTTTACCAAGCAAACGAATCAAATATTGGGTTTCCATCTTTTCCTTGTTTCGTTCTGAAAACAATGAATTATTTACTGTTTGAGTGGGGAATTATTTATGCTTTTCCGAACATTAGTAATTTTGTTGACTTTAAAGCCTTCCACAAAGTTTAAGATTATCGATTTCTGCTCACAAATATAATTAAAGTTCTCTCTTGTTTTTTTGAGAAATTTTGAGGGAAGAGGCCCAAGAAAAAAAAAAGCAGGTTACAAAGTTGGTTTTGCTTTTGATTTGATTTGATTTCACTCTTTTATTATTAAGCAGGAGATGATTTGACAAAAGATTTTTTAGAAATAGAATTCAGATATTGATTTAGGTATTTTGTTCTTATAGCTGTATAGTTTTCAAACTTTTACTTCACAAGATTAGCAACAGTGGAAATCTAAGCGACGAAGAATTGTTTTAATGTAAATTATTAATTATATATCAAATACTAATCTGTTTATCTGTGCAGTTTGAAAGATTTGAAATATCACTTTTGAAGGCAATCTTAAACTTGTGTTGTTAAAGCGTTAAAATATTTTATCTTTATTTTTTTAATTGGTATTAAACCAAAAAAAAAGAAAAATATTGAAGCGCTATTTTATTACATTCCGGCTGTGATTTATGGTAATTTATGCTTTTAAATTTTACGTACATTTAAAATGTTAATTGATGTTTAAATCTTATAATTTGGTTGGTACAAATAAGGATGTGACTGTTAAGTAGACAGAAAGAATTAGTTCATAATCCCAAATAATATTAAATAGCCTGCATTTCTTCAGAATGTTTTTGTGAACTATCTGTGTGTGTAAAATAATTTCAAAGTATTATAATTTAAATATTTGAAAAGAAAAAAAAAACAAACAAACATATTTTTCATAAGAGATAATTTCCTTGATTCCTCTTAACTGACGACAGCTGTTTTGAAATGTCACTCGTAAACACGGAGTCTGAACTTTTAATCATTGCTTAGTATTTTAAAATCGTTATAAGTGAATGTGTTGGACTATTCCAAGTTAATTGCAATAAACGTACATAGAAGTAGGTGGGAGATGGTAAGGTTTCAGTACCAACTACATAAATACGAGTTAAGTGAGAATCTATTGTATTTGTGTTGTATGCTGAAAGAATATCTGAAGGTTTATCTTTAATTTGCTCTACAGCAGATTTCTCACCACAGCGAATAAATCGATTCATAATTGCAAACGTTCGCTGGCCCTCTTTCGAAAGAACTTCCTCCGGAGGGGGGAAAAATGGAAGAAGGAACTTTGCGGGAGGGAGGGGGGAACATGCGCCATTTCGCTTTATGAAAACCGTGTTTGTTTCGTTCGGTTGGTCGGAGCATTAGTCATCGGAATCAGGTTTCGAGTGAGACAGGTCACCCGGAATAAATGCAGCAGTTTGTTTCGGAAGTCACATTGATTCCGGCTTTTCTATTTCTCGATCATTTGCATGCCTCATTGGAGAAAATATTTTCGACATAATGTCTCTTCCGTCAGCTCAAGTCATAAAGCACTTTTTTTTTTTTTACATTATTATACATTTTTGCTAGAACTTCTGTTGCTTGAAAACTGCATTCGTCATCATCCTTTCCCTCCTATCCTTTCCGGTAAAACAGTCAGACTACTTTTGCGGAACGATTACTTTATGGCTGGATGCGATTGTTCGCCGCTGATTTGTTTTTTGTTCAAACTAATAACAAACTGGTGAATATCAACCCTTTAAATGTGGAATGTCGGAGAGAGAGAGAGAATGGTGTCATCTTCTTCTATAATTACATAAGATTTAGGTAATGGTTTGCCAAAGGGATTTTTTTAAAACAGAAAATCTCTGTATTCACACCAAATATCGTTGATGAATCCTTGAAAGTGGAAAACGGATGTCGAATTCTCTGAGGATGACTAGAAGACGATTTAGTTCGAATCGCAAAAATGAATTTTACTCTCGAATTTATTTATTTTTTTTATTTTTTTGTTAAATATTTCAGATATCTTGAAATATTTGAAAATATAATTTATATTGAGGTTATATTCATTGGTACATATTGGGTGTTTATAAAAAGATTCTATTACAGCAATAAAAGCAATGAAAAGTTTGGGATTTCAGAAACAAGGCTTCGTGTGCCGCGAGATTTCTAGAAATTAAAAAAGTCCGCTGTGTGAAGCTACAAATGTACATCATTTTGTATATCCCATTAACAATGTGCATAAGGCTGCAGAAAACATAAAATTATGTTGGACTAAACTCAATATGGAAAATACCCCCACAGGGAAGCTTTGTTTTGATTTAGAAAAAGAGTAGGAAGAGAATTAGAATTACAATTAATTAGAATTTCAGTTCGATGCTTTGAAACTGTGGATTATTAGATGGATTATGATGCCCATTATTGAGCAGATAGGTCCTATCTTACATCTTTAGATATTAATAATTATGTAGTAATTTAATAATCAAAAACAATTAACTATCTAACGAACGTCGTCGGTTCAGTTGTGTTAAGTGATTTTGTTTTCTGAGCTATTCCTAAAATTCATCTTTGCAGAAAGAATGGGTTTCTAATAAATAAAACTTTGTTTAATATTTGGAATTAAAGATCGATTATTTCTTTGGAACTTAAAAATAATCACTTTGGGAACACTTTGTACGAATTTCTTTAAAATAGTTAGATTTTTATACTTATTGTGCTACCAGTTTTTGTCTTTGTTTTCTAGTTAATGACTTTAGTTATTACAATTAATGTATTCTTCCATTACTTTATGGATTCCATAAGACGCATCAAGCGTTGGAGCTTTGGTTAGCAGCAGTAATGATATTATTTCTGCTTTAGACTAATCCTATGTCGGAAGCCTTCCTATGTCAGTGAATCAGTGGTAGGCGATCTGTAGATGTTTCATGAATCCGTCCTCTTTCACTGGGATTCTTCCAGGAATATCGTTGAGAATTATTTTATATCTGTCGTTTCCGTTGTGTTGGATTGCCGCGGGATTTGTGCGGGTGCTTTTCTACCTATCTGTTGGTGGTCCGGCCCAGCGGGCGCCGAATAAAAATGTCATTATAAAAGGGAACAAATGGAGTTGGGATGAATGGGAAATGGCACCCACTGTTGTCTTCTGGCAGCAACTACGCGAAGAGAAAAGCTTTTATTTATTTATTTATTTATTTATCTGACTACAATTTTGTCAATTTGTTTGCTTAATTTTACCTGTTTATAACTTTTCTAGTTTTAATCTTGTAGTGTCAAAAAAGACTTAAATGTTTAAGTTAACAATGAATTTTTGTTATTATATCCTGTTACGTTTATAATTACTCAAATAATCTGTAGTTAGTAATGAGATTTGAATGTTTATTTTAATGAAATAATAGAACAGTTCATAGCAAGTTATTAGGAGATTTAAAAAAGTTTCAAGTACGTTTTCCTTAATTGGATTTCGATGTAGTTGGCCTTTAATAATTTATTGCCCTTTAGGTAACTAGGCCTATACTTAATTTAACAAAATAATAGGTTTCTACTGTTTTTATGCCTAAACTGGCCTGGGTTTGTATTGGGTTCAGCTGATGACCTCCCTAAAGAAGCTGAAATATCTGTTTTTTAGGTTAATTGACCATCTGCTGGAAACCGCAATATTTGATGGTGTTTCAGTTAAGACTTCCTGGAAATATAGGCTTTTGGGTAAGAGACAGAGAAGTTTTGATCATTTCCAATGAAGTTCGGGGTTGCAGATAATTTGCTTTTTGTCTTTTATCTATGAATTGTATTTGTATTTATTTTAAATTTATGACAGAATTTTTGTTACACACATGTTACCGTTAATGTCAGAAAACTGTCGAATGTCGACAATCAACAATGGCTGTCGACCTTCACCAAATAAGCCCGAGGATTGCCAGAATGTTGAGAATTAATTTTTTTAACTAATAATACAGATCACAATCACAGGAATGTTGAAAAGGAAAATAAGTTTGTAGTTAACTAGTTTTTTTTTTTATTTTATATTTTATTTAACTCCCAATTATTCCATGTAAGTTGGTAAAAGCTAAAAAGCAAGATATAGCAACAGCTAGACTATTTCGCTGACAATGATCGTCTTAGTATTTTTGCCGAAGGAAATTTCGAATTAAACATTTTCAGCATTTCTTTTAGCTTGAAATATTTACGCACCTTTCTCATTTTTTAACGGAAATATTGTTAGTTTTCTCTCAGAATTGACGGTGTCTTCATCGTTTACTAATGCGATTGTAGTGCAGTTCTTCTCTTCCGATTCTAAATCACTGATTTATCTTTAGAAAGTGATGATATTTCTAGTTTTTTGTTTTACTTAGCGAGGATTCTGTCCAATGTCTTCATGAAATGCCGCATTGTACATGGAACTAGAACCTTTGAGCTGTTGAATCATTTGTTCGTTCTTTAACAAAGCTACGTACAGATTTTTAGAGAAACTTAATTGGCTGTGGCTGTGACAGGGATTTGTGTGATTCAGTTTTTACGTTGTCCCAGAATGAAAAATAGTTGTCTTTTAGTTTAATTGAGGAGTGCCTGTTTGCAGCAGCTCTAAACATCAGAAAATATTAAGTAAATTGTAAGTTACTTCCTGATATTTTTAGCTTTACTGCTCTCAAATGGATAAATTTTAATTAATCAGCCTTGATAAAACCTTACGAATTTAAAATTACCATCATTTTGGGATTGCAGATCAATTATATCAATTTTTCCTAGAATTCAATTTAGGCGAAAGATATTTCCTTTATTCAGACACTTAAATACAAAATGACAACTTCCTAAATGACATTTTTATATTTAGGCTGAAGCGCATATATTATTCTAAGCCCAGCTCTTTTTTTGAGGACATCATACATTTCTTAATGTATCCGTCGGGATGAAGTGAGGGTCGGATGGTCGGTCCGACGCTCTCCCGCCTTTAATCCCGGGGAAGAAGCTCGTTATTCATTTTTAATTTTTCAGATGGATGAATGGATTTTAAAACTCGTCTGGAAGAGAGAGACACGTAGGGAAAAATCCCCGATCTCCTTTTCCAGGGTAATTGAACCTGACTCCTCCAGCCCCCGCAGTCCAGGGGGCCTTCTGATTATTATGTAGGTTTAAGAGAAGCTATTGTATAATTATATATTATAATGTAAACTTTAAACCTAGTTCATTAACGTAGTTATTTATGGATAAATAATTATTTTTCCTTTCATAACCACACATACAATCCTTCTATAATCAGTTTCCCTGAATTCTTTATTTTCAATTGTATATTTTTGTTCCCCAATTTTTTTGTTGATCATTTGCTTCTAAAAAGGGTTTTGTCTCGGGTATTGGTAGTTTACCAATTTTAGTTCCGTTTTCCATCTATAATTTTTGATGAGTATTTTGAGATTAAAGCGCGCTTTTTTGATTTGCTAATTCAGACAGCGTAGACCAAAGAAACAGGCTTCTTTTTTCCAGTACGAGTTCCTCAGAGCGTAAGGGGCGCTGCTTGTATTCGAGAAAAAAGTATTGCAGCGAAAGCATCTTGTTTTTAAAATATGGAACTTGCAGGGCAGCTACTTGTAGACCGGAAATGAGTTAATAGCATACGCGTAAATTCATGATTTAGATTTCTATCTCGTGAGGAATCTGAGACCTTTACTTCTATCAAATAAGCCAATATTGGATGCATGTATGTATGTATGTAATGAATGTGGGTGACAGAGAAGTCAAGCACTGCGACCGGAGGTCTATTGTACTAACCCACGGAAATATGGACAGATGGAGAGAAAGACTGAGAAAGTATGGTGGGAGAAGTGCAGGGGAAACGGGAGAACCCCGAGAAAACCTGCCCAGCGCGGATCGTCCACCATCACGAAACCCACATGAGAACCGAACTCGGGACTCAGAGGTGAGAGGCCGATGTCTTAGCAACAACGCCAACCGCGCGGCCATATTCGATGCATACTAATTTATGATGAAATTCCATAAATTAAACTTTAGTAATTTTAATTGGAAAGAATTTAAACAAAGATTTAAAACAAAAAAAACAAAAAAAACCACTTAGAAAGTATTAAAAGTAAAGTAAATAAGTAAAAAGTAAATATTACGGAGTAATAGCAATGAAAGTAAGAGGTAATAGCAATGCTCAATCTCGAACGATCTATTAGGCAGTACTAGTACCATCAACAATTTACATTGAATCTTTACATTATTTTTTGTAAGTTACATTTATTGCAGTTAGACAAGCTGTGTCCAAAAAACAAAAATAGGCTTTCTTTTATAGGTTAGTCTCTATTGTAAAATTCAAGAATATTTTGTTTTTTAAGTTAATAAGCTGACACTAATGAAATACTAGATAGAATGATTTTTAATTTGCTAAACGTTGAAAGAACTCTTTTGTTTTTGCCTCTTGGAAATCATCAATTTAATTTTGGATCTTGATAAATTGAACATACACGAACAATATTATTTCACTCGTATCGGCAAACTGTTTTGTCATCTTTTCTTCTTTGAATATTTATATGTAAAAGCTTTGCTCTGTGGTCTCTTAAATCTTTTAGTGGAACGGGTAAAGACTCTATTCTCATGGAGAAGTAAACAGAAACACACCCTCGCAGGGCGCAAGTACTCGTCGGCTTCGGCTGCAAACAAATGAAGCGATGTTGGCAGTCCTCATTCGCCATTCATTTATTCTTTCCATCAATTGGTTGCTTGGAATTACATTAAGAGAAAGAAGAAGGAAAGGACCAGGAAGAGGAATTACCCCTTCGCTACTACCCCCATCTCTTCTTTTTGTCCTTAATGAAGAAGTTTGTTCTGTCGAGACCATCTTTCCTTTCCCCCCCTCCCTCTTTTTTTTTCTTTCCTTCTCTCCTTTTTATCGTTCTCCTTTTCAATCTCCACACATCTTGTGCCGGGGGTTTTTTTTTTGTCGCCACCGTCTTGACAGTGAACTCTTAGAAACTTTGGATGAAGAAAAAAGTTCAGAATTTGATTATTGATTTATTCCCAAAAGAAATTCGTAATATATTTTGTGCATTTATCTATAGTTAGACTTAAGCTTTGGAATGACTTAAGACTTGATGTATTAGCGTGAAAGTTAGTTACAGAACAATAAAAATACATTCTGAAAGTTGCATCTGCTTAAAATCATTTGGAATATTTCTAATATAACTATATTTTTTCCTGAAAAGAAGATAGTACAAATGATATGACTTTTTTAAGTTAAGTTTTAACTTGGGTTTAAGTTAAAAAAAAAGATATCAATAGCTTTAGAAATTACACTTGTAATTACAGAAAATTAGTCTTTGTGATTTCTCTTCTGTGCAGAGAGAATGAAATTTTAAAATTAATAGATTGGGTCATTCCATCTTTTTAGCAGAAAAGAGATTTAGGACAAGTTTTTGTTTTTCCCTGTTAGTGAGTGTTTTGATGAAAAAACAAATTCTATTGTTGGGAAGACACTGTTTTTTGTTTTTTTCAGTCTGGTGATTGATTAATGGCCGAAGCTGATGGAATAAAAATGAGCCAGAATTCTTCGATGAACGTGGCAGCTTCCGATTATGCGTGCACGCATCATTGAAGAGAAAATGTCTTTTTCCTCTTTGTCCTCCATCCTCCTCTTCTGCTTTTTTTTTTTTCCTTCCGCTCCTTTTATTTACAAGGGACCTGAATCCGAAATTGGCCCCATTTTCCATTTTCCGCAACATGTCTTTCAGCCAACTCTTACTGCTAAAGAATAATTTGATCGGCATTTGGAAATAATATGCAGTGAGAGGGAGAGGGTTGTGCATCCATCGTTTGGTGGCGTTGCCCACTTAAGATCCTCATTACCTGCAATTATGTGGAATCTTCTAGCAACTGGACGCTCCAAGACGCTTCGCTTAACTTACTTGAATGTGAAATTCGCAGAGGAAGCAAGACTTTTATTTTAACTTAGTTTTTCGATCGATTCAAAAACTAAAAATCTGTTTAAGCTTTTATAAAAGATTGAAATATTATTTTTTAACTTAGAACTTTCTAATTTTGTAATTGAAATAGCAAACCTCGGTCTGGTTATTTAACTCCCTTTTGGAAAAATGGACAGCTACGCAGTGAATACACGCGACGTTGAAAGGAAATTTTTTAAAAAATTATTATTATGTAATTATGTTAAACAATATTTAATTATTTTAAATAAAATTCTTAAGTACGGAACGCCGTAAGTCGGGTCGTCTGTAACCCCTGGGACCGCCTGTTAAAGTAAAATTATTATTTTATTACGTGTAAAAATATGAATTTATTAAGAATTAAATAAAGTAACAACAGGGTAAATAATAACCTGGTATCCCGGTCAATCATTTCCCCCCTGAAATGAGTTTTCCCGAAGTCAAGATCTAAATCGCTTTCTCGCACTCGAAAACGATAGATTCATCCATTTTCATCGAAATCCTTTGGCCCGTTTTCAAGATAAAATTTACAAGAATTGCTAACTTTAGTATTTGATTTGATTGATTAGTACTGTAACGTAATATGTTATGATTTACGTAAAACTCAACTTTGATGCATAAAATTTCCATTGATCTAAAATTTTTATAATATTTTTTATTTAGGAAAATGAATCTAATTATTGCATTGCGTTTTCTGCAGTTAATTCCAAGTTTCAATAAAATAAATAACTAATACTAAAAATTCTGAATAATAATAAAATGTTTTAAAATAGTAAAATTTATTTAAAACATTTTTCTGGAACTTAGCTGTTTATCTATTTTTGGATTAGACTTGAATTATTTTTTTTTTTTTTTTTTTTTTTTGCGATTGTTTGGTTTTTTGTTCTTATTTAAGAAATTAAAAGTAGATTTTTACGCATTCCTCTGCAACGTAGATTTTAAAAACTGTCGATGATCATTTGATAGAAGGCGTTTTCTGATTCTAATTTTAGTTTGTGATCGTTTTTTTTTGAGAATTTGTTTGGCTTATATTTCGACTTAACATTTCATTAGATCGCAGAAATGATTTCCAATATTGAAATGAAATGAAATTTACTAGCATCAGTAGAAATAAAGTGTGTCTAATGTTGTTTTTATTTCTTTTGATCTTGATTTTACTTAACTTTTCTTGTATTTCTATAGCTAAAAACGGAAAACCTCCTAGTTTATTGCATTTTCTGTAATTTGTTAGGTCTTGTATCTAAACTGAATTAAGTCGATGCCTTTCCTCTAAGGCTGATGTAAATGTTTTGTCCTTCTGAATCTCATCCATAAAACAGATGCTCCTCCTGGAGTAGCTGTTCTTACATTCAGCACTGACCTGTTTTTCTGCAGCCGAAGATTAAATATTCAATTTCCGAACGATGTTCTGGGTTTCCTTTTTTTCCCTCCGATCTGTAGTTTTGTTTCAAAGGATGGGCTATAACTTCACGTCATTATGAGTTTCTTGTTTGAATTCGTCTTAAAATTCTATCTTTTATTCAAAGCCTTCAACTGATGCTGGAAAGTCTTCTGTTTAAATGCTGTTTTCTAGTTAATTATAAGAATATCAAAAGCAAAACAGAAAACTCGATCTGCTATCGACCAAACGAAATAAACGGAAATAATTTCGTTGAGTTAAGTAAAGATTGATATCCACTGCTTTATCTTTATTTGAAAACCATAAGTATATTTTAATTAACATAAATGATAGATATCTCCTAAAAAAACAAAAAAAACATAAAAGCTTTGAATACAGTAATCGTCTTTAATTACTTAAAAATCTTGATGTTTTTATTTTTATATGATCTTTCTATAGGTATATGCATATAACTTTGTTTAATATTCATTTATTCTTACCTGAACTACATTATTATGACATTTTGAATTGTGTTTCAATTTATTTTTAGCACAAGTACAAGATCGTTATTTCATCCTTTAGAACAACCGCATTTCACAGTGCGTAACTTCCTCTCGGATCTCTCGTGGGGAACATCACTAATTTTCAGGAATGTATGAAGCGCTAACTGAAATTCATTCAGTTTTTAATTCATTCTGAGTACAGTTTTTCGAGCTTCTGATGTTTGGTTCCAATTGGAAATAAATTTGGCTCAACTACTTCCATTCCAATGGCAAGTATATTGCGATCCACATCTGAAACATTTACTAAAATTTTATCACCAGCTGAGACCGGTCCAGTAGAAACTTCTTTTGAGAAGTGTGAATCTTTTCTCGGCTTGTTCCTCTAATCCCCGTTTGCAGTGTTTGTTGCAGCTCTCAATAGCCGTTTTCTTAACACAAAGATGAATCTCGGACTCTTGATACGGAGATGCATGTCGGATGAAACTATTCAATAAAATAAAACATATCATTAGGACAAAAAGTTATTAAAAATTACAAAAAAATAAAATAAAATAAATAACCCACCGAACGGTAACGGCCACAAAGTTATATTTTTTTCATCTATCGAACAAATTCTGGGTGTTTTCCGACGCCCAGTGGCTTAAATACATACTCTGAACTCTTTGTGTAGATTTAAGCGTACCTATATTGCGTTGTGGTTAAAAAATTAGGCGAATGCATGTTCTAGTAAAGTGTTTTAGCCATACTGTAGTGATGTAATATTGACTCATTCTTTCTACGGCCTCTCTATTTCCTCTTCTAAAAGAATGTAACTAAATTTCAATTTCGGGAATAAAATATTGAAACAGTGGAATAAGCATTATTGTTTGCTATTCTCCCAAAGTCTTAGGATTTCAAAATAGAATTTTTTTTTTTTTATCCTTGAGGAATGAACTACTTTTGACTAAGCCCTTTACGAACAAAACCATATTTCCTAAGAAAAATGTATTCTACGAATTTTGTATGAAGCATTTCATCAATATTTAATCTTCGACATGCAGACATCTAAGAATTTCCGCAAGTTCCCAGTAGGAAATATCTTTTCAGGCTTAACTACAGAGTTGACGATAGCGAAGGAATGGACACGAATAAGAGAGATTTCAGGGAATTGAAATCAATTAATAATTGTTTAAGAGTTGTTGATAGTATCCATTAGATGGGTGTTTTTTTATATCAGAATCTTTTATACTTTTTTTTAAATTTTATTGAAATTCAGTTAAGCCGAATTCCTCTTGTCTTGTTTTTTCTTCTCCCTACCTTGAATGCATCGCATTTTCTTTTCTCTTGTTTTTACGATTCTATAAATCAAGGCATCCTTCCCCTGCGTGTTGGTGTGGATTCGAAGCTGCGAAGATTCACTCCAAGACGAATCTCTCACTCGCCACAAATACAGGCGAACGTGTTTTATCTTGTTGTTGTAATGACGCCTTGTATTGCCACCATTTCTTTCGTTTTAGCGCCCTTGAGCTTCGTTCGTTTCTCCCTTCCCCCCCTCTCCCCCGCCTTTTCTTCTGACAAATTACATCCATCTTGGAAGTTTTCTTGGTCGTCGACGCCGATGTCAAGTTATTTAGCTCGAAGTAACGTACGTTTCGAATTACGTAAATTACAAGTTAGTTACGTGATTTCAGTAGCACAGAAAGAAAATGAAAAGTAGCTGAAATTAAGGCAGTTTTTTATTCTTAACTAATTCGATTTGTTTTAGATTTTTTTTTTAAATGCCTGTCGTTTGCTCAATTCAAGCCCTTAATAGATAAGTAAAATAAGTCCTAAATAGAAAAGTTATTGTTGATTGCGTTGGTAATTCTTACCTCGTGTAAATTAAAGAAAGCTACAGTATTTGCTTAATTGTCCATTTTTATTTTCATTTTTTTTTTTAAGAATATGTTTTTGTGATTTTCAAAATGATTTAAAATTCATATCAACAAGAGATAAACTGCTGAATTTCATTCACTATGGTGTTATCTGAAAATAAATAAATAAGACGAAAATTATATAAATAGTCTGTATATATATATATATATATATATAGTCTTTTGAGATTGTTGCATCACAGTATTGGGAAATCCACGCAATACAATCCGAGAGCGAAAATAAAGACCCTTGTCGAATTCTCGATGCAATTTTGCTGCTGCCACCCATGGAAGCGGATTATTGCTCACAGTAGAGAAGCACTTTCCTCCCCCTTCCCAAGTCGCCTTTTCCTCCCCCTTTAGGAGATATAGTGTGATTCCCCATCCATCTCTGGAGATTGCTTAATCCCTCTGTGGATGTACGCCGTAGACTTGGAGATTAGGCTGTCGATAAGACCATCTAATGCAGGACTTTGCGGAGTCCCTCCAAGTAGATGGCCTCAAATTAATGGATCGCGGGGGAGGACGATAGGGGAAGGAAGGATGATGAAGGGGAGAGAAGAGGAGAGCAGAATGAAACTCTATCCTCTGCTTCGTAAAAGGGCCATAGGATGGGTCGCATCATCATCCTTGTTAATTGTCCATTTCATAAAAGAGACAAGGGATATAAAGCACGCACACTCTCCAAGGGAAATTCTTTCTAAATTAAAAAATACGATTTAATCTAATTTTGTAAATTCCAGTTTGTAGCTGCACCCCTTGAATATTCCTAAGTTGGAAATGGGGTTTTATGTGGTTCGCATTTGGAAATGACTTTTTCAGAAATTAACAAAGTTCGAATTTTTGACCGGGGGATATTAAATAGGAAAAGAAAAATTGAGATTCACTTAATTTAGTTTTTTTAAAATAATGTAATCATTGGAAGCAACATTTCAAATTGGCCTTTGTCTGAAATGCCTCAGAACAGGGACTAAAACTGTATTTGCATGTTATTTTATAAAAGCGCAATTGATTCTTAGAGAAGTAAACGTTATATCGTTAATATTTTGAATAGGGATTCAAATATCCCTGAATTTGTATTTCTCTGTAGTTTAGAAAAATGAACGAAAGCTAAAAGTCAGTATCCAAAAAGATTCATTTTAGGTTTGGGTTTAATATTATTCTTAACTTTTAGTTTTAATCATGTTTACCAATCAGAAAAGAAGAGAACAACTGTCAGAAAGTCTATAAAATCCCTTTTTTCTAATCATTTTTGTAACCATTCTTTTTTCTAACCATTTATCAAAAGTTTACAATTCTATTTAATAGATACAATGATTATGTTTTGCTTGTTTACATCATACACTACTGGCCATTCAAAGTCCAACACTAGGAAGGTCGCATCCATGTCTGGCGGCACTTAGGCGAAGAACTGAGCGAGTCCTGTATTATACATCGCTATACCGGTACCAACAATAGCTTTATTGAATATGGTGCCATTGGATTCCAGTTCCGCTCGCGCCTACTACGTATTTCCGGTACATTGAATACCTGCCTCTCTGAGGTATTGGAGCTGTTGTTGTACCTTATCATCAGGGCGTGCATGGGATCACGTATCAATGCGCGGCCGCACATGCCACGCAATGTCCAAAAGGCCACCATGTTCAACTTATTCCGTAGCCCGCGTGTTCACCGAATCTGTCGTCTATTGAACACGTTTGGTGCAGAACATGTGGTCGCAAAATGACTGCCATACCCCCGGCTACAGATGAATTGTGGCACCGTGTCGAAACCGCATGGACTGACATACCCCAAACGCACATCTTCTCCTCTACGCCGGGCGGTGTAGCAGACATTATTGCCGCCCATGATGGCTACACGAGATACTGATTTCTTTACGTTCCGCAAGTCGCACCGAGCTGTAATTGTAATCATTTCACCCTTTTGTACCATCTGTAAAATAAACATGGCTTTTGATAGCTCTGATCTTTCATAGTATTCAACGTTTAATGGCCAGTAGCGTATTTCGTTTTTCTCAAATGCTGTAGGATTTCGAAATTAGGCCTAATGCTGAAAGTTAAGGGATTAGTGGATTGTTGATTTCCAATGTTTTCAGGATTTGAATACGAGAAAACTACGAAAATACTGACTCATTTTTGTATTAAACAAAATACAATACAATACCTGCTGTTGCGCATATGACTGATTTCTATTATTTTGGTGGTCGTGGTTCCAAGTTGACGTAAAGTTGTCTTTTATGTTCGACAGGTGACACAGCTGGATTTCTTGTCTCCCACTGGATTATTTTCATTGAATAAAGTAAATTTCTCAGAAATTGACAGAAAAACAATCCTGTATCGTGACAACGGGTTTAATTACAAATGTGAATTTAAAAATGACTGTTTACTAAAAATATCAAGCAAATTGACAGTTTCTGATGTCGGAGTAGTAGAAGTCTTAATTCCATTTTTACGTGTGTTTAAAAAAGCTTGTCAAAAATAAAATAAAAAGAGAACACACAAACACCGAATAGAGTAAAATTACAAGGCGTGGAGTCTTTCGAATCCCATGGGATTCATCTTCGGCACAATGATTTCTTGAAAGGTTCCACTTAAATATAAAATTTAACCAATGAAATAATTTAACATAAAAAAGGCAATTGGTAGTATTTCAACCAATCCTGTCAAACTCAAGCCCTCTATTGATAAAATATGGTACTAAAA
>JAFIDM010000004.1:16545258-16589106 GCA_023159025.1 Thereuonema tuberculata | reverse complement strand
AATTTAAAAATAAAGTGTAAGTTATATATATATATATATATATATATTTTATGTGCATTTAAAAACGATTATCTTGTTCATGAATCTGAGATTAGACTTCACATTTTAATCGATATTAACAATAATAATAATAATAATAATATAAATAGCCATTCAGAATGAGGACATCTTTGGGAAATGCCTTGGACTAAGCTTAATACCAACGAAGTTTTTTGTTATTCATCATTGGGTGATTTCATCGAAAATTCATGATTGTACACAATGATAGACAACATAATAATAATAATAAGAATGAAACTATCATATACATCAAAATAAATTAAGAGAATTTAAAATTCTTTCTTATTGATTTCAATACTATTAGATCAGTTTTTCTTCATTAATAAATAAAATATAAATATTAATTTTACTATAAAATAAATAAAATATAAGTTTAAGTGTTTGATTTAAAGCAACATTTGAAATAAGTAAACCGTGGATATTTAAAACAAAATTGTCTGCAATCCTTGTTTAATATTTATGATTTCTTATTGTTTTTCTCCTATGGATCTAATTGTCCAACAGAGTTCTCTTGTTTGGGACCAACTTCATCTTTAGGCACTTTCCTGTTTCGGAAATATTTGATGAAACACTTGCTGATAAGTGTTTCGGGAAGAATCCGAATGTGAATCCAAGAAATAAATCTTTACATTCTAGAATAGCCGTGAGATTATCACTAACCTATTTGTAGATCAGCGGTTCTTAACCTGTCGTTAAAGGAGGTCCGAGAGAAGGCTTGTAAAAATGTTAGGATCTTTTACAATTACAACAGAAAGAAAAAAAAGGAAACTGTAACAAGTTAGCACATGATACATATTAAGAATTAAAAAATATTTTCATAAGTGACGTAATGGTATAAGTGGATTCCAGGTGCAGCTACAGGTTTCAACTCAGTCATATTCCAGATTGATTTTTATTTTCTCAGTGCCCTTCAAGAAATATGTTATTAAGCCACAAAATTTGCACCACTTCTCCAATCCAAAGTTTTGGCTGAAGTTTTCATTAAGCCCAAGTGGAATTTGCAAAGGTAGTAACAAAAAGATAATATGAAAGATGGCTGATTTAAAACGTTTTTCTCTCTAAAACGTTTTACTTTATAGACCAATTTTTACTCAATGCAAATAGCCAAATTATAAATTTAATAAAAGAGCGCAGTCAGCACATTTAAAAAAGAATGTGTAATACTTAAATAATAATAAAAAAAAGAATCTTAAACAAAAATAATGTTAATCATGGGACATCCGTTACTCTGCTAAAGGAGGAGATATCAGATCTACTAGGTTTCATTATAGGTTTTTACAAACATTTGAACACGCTTTAGCCTGTTTAAGCAGACTGTCCCGGCAGAAGGCTTTCCGGGATAAGAGTTTCAAAATGGCATTGGTAATCACCTAAAAATGTTGGGGGGGAGGATGCTTTTGAACAGTGTTAATTATGGTTTTATCTCCTGTTTATATAAGTGTGAGTAATTTACTGACGTTAATTGTTGTCGAAATAATGTCTGTTGTTATTTTGAAAGGTCTTCTTGTGCTCTTTAACTATAAACATTTTTAAATGGTTTGTGTTTACTTATTTAATAAGAATGCAGCTGATTAAGTTCTGTTGTATTATGTAGAAGATGAACGTATTTATCTATTGATTTCCTCAATCTTCTTTCTTAGTCACATGGTAAACGCTTTTGAGGCGATTTTCATTTCGAATGAATGACAGTCAATTAATAAGTGAAATTGATATTTCAAAAAAATAAGTTTGAAATTACGATAATAGTATAAGTCAGTTTTTCGACTGGTGGGTATTATGAAAATTCCAGAGAGAATATCGGTCTGAATTGATTTAGGTCCTAGTTTTATTGGTTATGCAGCTTATAGATATTCTATTGTTGGATGTTTTTGAATGTTTTCAAATAAAGCGTAAGTATAAATATGAATGCAATTTTATTCATATACAGAATTATTCTTTTTAAGATCACTGCATATGTCGAATCGAGTGACTTCTTCCTTCTGTTCCTCTGTTTCCAATTAGCAGCCAAGGATTTCCTCGAACGGCAGGCAGTTGAGGAAAGGCTAAGAGCTGCTCTCATTGTGTCTAAATATGGATTTCAATGATGATGAAGAGAAATGCAGGGAAGGCCTATGCTGGTCGACGTCACTCTTTTCTCTGCCTTTTTCCTTCTTTTCATCCTTTTTAAATTAATCCACGCGATCGATCCATTTAAACTAAACCTAAATCTCATTCAAAGTTACAACCAGATTTCATAGTGACTTAAAAATAGTTCTTAATAAACATTGAGGGAACTGTACGACCGCAAATGAATGACAACTAAAAACATTGGAGATACGTTGAAATTATTCTGGAAACTGAAGAATTTCTAAGAATTCTAATTATCACAAACTTTAGTAAAAAAAAAAAAAAATCCATTTATAATAATTTGTTTAGAACTTTTTATAATTAAAGTTATTATTTTAAATTTTAGGTAGCGTTGATTAAAATCTTGTTTTTCCATGTGACTTGTTGTGGAGTTGCTTTAAACATCAAGTGAAGAAGGCGATTCAGTGAGTAGCAGCCGCCTTCACTATCAATAAGACATTAGTGAACCCACAACAACAACCAATAACCAAGGGGGTGAATTCCTCCAATGAAACCTTCTGGACATTTCCGCTTCCTACCGTAAAGCCGCCTTTCCAATATGAGGTCTTAAAATGAGATTTAGAAGGAAGGTGGTGACCTTAAAAAAAAAAAAGAGGAAAAAAGGAGAGGAGATGGTACACAAGTGTTTCTTCCTTTTTAATTAAAACTCGGATCGTGGCGGGAAGAGGGTGTCTGTGTAGTGGAGCCCATGTCTTACTAGTAGCTGTTAATGCAGGTGCTGTTCCAATGACGACTCCATAAAGCTTCGGTAAACGATCCGGCCAAGGCGTACAAATAGGAAGTGCCAGCGCCAAATGGACAGAGGAAAGGGTGGGTGGGTGGGCAAGGATTTGTACAGCAGGGTCATCTTTCCAGTTGTCCATTTCCTCCTCTTCCTTCCATTTCTCGTTCATTATTGGAGATATTTCGTCTTAAAAAACAACAGCAAAATTAACAATAAAAAATTATCTCAGGAGCCGAGTATTTTGTGGAATCCTTTTAGATCTGTTCTTTTCTGGAAACTTTCATTTTGTTTTTTGATTTTTTAAATAAACTAAAATTGTTTACAATTAAAATAAGCGAAGTAAAATTAACTGAAAGGAGTTATTCACGATGAAAAATTGCGGATTCAGCAAATTTGAAAGGGATATCTAAAGTGTGGCCACCAAGAGTTGAGCCTTAGCCACGCCTCTGCAAACGAAGAACACATTTCACAATAGGGGTGAGGGTTGTAAAAGAAAAATTTGGGGGAAAAAAAAAAAACAAGATTAGGAAATTTTTTTAAAATATTTACTATTAAAGAAAAAAATTATTTATAAAATAATTATGAATAAAATTTATGTTGTCAATAGGGAAGAAAAATCAAAATAATGAAAAAATAACTAGATACAATTGGTTAAAAATCTTTCAAATCAATAAAATTAATAATAATTTGGTCTAAGATTGGAAAACTATATAAAATATAAATTATTCAGTTGAATTAATTCGGAAAAATGTAATTCTGAAGCACTAAAATGTTAAAACTTTATTAATCGCTGACGGAATTGAAGAGAATATTACTCTAAATTTTTAACTTTTGTTAAGTTTATTTTCTTTTGTTTTAGATAATTAACTATTAATTTATAGTTAATAATTATAGATTAATCTATCGGCACTTACATTACAGGTATTCTTTATTTTAATTGTAAAATAAAACATTATTACCATGAAGTGTATATATTTGTTACTTACATTAATTAATATAATTTATATATAATTACGATTTTTCATAATTTAAATAAATAAGAAACAGTATAAATATAACAGTTCTTAAACAGCAATCAGTTTTATACATCGTTACAGTTAAAATATAACATAGTTATTATTATATGTAAGAAAAATAGATATATAATGTCGTATTTTATATCGTCAATTCCTCTGTTATAACCAAGAAACAAAATCTGGGCATTTCCCCTGAAAATGGAAAACTATCACACTGACCCCTCAAATGACTTCTTGGACTCTTCGCCTACCACGTGACATAGGCGTGGCTAAGGCTCAACTCTTGGTGGCAACACTTTAAGATGGACTTGTTAAGTTCGACATTGCCTCCTATCAGTATAGGAGGGTGGATCAAAAGTCTGCGTTTATTTTTTTATTACAAAATGTAGTGTGCCGAGATATGTAAGTCCTTTGAATGACAGTGGCATACAGCAGCCAGAAGTTTTCCATTAGATTCCATCACTTATTGGCCCTGAGGGAATCACACGGCGTCAAATGTACATCGTTATGAAATGTTCGGTGATAATGCAAGTAATTCGCTGAGGGTTTGGAAGATGATTTTGATCTGGTCGACAACGGACATCGTAAATCTCACAACAAACTGTTAATACCAACTACTTAAATAAGTTTGGTGATCATGTAGAGAAGTAATCAAGGAACATTCTTTTCAATGGCTACAATGCAAATGTTCTATACTTTTCCCTTCTATCTTTTAATTACAAAACTACTTCTCGTTCTATCGTAAATTAAACATTTCTGAAGTGTTGATATTTAATTTTCTTTGAAATTATCAGTAGATATATTGAGCTTTAGAAGAGATATTAGATGCAGCAACAATAATGCATTCTTCCAGTACCGTAGCTATAGGATTGGGAGCCCCGGGGCAACAAGTGATTACTTTTGTACGTCTCCAAACTATACTAAGACTGTTAATAGATTATAATTCAAAGCAATGAACCATCATTAGATCATTGGATGAATGCAAGTACAATAAAATTGAACACTTTTTAAGATTCAAAGTGAATGTATTAATTTTAAAACCAGGCTACTTGACAGGAATTCCTTCTCTGCAAGGACGAGATTTTTGCAAGGAAGTAAATGCCTGATTTTCAATTGTATCAGTTATGCAAAACTCTTCAAGTTTGAACTTGCTAAATGCTTTTCTTTGAGTAAGAATTTGTAAAACGGTTTGTTTTTTATTAATTTTTTAAATAACATTTTCACGGTATTTTAAAAATGTGGAATTTGTTTTACTTCCGTGAATATTTCACGGGTCTTCCTAGTTACCTTTTATTCATCAAATTGTGTTCAAAAACCATACGGATTCAACCAGTGATTGGGAATCCTCTTAGTGTTAATGTATGGTTTTTATTGTGCAATAATTAAATACATGAGATTTTATCTACTATTTTAAAGTTTTCATCAAAACATTTGGAATCAAACATGTAATGAATATGTAAAGAAATTGAAAATAAAATATTACAACTGAAGAGAAAGAATAAATATTACCAAGTTTATTTTGATTTAAGATTAAAAATTTCGTGCTTTCATATAAAATTTCAAAAATGCTTTGTGTAGTTAAGTTCCTGGAATTTCTGTACCGAAATTCTAAATGTCTCGCAATTTTTCTATTATTAAAATATAAACATAAAGGACATTAACATTTTTATATCTTTCGCAGTTTTGTAATCCATTTTTTTTTACAAAGAGATACAGTTAACAACTGTTTTATTAAAGTAACTCTATTTTATTTAAAGAAATTTCGAGAATTATTTCGAAAGATAATTACGTCATTTATTTCACAACAACATTGGAAAATGAATAACTGATGCAATTATGCTTTCTGGAAATCTGCGACATTTTATCCCATATGAAAACGTATTTATATATTTACAATTTTTAAGATGTTTGTTCGTAAATAAATTGGTAATTAAAAGACCAAGTTCATTTTTACACTGTAATTTATCGAGTGTTGGTTACAGAGAAGTAATGGCTCCTCGGTAGAACCACCAAGAAATTTATGTTCGGCCAAAAGGCGCAAAATTGTTTCAATTTAGAAGAAGGTTCCAGAGATGCTGTAATTACTTGTTATGAATAGTGAATGTCTTAAGTGGATTCTCAAGCACTGCAAAGAATGACAAATGATTTTCTTTCATGTATTATGTACATTGCGGTGAGAAAACGTTGCAAGTCCTTATTTTCTTCCTTATTTTACGCTTCGTATTTTGAAGAATACTTTTCTTTTTATAATGATATTTAATCCTTTACTTGAGCCTCAGTTTAAGGAAAGGACAATTGTTTACATTAAAGGTGTTTGTGTTTTGTATGTTTTTTTCATTTTCAGCCAACTTAAATGGTTTTTATTAAGTTAGGCTTAGGTTTAATAATGATTTAATTTTTTTCCTTATAATAAGATTGCAATTCTGTTTCTATTAGAAACAATTTGTATTATTAATTGGTGCTCTCTTATTTACATTAACAATAACTTTTCGCTAATTTAAATAATTGCTTTGATAAATATCTTGACTCCAATTAATGTTTGTTTGTTTTTTTCGATCAATCTTTTTTAGTTAGCTTGTACATTTTGTTTTCCAGTTGCAATTAATACTTATTGCAGCATAACTACTATTCGATCGCGACTTTTGGCCTATCCTGCACAATAAAATGGACTATTACGAGAACATTTTTAAACATTTCGAAAAACAGAAAAAGACAGTAATACAGTTTAAAATTTAGCTAAAAACGTAACTATAAACTAAGAACACAAATCGTTATCATCATAATACAGTTCATAAAATTGATATTTTTTTTCTTTATACTTGTTGAACAGCAAATTGCTTGAAAGTACAAAACTAAAATAATATTAGAAAATAATTTTTTCCCATTATTTTTAATTATTAGTTTGATATATCTTATAGCATTTATTGTCCAGAGCAAATAAATATTAATTTAAAAAAAAACTTTCATCTCTACACGGTAAAATTCCGTTATTACTATGAATAAATGCTGTTTCTCTACGTTCTATTAGAAAAAAAGGACGTGACGATAAGGTATGCAGATATAAATGGCGCAATCTTCTTTAGCAAGTCTCTAATATCCCCATTATGCTGCTATGAAATCAGTGAATGTTAAGATGAATGCTACTACATTATTTAATTGCTTTAACTCAACTTAAGAGAGATTTAAGGATGAATCTGTTCATCTGGTCACTATATAGGTCGCACAGGTGCACGAAATAGATTGATCCGTCCTATCATGGAAATTGATCTAGTGACAGGTACTTGATGAAAGCCGTGAGTTGGGATGCTACCAGTCGAAACATTTCCAACTAAATGGAATGAGAGAATCGGAACCAACAGTTGGGATTTCGTCAACTACAGTCTAACCCTGCATTGTATGGATCAGTCCATTTGACTCCTGTTAACACGCAAGATAGTCATTGATTGCTTTTGATAATCTATTACTTCCTGGAACATCTGTGGATGTGAAGAGCAGCTCTCTTTCTGTTTGGATGAAAAGGGCACAGCGGACAACGGAAGCTCTAGCTTATGTTCAGGTAAGCTTCGATCCCTAAACTACTACATCAACGGTAATGTGAGAGGTATCTTTGTGAAATCTCGTCGCTTTTAATTTATCGTTGGTAACTATATGGCCCGGAGGCAGAATGTTTTTTCTCTTTCTGCAACGATTGATGCTAAGACGAAAAATTTTCTGCGGGTGCGGGCGTTTTTCTCGTTTATGTCCCGCAAAAAAAACGTTCATTCTATACCAGGAGTGGACAGACTAAAAAAAAACAAAAAACAAACGGAATCTCCAAATCCTCAACCCAAAAAAAAAAAACAACCTAATATACGATATCTTTCTGCAGCTCTCATTTTCGTTCTGCGACAATGTCGCGCCGTCGCTTGATATTCTGCTTCTGGGTCTTATGATAAGTCGCAACGTTTTGAAATACTTTCGTTTATTTTGTCTTATTCACAGGATGCCCTTCCTTGGATTGATAACTCTAAAAACACCCAACGCCTTTTTTTAATTTGTAATTTCATATTTTCTTGCTGTTGTCTGATCGCTAACTTTTAACTTTCTGGACATTAGAAATCAAGTCAAGATCCTTTTTAGTAAAAATCATATAACTTTGAAATACTAATAATACCAATTTTGTTATAACTTTTGTAAAATGAAGACATGAAATTCAAATAGTTTTTCTGTTGATTTAAAAAATAAATAAATAAATAAATGAACTGAATGTGAATTATTTTCATCTCATGATACTTGTTATTTTACAACATCCTACATCTCTACAAAATTTAGGAAATTCGTTAAATTTATGATTTTGTAGAAGTAACGTAGTAAGATTACGGTAACATGGGTTTTCCTGTGATCTTTATTAAGGTATTAAATTGTTTTTCTAGTATATGAACGCCGTTGTAGAAGACAGCTAAAAATAAAAGCGATCTTCACTCACTCAGTTTAGAGACCTGATGAAATTTTTGCTAATTTCTTTTAGTTAAAAATGGAAAATGAATGATCAAATTAAAAACGAAACTCGTTTACTAGTCTTATGGAAAATTCTTACGTTGTCTGTGGAAGGAAGAAATGTCAAATAGTTACAGGTTACCTAAAATACAAAAGCCATGAAGAGCCATTAGGTGCTTTCACTGTATTGGCTGTTATCCCTCCCACCCACCACATTTTGCTTTTAAGCCCAGTTAGAGAGATAACAAAAAGTGACCGTTGATAGTCAGTTATTCAGCAATGAGCTCTAGACCTTCGGGTGTTTCTCTCCCTCTTCGGAACCTTCCATATGACGCATGACCCATCCGTTGTGAACGATAAGGCGCGGGAACATTTTTCATCGCACTTTTGGTGATTAGACGATTCTTCTCCTTTCTTGTGGTTTGTGGTGAATTGTTCAAATGAAAACACGGACTTGATTGTCTCAATTGACAACTATGGACAATTGTGTAAATATTTCAGGAAAAAAGAGGAAAACAAATAGCTTTTAGAAGTTGGATTATGTGTTACCTAAGATGTAGCTTTGCTATGACGTTTAAATAAGTAGTTGACTAGAAGTTTTCAAAACAGATGATGAAATGAATAATCAGTTACGACCAAAATGTTTGATAATAATAGTCAAATAATAAATACCTTAGATTTGTATTCTGCAAAAATAGGCTGCAATCAGTAAGGGACAATGCAGCTGATGTTTTTGGTCAGTATCTTTCACATTGCTTTCTTCTCTTTTCTTTTGATTCCATAATAGTTTTTGGTTTTTCTTTTACCGAACTTTTATTTAATCTTAATGTCCGGAATATTCACATCATCGATGATATTGATTCTGTTTTTTGAGATAAACAAAGTCCCATTCATTTGAATTTTTCAATTTTGTAAGTAGGTATTAATCTGCTTTGTAATCGCGAGAAATATGTTAATTTATCAACTGTATTTTTTAAATGTTCTTATTGCATTTTCCGTAAAACTAAGAATTTCCAGTGAATTACAAAATTAAACCAGACAATCTTTTCTTTACAGAATATGATTATTATTGGGTTAAATCTTTGTCATTTATTTGAATAACGTTAAAAGTGACCATTTCGCGTTCGGAACTAGAAATTCTGAAAGGCTCTACCTATAGTAAGTACAGAGAAAGACGAATGACCATAAAAGGGGAAAAAAAAAGATCATTTAGTTGAACCTGGAACTCATTGCTGCAGAAAACAATATGGCGGCATCATAACAGGTTACTGTAAGGTCTGCACACCCAAGCTAAAAGTATAATTTTATAAAATTGGAATGTTTCCACTACTTTAATCAGGGTGATGGAATATGTATTTCTGAATTACTACGAAATGCTATTTCTACAAATTTGTCCCATTTGACGGTGAAGAGAATATTGTCAACGAACGAAGAAGGACGGGAGACGCAGTTCATTTTCCTCAACCAGGCATTTCCTTTTAACTCGTCCGAAGCCACTTTTGGATATGGATGATATTTATAAAAAACGTGAATAATATAAAAACAACAGTATAAAGGCACGTTAAAGATGTAAAGACTTAAGAAAAAAATCGACAATCTTGTTCTCTTTATCTTTGTAGAAAAATAGAAATTATTTACGATGCTTTGCGATAGATGTGATGGAATTAGTAATGCTAAACCCATGGTTTTCTTCTTTTCCTAAACGTCGTATAGATTTAAATACATTTTTTACAAATGATAGTTTATTTTTTTTGTAATTTTCTTAATGATCTTAGTGCTCTTCCAGATTAAATGGGTTTTTGTAAAATATATATTTACATACATATTAACTTTCTACAAATTGTTTCCTAATACTATTGCGGTTTATCAAGATTTAAGTTCTTTATTCATATAGCTTTTATTCTTTTTGATAATAAAAAATACTTTTATATATAAAATGTATTTTAAAGAACGTTGATTATCAAATATATATTTGCGTCTGAGGAAATAAGAGCGTTTGTTAATTCTTACAAAAATTTCTTATCTAATAAAAACGATAGGGAATGTCTAGAATGTTTTTATTGATTACTTTTATCAATATGAAACACAGATTCATAGTTCATAAAATATGTTCCAAAATATGTTTTTTTCCTAACGTTGTGTTCTTTTTAAGGTCTTTTGTTTTCTCTTTTGGTAAACGTAATTTCTAAATACAAAGATGTATCTTTTGATTTTCTGATTAATTGAAATAGTTCCCCGTTTTTATTTCTTTCAAACAATCCATAGAATCTTACTTTCTCAAACGTATATTCACTCAAATTCATTCACTTATACGTGTGAAAATGTTGATTGGATTGGTTGTTGGGTATTGAAACAGCATTAGTCTTTTGTTGTTCTATCAGTTGTAGCTTACACTGTGTTTCAATTGCGCGACATGGAATGAAAACGCTGATGGCGTTGTTGGCAAGCAATTGTGTTAAGACCTGTTCATCTCCTGATACATTTGGGTCGAAAAATGCGGTTACGTTTCATTTGCAAATGGGATTCCCAGGCGAGACTAGAGTATCGATGAGATTCAGTTGGGCGGAAAGATCACGCTTGTTTACCAGTGTTAATTTCACAGTCGGAGAATCTAGCCTCCGAGGTATTTCTTGTCTAATTCAATCAGAGCCGGCCAGACCCGTCTCTGCGTGACCCTCTTTGGTTACCTGGGGTGACAGAGGGTATCGAGTGGGGGATTTCCACTTGTGATTGGACAATTGAATCAGACGGACGAGTTGTTGCTACCATTCCATATTCATGAGGATATCGGAGATTCTGTTTCCTTAGTTATTTGTTCTACAACTCTGGTTTGTTTTTTCAAAATGTTTGTTGTTGTTGATTCGTGATTCACTTAAGCTTGTAATACAATAGGTTGTTTATAAAAGTTGATCGCCATTTTAATGTTGCTTTATTCCGGGATAGATATAATGATAGTAAAACATAAAAAATCGAAAAGCTTCAATGGGTCTAATTAACTCGGTTAAATAATAAAGTTGATAATATTAGGGTAGAACAAGATAATTAATGCTTTTAGACAGTGTCAAAAGCAAAGCGGCCCCATAATATGCACAGTTTTATAAACACAACTTTATCGGAAGCGACCACTTTTGACCCCCAACTTCCGGTCAGGGAGTGGCCCTAGAGGTCTGATTTTTCTGGACGTGGTCCCCTACTTTTTGATGCTGAACACAATGGTGAAGGTTTCATTCTAATATCTCTAACCGTTTGGCTGCTACAGAGTGTGACATACAGACAGGACAAAGCAAGAGCGGTCCCCTAGCGGTTTTACAGACAAGCGGTAACCGTGGGGCCGCTAAAAACCAACAGCGTGATCCTTGGAAGCGTGTGTTCTTATTTGATGCTATTGCTAAGGGAACGAAGAATATTTTTGAAAAATCAACTGTATTTATTCTCCAGACGTTTGCTTAATTTAAATAAAAACAAAACACAAAGGCATTCAAAAGTGGTTAAAAAGTTTGCAAGATATTAGAGAAATGAAAACCTTTTTCGCAGCTTTAGATAAAAAATTTTCTTGGATTTTTAACTAAAAAAAAAAACCAAATGATTAATTTGTATGAAAGTTGGTATACCTATAGCTTACTGTATGTTACCTGACGACAAAAAGATAGTTAAAGTTAAAGGATGCCACGACAGGCCTATGCAGGCCCAAGGGCTCGCGGGAGGTAAGGCTCCCGGCGTTTCATGACCAACGGGACTAGGTTGAGGTCGGGAGGTCAGCCCGACTCCCGCCCGCCTTTAACTCCCGGGAAAGAAACCCGGTACCCATTCTAGAGAGGGCTGGATAGGCCCTAGGACCCGTTTGGAGGAGAATGGAACGTGGAAAAATTCCCGCTCTCCGCCGAGACCGGGAATCGAATCCGCGACCTCCAACCCGCAGCCAAGCGCCTTACCCACTCCAAACGATGACAAAAAGATATTGGTGTGAAACATTGATTTTCTCCAACAATAGTACATACCGAACAAATTAAAAATAAGGTATGCAAATCAAATAGCCCATGGATCTCAATATGGGATGTGGTACGGCATTGTGAGCATCACAGTGATTTCCAGCTGTTGATAATGATCTTTTAATAGTTATCAACGATCATTGTTCCTTTAAAACTCTTCCAACCCCTCCAGATCTAGGGGAGGCGATGTGAGGACAATAAAATGCTCCCGAGAGCATTTCAGACATGATCATAGGATTAACTGTGGAGACCTGACTGACCAATCCATACATACAGTGGTATCCTCCTGAAGATATTGTTTTACCAGTCTAGCTCGGTGTGGACGTGCATTATCATTGGTAGGGGAAATGTATTGTCTATTGCATCCACATAAGAACAAAGATAGGGATTCATGACATTATCCCTGTGTTGGCTAACATTCATGTTTCCTGTGTGCGTCCACCTAATGTGATGTCGTCCCAAACCATAACATTATTGTAAATGTCCCTTTAACAAGTATTAGTGGATGATAACATGTCCCTCGGTTTATTCACATCAAAAGAAACTGATCAAATGGAGCACGCCTAAAATCGTTCCGCAAAGCAAATCTGGACACCGCCAATAGTAATGACCTCGATTGATTTTGAGTCCAAGTATCAAAAGTCCACTCCTCCGACGAGCAGTAAGGGTTGTGCAGTGTTCTGGTGACCGACAATAAAGACCACCTTCGTGAAGCCTTTTACGTAAAATGTTCGTGTAGCCACAGCAAGGACAGATCGCAGTAATGCTCCTGTCCTCAGGCACTAAGTCAAAAATAGCCTTCATCTACGGAACTTGGGCCTTTTTTCACTGTATCTTCGGGACGCTGATTCTATATTTGAAATGTGTTCCATCATCTATGGCCCACAGAAAAAGTCATGCTACTCCCATCTAAGCTAATCTTTTTAATGATGTTTCGAAGAGAAAAAAATAGCAGTATTTGATGATTTCATTTTTAACCAAAGAAATGTTAAGAATAATTTTTCATTTATTCAAAAAGATTATTAGAGTATTACTGTTAGATTCGAGGAAGTCTAATGACTAAATACAAATACTCTGGATAAAATGTCGAAATGATATTGAATTCCTTCTGAATGATGAGTCTGAGATTATTTGTTTTTCTGCACGATGTTACCACAAAGTCCTCCTCATAAGTTTCCGTGACTGCATCTGTTCTGTTATCGGCCTTGGGATTATTGATTTTAAAAGTCGATTAAATGGTTGTGCCTGCATTTAAATGCATAGACCCGCTCGATCTCGTTATATAAGTTTTCTACAACCTGTAATCATTTTTTTTTGTACCTAAACAAGCAGATATCAATTTAAATTAATAACTTGTTGAAATAAATGGATTTGAAAAATCTATTTGATAAGTTGTTGTCATTGGAATCTTTCGTTGCAGCAGATTTGTTTTCTTGGGTTGATGTTTATCTCTTTCCAGTTTCAAAGTAAAACTAAATGAATTTAAATTGGAAAGTAATCTTATTCTTATTTTTACTTTTTTTGTAGTAAAACAAGACACATCAAACTTTTTTACGTTTGATGTCTTATAAAAAAACAGTACGAAATAGAAATAATATGTGTTTGTAAATCAACTAACCTACTTTCATTTGTTATTTCTTTAACATTTGAAATAAACTTCTAATCTCAAGTTAAATTCCCAAAGATACATCATCAGTTTTTTAAAAAGCTTTATATCTTAGAAACCAAATTTCATTAAAATTTTCTAGGCTGAAATATTACGAGTATTTAAATGATAAATAGTTTTTAATATTTAAATTCTCTTATAATGATAAGTTTTATTCTTTATCTCCATCTCCGTTGACTGAATGTAGACTTCTATCACATGGATAAAGTTCACTATCTGCTTCATTTAATTTAATGGGATATTTTAAAATCGTTCTCCTACTCTCAGAGATAGTAGTATTACTTAATTTTCTGCCAATTCGAAAGATTCTTATTATCTAATCTTGATTTATTTCTCGATGTTTCTGATTTCTTAGTTTGGATAGCTCGAATATATTGAAAGAAGGGGGGGGGGGGCTGCAGTCTCTTGGAGGATTTTGATAAATCTTGTTTTAATGCTTGACATCCGCTGTCAGTCTGTGTCTGATACCTGCAACGACCTCATCCATAGTCGATTGGTCTCAGGGTCCGTCTTCACTCTCTCTCTATGCGATTCATCTTCCATCTCCGGAACGGCGTTTCTTTCTTTCTTTTTCTTTCTTTTCTTTTCTTCTGCTTCGGGGGAGAGACGAACCAGTACTGATTTTTATGATCGACTTTGAAATGGACGTGAAGATAATATGAATTCGGATGATTTTATTATTAACGTTGTATTTCGGGGAAGATGAGGAAGAAAGAAAGAAAGAAAGAAAGGAAGGAAGGAAGGAAGAAATGAATGAGTTATTGGACTTGTTGCCATGACAATGTCCATAGAAAAAAAGAAAGATAGAAAGAAAATGGACTCTCAAGCGGATGTTGAAGTGGAAAATAAAAATAGAAGAATATTTCACTTAAAAAAAGAGAATTTTCAAATTCGTTGATTAAAAAATTTAGAAAAGAAGTATTTTTGAATTACTATAACTTTAGAATGAATTCAAGTACTAATTAATTAAGTTAATTCAGTTGTAAATGATTAGATATGTTTTCTTAAGATAAGAAATCAGTGGTTTTCGTTAAGATAAAGTTTTACTTATCACTTAGTTTTCTTATATCACTTTGTTTTACTTATTTTCCTCAATGTTTTAAGGATTTATTTTGTTGAAGTATTTGATTGAAGTGAGACTGAAGGTTGTCTTATTACTTTTAATGCTCAAAGACTGCTTTGATCACCTGAATTATTTGGATTTAAAGATTGACAAGAGACAAAAAAAGTAAAATAAATAAAAAGCAATATTGGAGTAAAATGAACCTAATGTTATTTTTATTTTATCTTAATTGATTTCAATTTTTTTTAACTGCTTATTTATAGTAGTTGGAATGAATTTAAAATATTTAATAAACATAATCGACTTTATACATTTATTTGAAATCTTAAATACACTTATTAGAAAATACCTTCCAGCCATTTCGAAGCAATAAAAACAATTGATGTCAGTTAAAAGGAATGACAAATTCTTACAGAAGAAGAAAGAATCTCTTTTTCCCCCCGAGGAGAATCTCTCTTCATTTCTTTTTTTTAAATGTACGAGTGTTTGTTTTCTAAAGAGGGTTTTGTTTGTTTTGCTTTTTTAACTAATTTACATTTATTAATGCACACAATTATTTCTTAAATTCCTCTGAATTTCGTAGATAGCCAAAAAAAAGTCACTGACAAATATAATAAAGTACTGTCAGAGTCATTTATATTTAATCTTTTTTTTTTTCTGAAAGGCAATTTCTTTCAAAGAAATAATAACTCCACTTTTAGCAAAAAAAAGGCCCTTTTTTTCCCTTCTTCGGTTCAATTACATATCTGACAACCTGACACACCCATTCAATTTCCATGGTTGGATTTCATTCTTTCCGTCTCTTTTTTCCCACCCTTCCAACTTTTCATTCGTTGATTCTCAATTCGTCTTCTCCATTTTGACAACGTTTTATTTTTGTAGGCTCTAAAAATTTGAAATACTATCCGAGGTGAATTGGGTTGAAGAGTCTGAATTGAAATGATTCAAACGTGTGTTATAGACCCCTAATAGTTCGTCGTCTTTTCTATTGATTTTCTGAGTTTATTGCCAAATGGACTCTAAATATTTTTTGTAATATTTGATTATTTTCAAATTTCTATGAGGGTTTCACATGGAGAAGTGCTTTTATAAACATTACATTTTCTTACTAAATAAAATGACATCAGTTCAGGACATCCATTTTTTTTGGCATTGATTAACTGACTTGTTCATCAAAGATATTATGTAGATTTGTCCCATAAACAGCTAAATTCAATTTTTCTTTCCAATAAAAAAAAAAGAAAATCCCAGATTTATCCTGGAGTATTCCTTTAATTTTTTTCAAAATGTTTTCTTGCTTATTTTGAAGCATAGAATTAATATATTTCAGTATAAAGATTGCTTCCTATCTTATTATTGGAAAAAAAAAATTGGAATGGTTTTTAGTGAACTTGAATTGTCAGCGGAACAAAACATGAATGATGTCACCAGTGACGTGCTAAATTCATTATCACATAATTATCTATCATATTGCTACATGGAATGTGAAGTAAATATTTGCAAGTAAGATAATTTATGAAAGGTTTTACTTCAAATAAAATATATATATTTATATATGTCAAGTGCCTTTTTTTTTTCCTTCACAAACAAGAAATTAGTGTAAATTTAGTTTTGATAAAGCAAATAAATAATTACTTTATTCAGACAATCCGAATTTTGTGAAACTTCTATCTTAGTTCGAGCTACGGTAGATAGTTAAGCAGGGAAGTTCAATTGTGAACCCCTTTGGTGTGGATTTCCTGCTAAACAGTAGTGCTTTGTGGTGAAGTTGAGCAAAAGATGCCAAATGGACATTCCGTTATATGGGGTTTTGTTTTTTGTAGTCAAGTACTTATTTCCATATGGTTGTCCTTAAACTTCTGTCTGAAAGCTTTTCTTCCATCTTTAAGATTAAAGGAATGGCGGAACGTTAATGTTATGTTTAAAAATGATTTCAGATTTAATACAGATTTTCAATAGAAACTCGTAATAATAATAATAATAAAACTAATTTAGCGATGCTAATTAAATGGAGATATAACTGCAGTGATTGGTTGCATTGTTGGTTATGATATGAACCACTGAGTGTGCCATGAAACCACGGTTATAAAATCATTATTAAGATTTTGAGAAAGCCAATTTGATTTGAATTACAATTTGAAATGATAACACAGGATTGGTTGACTTCGTTGGACCCGAAGAGAATAGGCTGCAAGGTTATTCAGGAACTTTAGTTGCTTGTGGCCTTTTTCTGAAACATCTGTGCATCTTCTGTATTGAATTCATTTAATAAAAACAAAATAAAGTTTGAATTATCTGTTTGTATGATAGTTAATTTTTAAGTTACTTGTTAGTGAAAAGATTACATTCTTCGAGATAAGAAAAAGTAAAGAAAAACTAGTCTTTCACTAGTCTTTCAAATGTAGTTGGTTTTGTGTCTTCTTTTTCCTCTTCTCTATTGAACACAAAAAGAGTTTCTGATGTCTGTGGGTGATTCATTGTTTTGAGAGTAGCTCCCTTCGTAGGCTGCTGGGCTCCAACTCAGTTGGTTCTTTTCTAACAACTTCGTCCACCAGTGACTTCATTGAAGGCTTTTGTGCTCTTTTCCTTTATATATCCCGTTGACCTATTCTTTGATGATAAAACAATTTTAATTCCTTTTTTTTTTTGTTTACTTTCCTAAGATTACTGATCAGCTCTTCATTTTACTTTTTTACTTTATTTATTTATTTATATTTTATATTTTTTTTTGTAATATCTCAGATGCAATAGAAATATTCGTTGGTAAGTTTTAAATTAAATATTTTTTTTTCACTCAAGGAAAGTAAATTTGCATAAATGTTTGCGAATCCTGTCTGTTTTGATTATTGTAATCCTTAAGAATAACACTGCAATTAGTAAGGAAGTGCTTCGCATTGGAATCTTTCTTTCTTTTTATGCGTAACGAGTGATAATAAATACACACCGTCATTGATTACGGGATAACAATGTGATTGCTTTTAGTTGAGATAGAGTATTTACGCTCGTCATTTGTAATTTCTTCATTCATGTCGAGATGTGTGTGTCTAACGGCTCTTCTGGTGGTCGCTGGAAAAAAAATGAACACTGAAATTTAAATTTTAATCTAGTAGGTTAAAATTAATGAGTTATTTTTCTTTTTTCTCTGGCTCTTCTCTCATTGCTCCACACACACTACAAAGGGAGTGATAAGAAACAATAACTTGAATGTAGTCCCCATGGCCTAATGGATAAGACGTCTGATTTTGGATATATCTGTATACTGTAAAATTAAAGATATATTTAAAAAAAGAGAGAGGGACTATCAACTGGTAGATTTCACTTTACTATAAATAACGAAACGATTCTCTAAATTCAGATAATTAGCCTATTTCTGGCGAAAGAACGAAATAAAGGATTTGATTGGCCATTACTGGTTAAGATATCCGTCTGGTATTCGTTGCTGAAAGCTCAGACGTTGGATCAGAGAAGCACATGATGTTTACGAAGGCGCCTTTTCAGTTACGGCAGCTTTGTGTTAAGCTCTTCCTGATATATTTCTCATTACGTTCCGTCCCTCCCCCAACATCTCCTTTTTTTTTTTTTTTTTTTTCATTGAACGGAAGGTTTATTTTGAGAACGGAAACAAAGAACTTAGATTAGAAAAACGTTGTCTTGACGTTAGCTGTGCTTTGCTTGGACATTTGCTTTGAAACTTCCAAACCCACCTCCTGTCTCGTGTCTTTCCTGCATCCGGAAGTGTCTAAAGGGCTTTAGGTATCTTAAGCAGCGGCAAACGGGTTTTGAAAGAGTGATGAGATACTCAAATACAAAATGTCATTTGCCGAAAACTCAAGGTAATTTCTGTGCTGTTAAAGTTGTAAAAGGAGTGTTTTAATTATTTTGAAGAATATTTGTTACTATCAAATATCTTTCAATTTGGCATTTAAAACCATGTGAAAACAAGCTATATTAAAAGCGACTCAAATGAAAGCATAAGAATTATATTTTGATTAATTTGTTGATTGTTTTATTGTTTGTTTGTTTTTAATTACAATACGATGTTTATTTCTTGAGGTGGCTTATAACGACATTGATTTGTTCTTTCTCTCTCTATTCGTAATATTGAGCATTCGTTTCTTATGGTTATCTAATAGGAGAAAAAAGTAATCAGCAGTGTCCTTATTAGCCAGTGAATTTGAGATGGACTATAAAATGCACTTTCATTCCTTGTAATTTAAGAAGTTCTGGAATTGTCATTAAGGTTGCACAACATATATTTCCGAATATGAATGTGACTAACATCACTGTGATTATGTTCTGAGAGGCTTTCAGGTTATCAAAGGAGAAAAAAAACAACAACCCTTCTTTGGAAGAAACGATGATGTTTGTTACCGAGGCAAAGTAGAAATCTGATGCTGCTTTTGTGTAACCGTTTGCCGAGAATCAAAAATTGTTTTGATATTCTGGGTTATCTGAGAGAAGAGTAAACATCTAAGGCTTGGAAATTGCTTCCTGTTACATCTCTTGGAAAGGAATTGAAATTGAAGACGACCCACGATTGAAGAATGTCTCAAAAGATGGATTATTGTTGTTTTGGATAATAAAAAGTTATTTGAATTCTCAAACACATAAATCTAAAATCTCAATATAGAGTCACTCAGTAATAAGTTGAGTTCTTGAATTTATTAGAAATAAATGTTTAGGGCTTTGTTGAAATAATTAATATTCTATTTGTGATCGTTTAAAATTAAATTTTATCCTTAATAATTGCAGATGGTTTTACTCAGATTCATAATGGATCGTCAACAGATAGTGAAGGGGAGAGCAATTTAATCCACCGTGGATTGATTCTGAACGAATTATTAATTGCTAATCGATATAAAAACAAAAAGAAAAACAATGTTAGAAATATCCAAATATTATAACAGTTATTGTAGGAGTTATCAGATTTATTATAAATTATCCAGTTATTAATAATAAGCTTTTCTTTCCAATAAGCAATGGATTTAAGAAACATTGAAAGCCAATAGAAGTTTTTGAATGCAGTTTACGTTGATGATTGAACTAAACGAAAGAAAGGAATTTCTGTATTTGCTGTTTCTTACTTTAAATTCGCACAACTTTTATACGAAATTTCGACAAAGCCAAAGCTGAAAAATAATTAATATTTTCTGAAAATATTTAAAAAAAAAAAAAAAGAAGCTTTATACCGTCATTCAGACTTTGAATCTATCGATTCCATGTATGAAGAAGCTCAGTCATTTGAATTGGTTTGGATTTTTTTTGAAAACGTACTTACGAATCTTTCGAATCTGGATAAATGTCAACTTAAATTTAAGGATTTTTGTCATCCGTTTTCATTATTTCTTAATAATAAAAACTGTGAATTTGTTGGCTTGAATATAACAATTCCAATGAAAAGTATGGATAAATAACATTATATAATAATATTGTTTTCATTTACGTTTCTAAAATGAAATCGGAGCAAATGAGAGCTTCAATGTGTAGTTTTTCTGGTACTATTCGATCGATGATGTTGAAATCGCTTTGCCATCGTCATTCTCTTCTCCATCACCTCGCTGCTGGCGGTGGCAGTTGTGTGGCCTGATCCCATTGTCTCGGAGCTTAGAGAAGCATCTGTTATTTTTTTTTCTTTGTCTCACCCCCGCACCTCTCTCTCTCTCGATCACGTAGTAGGATTAGTGCGACTCCTCGCTTCTAACGCCGCCATCCGGACTCCGGGTTTTAAGGTTCCCCGGAGACCCGGAGCCGAGTGGCGCTGAGCCGGCTTTTAAGGCCGCCCTGCCCCGCTCCTTCGATGGCCGGGATCCGCTCTTTTATACGACTGGCGGGGGTACGTTGAGAAGCACTTTTGGTCCCTTCATCCAGCCGATGGACAAGGAACCGAGGGACTCATATAACGCCTCTCCCCCACCACGTTTTAGATTCGAATTAAATTGAATCCCATTTTCCCCTTTGTGGGATCTTGGACCTTGACTGAAACTTTTAATCGGCTTCAAACTCTTAAGGAAATATACAAAGTATGTCTGTTGAAAAGAAGAAACAGCAGAAGGGATTATTTCTATATATTTTGTTTTTCCCTTTTAATATTGCTTTGTGAAACTATTTAACAAAGTATTGGAATTAAATTTGCAGTTGTTGTTGTTTTAGTTCTATTTTGACGAGAAAATATTGCAGAATATGCTTTTCTTAATTATGACGGTAAATGCTTCGTCTAGAGAAACTAATGATTTTTTTTTTGTGTAAGCCTAACATGTTTCTTAAAATTGTTTTCTTACATTGTAATTAAACCCACAAATAAACTATATTGACTTTAAAGTTTAAAATAATAATAATACTATCCAAGAAACTTCTGAATTGGTGTTGAATTGCTGTAAGGTCAGTTATTTGACGTTATTCCACCATCCCTCTTCTGTTCTCGGTTCACTGTTTAAGAAAATTTGGATTGTCTTTTAATATTGAAATAATATTGGCAAGCAATTGTGATAAAAGGTCATTATTCCAAAAAGAAAAGAATAATTTTAAGATATTGACTTCTGGTTACCGTATTGCTTATGGAAACCAGAAAAGTTGTTGTTTGTTTTTATTCTTCTCTCAGGAGAATCATTTGAAAGGTTATTAAGGGTTATTTGATCATCTTCCTTTCTTATTTACATTTTTTATTTATATCTACTTGAGGAATATTATTGTAATGTACGTTATTATCATTTTAACTATTTCCAATGTTAGGAAAAACGAATTTAATTTAGTTTTATTCTTACATTACTAAACTTTAAATTTTAAAATTATTCGAAAATGTTGAACTTTGTATTAAATATTTTAGTATTAAACTTATAATAAAGAATAAAATACATTCAAGGAAATTAGTAGAAATCCAAAAAAAATGTATTGATCACTCTTTTTCTTCTCCTCTTTCAATATCGAAAAAGTCTAAAGACGCGAATTACAGTTTAGGAAGCGCTGTAAGATAGGCGGGGAATTTTATCTTGGGCAGTGAATTTGAAGTAAAGAGAAAGCCGCCACAATTTCTAGTGGTTAGAAGTGACCGGGAATAATCTGAAAGAAGGAGGAAATTTTCTTTTGGGACAAGTGATTCTAGTGAACGAATTACCCCTTCTAATTCCATTTGTCTGATTAGTTAGCTTTGAATGACCAACCAACAAATATCTTCAAGTGACTTTTGCTTCAATTGGTTGAAGAGGAACCTGGTATTTGTACGAAATTTATTTTCCTTTCAGTGGATTCTGAAGTAGACGAGAAATAAGAGGAACGAAGCTAGTTATTTATTTTTCTTATTGAATTCGAATAACAATAGGTAATTTTTAGTAAAAAAGAATTGAAGGGATTTTTTATAGAACAGCTTTATTGTTAAGCTAGCTTAAAAGAAAGTAAACAAAGTCATTGTAGGTCTATAATAAAATTGGTTCTCGGATTTCTATAGATAATATACTATTATTGTCTGTCTTCTGTTGCGACTCTATTTCATACTATCTTTTATTGTTGTTTTTTTCTATTCTGTATCTCTGTCCTTTTTCTGATTTGAATATTGTCACATTTCAACTTTGAGAAATGGCGTTCAAACCATACCTGTACATAAACATTCCATATGTCTTCTTCAAATCTTTTCTACTGTAAATTATACTATTAATCATCTTCCCTATTACACCAGAAAATAAATGTTAAACATTTTTCTAGAAATAAATGTAATGTTTAACATACCTGTACATATGTTGGCTGTGGACACAGACAGTTATACGATTTGATGGATTACTTTGAAATTGCTTTTCTATCAATAGCAGAATGGTCAGACACTAATATAACCTTTAAGAAGACCATCATTATTAGTGATGAAAACTGATTTTTTTTTTTTTTTTTTTTTATTCATTGAACGTGTAATAGCTATTTCACGCTTTTATTCTTGTCTTGAACTTTAAATTAGTGACTTTTTTCCCGAACTATTCATTTACCTTTCAGATAAAAAGCAAATTACGATTAGCTCAAAATATGTTTTGTTCAGGTTTTGTTTTTGAATTTAATTAATATTCTGTCTTTTTTTCTGTTTTGCAGGTAAGAGAGTTTGTATTCTCCGACATTATGATTCTGGTAAGAAATTTAAAAAAGTTTTGTAAATTCATATTTTCTTTTATAAGTCGTATTCGGATTAAACTGTTTAGTCTGATTGGCACTAAGTGAAATTTTTGTATTTAAAAAAAATAAAAAAAAAATAAGTATTTACTAATAAACAAAACAAAACAAAAAAAACCTTATTATTGCAGCCACAAATTCTAAAATTCTTACAAGGATTTATAACTATACAATACCGATTTTAAGGCCTTTTTGTGAGATGAAATATAGGATGAAGAATAGGATAGAATATAGGATGAAGTACTTCAAAAATATGTAAAGATTCAGGGGCCAAGACTGTAGGGTTTTGGAGATATTTGTCATTATTTTCATTGGATTTCCGCTAATAGCTTAATTATTAGAAATGCGACTGGAAGGTAAGTTCAAGGTTGAATCTGCTGCGTGTATTTTTTTTTTCCTCTCCTTTTTCTAACTTTGTTTTGTTTTTTCCTTACTTTTAATGCACTTTTTTTTATTACTATTTTTTCTTTTCTGGCTTACATTACTAATACGATTAGAAATGATAAATAACATCTCTTTTAATTAGAAAATAAACAAAAAGTTTTAGTAAAATAATAAAGTATCTACATAAACTTTAGAATAGATCATTTATATTTAAAAGTTAAAGGGTCCCCACAACAGGCATTTATATTTAATTAAGCTAAATTAGGTTTTTTTCCCTTTTTAATATTAATGTATTTTGTTGGACTTGAACTTTAGAATCCGTAACGTTATCGTTTGAGCCATTGGCAAGAACCGTGGTGCTTCATTCCATTTGTAATAGTTAAGCTACTAGCGAAAACAACAATGCCAAATATCTCCAAAACCCTGGTGTGTTGGCCCCTATAAGCCCATGTATTTTATAAAGTCCTTCATGCGTACTTTCATCTCACAAAAGAGCATTAAAATCCGTTATGTACAAGCTGTATCGTCTCCTTGTTTGTTAGTGTGAATAAATTCATTACCTTGGCTAAGTTTGTTTTTTGTACTATAAAAATGCAATACCGAATTTAGAATATTAGTTGAAACCAATTTGTTTGTCTAGAGAAAAGAAAATCTCTTTTATCATCTGACTTATTTACAATTGCATTTAATTTCAAAGAAACTCAAAGATTGAGTCATTTGTGAATTTGCCGGAAGAAAGAAAAATGAGTTAATTAAAGAAAATCGAATTTATTTCTTTTTCCCATTTTAAAATTTATGGAATTTCTTAAAAGTATTCCAATTAATTAAAACTTTGAAATCAAAAATTTTGATAAAGAAATTTAAATTAATTGATTTATGATAATTGACACTAAATGTTTTAAACGAGTAATATAAAATTTATTAACTATTACTATTTGTTTTCCTGTACAAAAGCATATAAAGGCAGTCCATTTGTTCTGAATTCACGAATTGTAGTTAATAGTTAATAAGGATAGCTTTCCCAAAAAAAGCAAATACATTCTTACTTGAAAGATGTAACATTGGCCCAATTTCTTGTTGTCCTACTGTTTTAGCTTCTAATTAGTCTTTATAATTTCAGTACTTTAATAATTGATTTAATTGTTAGTTTTCTTAGAATGTTACTGGTTTAGAAGCAAAATTTACTAAAATTTGCCTTTTAAGTTTTCTAATATCGGATTTTTGTTTTTGAAGTAAAAATGTTAAATTTAATTCACTTTCAATTAAATCACTTTCACTTTCAATTAATTTCACTTTCAATTGAACAATACCTTAATTAATATTCGACGTTTTCGCGAATATTATTATGTCTTTTGAATTTAATTAAACTTCATTAAATTGTTGATCATTTTTCTTAGCATTATTTCTTTAAATTTGTTTAATTCGATGTCCTAATTTTAAAATACAATTGACAATAATTGATTTTCGGCGAATTCTTCACATTCCGAAGGAGTGTTCTGTGTCTGATCTTCAATTTCATTTGAGGAGTTTCTTCGAAATAGGACACGTTACCTGCCCTAAGCAGATTCGTCAATTGCGGAGCCCCTTAGAAAGTGCCCTTATGTCTGTCTGCGCCTGGGGTTACATTCGATATCGAATTTTGTCACTGGTTTTCCAACTGCAGGTCGACGCTTCGGGTCATCGGTGGTTCTGTTTCTTGGCGCCCGTGCACCTCATCGCTTGCCTGCCTTCCTCTTCGCTGCCTTCAGGCTTCTCGGTTGCGAAACCGCTACCCGTTTCGAATTTTAATTAACTTTGCTCCGGACCTCCCCCTCCACCCCTTCGTGAAATACCAAACCCCTGTGTTGTTTACAAAACTAGGTTCATGGTCCAATTGATGTTCGCCATTTCGGTTGCATTTTCGTTAACTGGAAAAGTAAAGATAGCGGCTAAGGTTCACTTACACCCCCGCACAGGAAACTGTTGCTGTTGTGACCGAATCCAATTTGCGGGAGTTTCCCTAGGAAAAGACAATTTCTATTTGCAACCTGATAGACTAATCTGGACTATTTGAACTTCAGATGGAGATCTGTGTAACGTACACAGGGAAGTACGTCCATTCCAGACGCTTGCAACAGATATATTCAAAATAACGTGAAATAATTTCGAGTATTGCTGATAAAGGAAACCTGTACTTTTATTCTCTAATTTTCATTATGAAATTCAAAGGTATTTTGAACGATAAAGACCATGTGCCAAGCGATTAACGAAAATGATTTACGAAAATGTTCACTCTCTCACTCATAATTATGAACGAAGGTCCATAATTAAAAATGACAAATTTTTTTCTTTCTTTCTTTAGGAATGTTGATTGCGCTGACAGTACTTTCTTGTATTTATGTTCCTTTTTAAAAGCAGTTTTAAAGGAAGGTGATTTCATTGTTAACTTAATATTCTTCAGCCCCGGTAGTTTCGAATCCCTATCGTTTTAACCATGAATTCTCGTGATTTCTTTGTCTTCTTACAAATTAATAAAAGAAAAAAATTAACAATGAACAAGTGTGCTGCTATCTTTTAGTATTATTCAAATTCGATGAAAAGCTTTTCAAATTTTATTTTGTCGTTTATCAAAATCATTTCAGTTACTTTTCTGTTATTCTTCTTTTTGAAATTGTGTAATAGATTATTTAATTAATCCAGCTAATGTTTAGAAATGTATTAGAAGATGAGGTTAACATAACATCCAATTATGATAATGCTCTAAAGAGTTCAGTGAAATCACTTGAGTGCAAATCTTTTGAATAAAAGACAATGATAATCTGATCACGATTCCTCAGTTGAAAGCTTTCCAGAAAAAAACCTACCTTTAAATGAATTGATAATTGTGTTTATAATTGGTTAAAATACACTTAATGGTATTTTTAGGATAATCAATAATCAGATTGCGAGATATGACGTAGTACGAAATGGGAGAGAAAAACAGAGAATGTCATTTTTATAGCCCCTTAACTGAATAAAAAGATATTACAAATTTAGTATTGCAATTAAAAAATTCTAAATAACTATTGTTACTTATCTCCATTCAACTCCTTTTCAGTTAGTATTTCATTATTCGAATTAAAGCTTTAATAAGTTTCTAATAAATCAAAATCAACTTTCTTTGATAAGACTAAATTCGTTTGCAATGGAGAAGAAAATATATAGTTATTTCAAACCGCCCCTGAGAAGGTCTTTGATATTAGCTCACAGGCCTTTTAACTGTGCCTCAGTAAGATACTTGTGCATCGCAGCCTTTTCTAACTTATATAAAAACTAAATTTGGATTCATTAACACACAATCTTTTACTATCGATATAAACATTAGTAGTAAACTCAATAACTTTTCTCACTTGTAGGAATCATATCTATGGGCTTTGCTGTCGTTTACTGAGAGGCTTGTGTCTGATTTTCTTCGTGTGATCTTTATTTGATAAACCGCTTTGAAGGCGCCTGATTAAGGGTTATGAGCTCTACAGGCTGCAGGCGGTTTGAGCGGCCCCCTCACTGAAGTCATTCATCTTTATCCCCACCCATTTCTTTTTTCGCCAATTTTCACGATCGTGCATACATACGAATTATTACTAGTTTTAGTTTTAGCAATTATGGTAATTGTATAGTGATTAATGTTTTATTTTTTTTTTTTTTTTGCAATGTAACTTTATATTTAAGTACGCATTTAAAAATGTACACAAAATGGACACTTATTATATTATTAAAACATTTTTTTTTTATTTAAGTAACGTTTAATAAAATACTACTTGGATGAAATTTCGTTTGCTTACTTCTATGTAGTCAAACCTCTTAAAAATTCTATTATTTGCAACATTTCGTTTTCTACGAACAAAAATGAAAGTGTACATTTTGTGTCAGGCTCGATCTTAAGTAATTTTTCACACATTTTAATTCCGAAGACGATCTTTCACCACTTGCGTTTGTCACATTGTTGGATTGATCCATAAAATAATTTCAACATTTGAAAATGTATTTTGTACTGAAATTTTTTTCAAAAGCTTGAGAAGTTTTCTGCAGCCTTCAGAGTTGCTGTTTTTCAAACACTCTTCCTCAAGAATTTAATTGTTGGCTTTCAGAAAGTAACGAATTAACGATACGCATTCTTGAGCAAAGAAGCTATCAAGTGCAAAGAGTGCTCAGTTTATAAATTCTCTACGTTTTTAAGAAAATTTGCTCATTTAAAATTTTAGTTAAAAGTTTTAGTTATGGAGAATTTTTTTTTTTTTGGATGCACAATTAAAACATCCAGAGTAAAGTACTAGTTTTTGATCTCTTCTGCCATCAAATTCCGTGTGTGCCTCCTTACTTTCTTCAAATGACAGCTTGAGTTTTTTTCTTCCTTTTCTTGATTTTGAATATTCTGTAGATTCACACAAGTTGATCGCTTCGTTTTAAAACTTTTCAACATGTTTTTTCATCATGCAGTTCAGTGACAAGCGAGGAAAGTGAATTAAAAAGTAAAATCACTGTTTCCCTGCTTGTTTTGGGATCCTGCAGACGCATATTGACTATATTAAACTATTAAACTACATTTCAAACTATGTCCCAAAAACAAACTATTATGATCATCTCAAGTCGTTGAAGTTGATCAAAAATTATTTTTGCTTCCAATTTTACATCCATCTTTTGTTGTTCATTATTGAAAATGTCTTTAAGTTGAGCAAAATAACGTCTTGGTAGCTTGCTTGTGCAGGTCTTGGCTTGCATCTGATCGGCAACTCCAGGGTGTTTTACAAAGCGATTTCAAAACATGAACTATTGGACTTGAATTTAGAAAGAAGGAACTGCCATTGTTCTATATCAGAAACAAAGAAGTTGTAAAGTTTATTGTTAAAGAACAAAAAAAAAAAATGCTGAAGAATCATCTCTGCTCTCGTAGGAGCTAAACAAGGGACAAACGTTGCTAGCGAAGTGAAGCCTTTGTATATTCCTGTCATATTCGACGCATTATGATAAGCTTTGTCTTCTGCAGTGCTGTATATCGACACCTAATGAGCATGGAGAACCGCTTGTTCTATTTTCACTCCTTTGTGCCCAACACTAGGAATGAATTTGATAAAGCTCTTGACTGAATTTCCATTCTGTAATACATAACGGATAACAAATGTTAGCTGATCCATGAGTGTGAGTTAGAATCGACAACTGTTGAAAGCCTCTATTAATATTTCACCTCTATTAACATTTCTTCTTTCACTTGCTCTGACATTTGGAAAATAAATTCTCTAATAGCTGTTGACTCTTAAGTAGGACAATGAGCCTATTTTTTTTCTCCAGATCTGAAAGGGAGTCAGCCATGAATGGATCGAATTTGGCAATCAACTCAAAACAATCCAAATAGTTTCCATTTTTGGGAGAAGCAATGATTTCATTGTCAATAAAAAAAGTCATTCCTCTTGAAAAATGTAATAGTTTCTACAACTTTCTTCAGTACATTTCTCCAGTACTCCCTCATACTGCTTCACGAGCTAAGAATCCACTTTTTCCAAAAATTTAAACCTACAGACAAGTTTTCCAAAACAATCTCGATGGGCAGAGCTTATATCACGGCCGGAAACATCGTTGCTATTTTTCAAGTCGTAAAATCCCGTTGTAGCTGGTAAAAGTAGTCCCACCGTACAACTTACAAGGGGCGCAAAAGACATGTTCTGTGGATGGCGACCTTTTCAGTAACCACGACCTTTTTCACAATTTTACTGTTTACCATTGCTTTTAAAAATAAATATTTCGATAAATATCGCTTTTGGTCTGGATATTGCCTTAGAGATTTGGAAAAATCTACATAATCTTGTTTATATGTATCAAAGATGAAGCGTGCACACCTGGCTCAAGTGAAAATGGTTTCTCTATCTGTCACTGAAACCATGGTCATGTAATAAAGTTTTGTAATTAAATTTTATTTCAATTATTAAGCAGATTTGAAGGTTTCATTTTTGATACACATAAACTATGTACAGCGCACGTAAAACGCTTCTGATTTCTACATCATTAAATTGCCATTTAAGTGATCTAGCAACTTCTTCTTTTCTAGGAAAATATTTTTGCCGATATTTTCAATTTGGCTTACAACCATTTTTCTTTTAGATATATCATCTGCTGAAGTCGGTGTCTATCAAAATTTGGGGAAATTTTCTTGTTCGTCAGTTGTGCTCAAAGTTTGATAACTATTAGATGATGAGGTCCTAGCAACAGCAAAAATGAATCAGTTTTAGATGTTTTCTTTTTAAGTACATTTACTTGTTTCTCTCTGTCCTTTGCTTTTTTCCTAAACTCTGCACCACTTAGTTTTTTAGCAGTTGTTGTACGAGGTCGAATGAGTGTTTTCCATCTTCCTATGAAAAACGAATGGATTATTTTGTTCAATTTGTATTTGAAATTGTATTGTTAAAGTTTTGGAAAGAAGATAAAAGAATAAAGTGAAAAGTACGAATGACAATGATGAACTCTTGTGTAGTCGCCTGCCTGTCATAGTTTAAATTTTCTTAAGGTGCGTTGGGTCCCGAGTAGGACATGATGCTCTCTCTCTCTCTCTTAATCCTTAAACTGAAAATACCTTTATCCCTATTGTTTTCTCTCTCAGATTTCGTAAAGATTTGCTGCTGGTAAAGATTTCCAAAGATTCCACTACAGAATTTGCTACCAAAAAGAATCCCTTCTAACTCTCAGTCTTTCATTTTCTTCTCAGCTTCCTTTTCAATACAATATTTCGACTTATTCAAACTTCACCCATTCTTACCCCTCCTCCCCCACCTTATTTTATTTTTTTGTCTGCGCCCTTCAGGCTACCACCTGTTCGGTAATCAGGCATTATCGCTTTGCTTTTTTTTTCTTAATTTGGAAATTTTAAGCCAAATAAATCCCACTATTTATTGCAGACTTTAATAGCCTTCATTGATTATTTTAATAAAACTACACTGTAACAATTTACAATCTATACAGCTACCGTTATTGGAACGTTCCCTCATTAGGATTTCCATGGTTTCACAAATTAGCGGGAGTGAATCGAGATTAACTAGAATATTAATAAGCTGTTTATTAATTGCATTCTTATAATATTTTGATTTTCCGCTTTTACGAATGCAGTAGGGTAGTTGAGAATAAAGATGTAACTTTTCATTATTTCATTTCTTTTGTCGCAAATATGTATTTTTTTTAGAAAATAATGAAAACTACAAGAAACGTCTTAAAAATTTCAGAACGGCAACTGATTAGAAGTCTCTGTTGAATTCTTCGTTCTTTTTCTTTGTAAAAATGGCTTATATATTCTTTTTTCTTCGAATGACAGTTCCGAATTCTTTCTTTAAATTCGTAGCAGATTTTGTCAAATTTACTAAACTTTTAATATCTTTTCCTCGAAGCTTTTGACGGTTTTTTTGCTTCTGTCATTTTCGTCTCCGTAAAGACTTTATTTATTTTCTCTTTTCTTCAAATATTAAATCAAAAGAGTTAATCACATTGAGATACTAATTTACGAGGCGTAGGCGAAGACATGGACAAATCCTCTTTCGAACGCTTTCTGCCTATTAAAAATCTTCTTGACTTCCGGATAAGAACCGCGTCAAATGATTTAATGAGTCTTTTTTTTTGTGTGTGTCTTTCTTTTCCATTTCCTTTTCGCTTTCTGTTCGGAATCTTCTTGAATTAAAAGATTTTTTATTGGGAAATAACACGAGTTTGCAGATGTTCGAAATCGATTGAGAGTCAAAAGCAGGAAAAACAAAATCCTCTATTTCAGGGAATTAAGTTTTATTTTTTTTTTTTTTTCCTTTTTGGTTTTCACTTAGGAACGTCCATTCAACCAATTGGTGCTTTTCATAAATGAAATTAATTTCGAATCGAGGGAATAAGAATGGCTCCTAATTAATGCCTTTCTGAGGTAATTATTGAACTAATTAAAGACTTCGTTGAGACAAATTCTTCCAAGTTGGCTTTTTGATTAAAAAATAAACTGATCTGATTGATGTTATTGTTTAAATGAAATGAAGTAATAATTTATTTGAAGGAAGAGAAAAAAAGTGATTAAGAAATTATGATGAAGGCCTTGAATTGTTCACCAAGAGATCCTTGAATTTCAGTAAGAAATGCTTCTAGACCACCGTTTCTCATCTGATATTGTGGAAGTTCAAAGTCTGAATTCCGTAGTGGAATCGTTTTGTGTGTGTGGTTTGTTTGTGAGGCTCAATTTTATGGTTTTGGGAGGGTGAAAATTATTGCCAAAATTATTTTCATTCTAATCCACTGTTGATATTATTAATTGATAAAAAAAAAAAAATTGTTTAATCATTTACACTTGGTTTGTATAATAATAATAATAACAACAATTAAAATCTTGTTTATGTAATAAAATTTTGGTCTGGAACGATTGGCAGATACATGAAAGGAGAAATTTAAAATAACTCATGAATAATCACTTAACGATAGAAGAATGTATAAACTCAAAACACTTCGTACCAGTTACTTATAAAAAGCCTTGATGCGTTGTTTAACATTTATATTAATGCTTTGATGTTTGTTGATATTTTTTGGGGCATACGAACACCTGAATCACTTAGGAGATGACATTTTGCTTTATTTAACAATGGAATGAAGCCCAAGGAGGGGGGGGGGGATAGAAAATGTTCTTCTGAAGACGATTAATTTTTTTTTAATGCCGTTTCTGTTTCCTAGATTTTGTAATAAAATGAAAATATGATTCTTTCGACTTATTTCTTTTGCTTGATTATTAAATACGTGTGTCTTCTTTAAAAGACTATTTAACAGCGAAATGAAAGCTGGAATTGGAGGGTAGACACGATTCAACATCACCAGGTGAGTTCTTAAGTCTTTCAAAGGATACGTGATGTTAAAACAACACACATTTTTCATCTCTGAGATTGGAACTCATCTTAATCGTAGATGAGTTTTTATTAAGTTCAACCAGAAATTTAATTTGAATTACAGCTATAAGAACAAATAATCAATTCCATCTCTAGGTACATCTCTATCTTGCACTGGAATATTTCCAAAATCTACTCTATTTTTATTCAGATTCGTGGTAATTTTCATTTTATAAAGAAAATAGTAACTAATTACGACATTTGTTATTGTATTTGTGGTATTGTTCTTGACTTTATAGTAGACTGTACCAAATAAAAGTGTTAGAAAAACTGACAACTTTATATCAATTTTTATTTCAGTATTTACGTACCAGTCTATATTTTCTTCTAACGAAAAATGTGAGATTATATAAAAGGGATTAGGCGCTTTCAATTTCCATGAAAGATGGTTTCAATGGAATAACATTACTGAAGAGACTGAACTGCTGGAGGATACGATTTTTATATTAGAACAGTATTTATTTGACTGAACACAATGAGGTGTTAAAAAAAAAAGTAGCCTCTATGTAATTAAGTTATGAATTTTTAATATAAAATACTTGAATGAAATACATGGACGTTATCTTAATCTGGGACTACTTCATTAAATGCGAAAATCCTAGCACTCGATTTTCTTATGATAATTCAGGTTGACTTGTTTAAACGGAGATATGGATTTTAAATTGTTTTACTTTAGAAGTTTTAGTTTGTGTTCCTTCTGGCCATTTCCTTTAATGAGAACGACTGCTGCGTGTTATTGATTGCAACGAAAATCGATGGGACGAATTTCATATGCACAAATTCACTTAATGGAGTTTTTGGGGAAATAATAGATTTTACCGGAAAAGGAAAGTTTTGGACTTCTGTGGTAAAGAAGAAAAAAAATCATTTATTTTGTGATATTTTTTTATTGGTGTCGAGATAAAACATTTGATTTATTCTTATACAAACTGTTTTAGTAACCCACCTACCCACCCTCTGGGTCAGTTTATGAAATAGATGAAGCACTTTTAAAGGGACTGGGTAGCATCAACAACTAGACATCCACATTTAAAACAGTGAATTAAAGCTTCCTGTGTATGGGCTAAGTTGAGGACAGAGATAATGTCTTTCAAAATTTCAGACTTTAACATATGATGATGGATGAAAATCTTCCTGTAATATGAATCCTTTATTGATGGTGAATATTTAAGATACTTTATCTTATTAAGTCAGAATGGTTTATTTCTTTTCGAACTTAAAAGGACTTCATATCAAAAGTAATAGTTTTTTCCAACCTAATCTTTATTGTTTTATTTTTCTATCTATTTTACTTATAATACTGTTACACAGAAATCTATCACTATTTTGCGTTGACGGAACAACAATCGAATGAAAGTTTTACATCGTTAGTTTTAAAAAATTAGTTTCGAAATAAAATTCAAAGATCGTAATGGACCACTTGAGGATACGCGGGGCTTCGTAGTTCCAAAATATCCCACCAGGCTACTGCTTCGCATGTGGGATAAGCAAAGCCATGTGCTTTGTTTTAACCGGTATAGATATAGAGGAAATATTATATTAAAGAAGGATAGTCCAAGCGTTTTTACAGAATTATTACAATAAGGATCTGCACAGTACTGAACCATCCGTCTTGAAATATCAAAAATCGACGATTTTTTAAGTAATTCACACAAAGTTATGTGTTTGTTTATCCCACAAGCTCTTGCCATATGTGCTTACACGTCATAAGGGGCGTCAACCTCATGTGGTCCATAGAATGAATACTTTTCTGTTCGGTAAAACTGATTCGTCATAAATCAACTAAACGATTTTGCAGATTCCATTTCACAAGAAGGTAGTAAGAATGAAAGGAAGTAAATCTTAAGTAATTGAACAATATCCTTGAGAATTAATAAGGCAATGAAGACGTTCACACAATGAATGAAATTATAGTAACAGTAAATAAAAAAAAAACAATTTCTTACTAAAAAAAGATATATAATCTGAATCAAAAGAACCGAATCTTATCGTATTGTTACTGAAAGTAAAGAGGAAATTCCTCGTTTTATCTAACGGCAAAGACATTGGAACAAGAGTATTTTTTTTTCGCAGTCAACTTTCTCGGATAAAATTGTATTTACCATCTGAAGTAAAGACATTTCTTGCTACTTGATCATTTCTCCTTCTTCACCTAAGTTGGTTTTTGTGGTACTATCATCTCGATGACTTGAAACAGAGCAAACGATAAAGATATGACGAATGGATGTCTAGTTACGTAACAGAATTACTGATGTCAAAAATATTGAAGAGAATGAATAGAGTCAAAATAAACCCTTTAATGAAGTAGAATAAGTCTTTCTTGTAGAAGCTTACTTTTTTTTTGCATATTTGTTGCATAAAACATATCTAGGGCCTTTTTTTATTTAAGAGAAGATTACAAGATAATCTTATGCCTAATATGATAATCTTTCTTCCATTCTTTTATAATTTTTGCTTAGCCTAAGAAGATGAAATAACACCTTGTTTACCCCCCAAGAATCTTTTCGTCCGTTGTCATCTCCTTTACCCCAGCATTTCTTTTTCCTCCTCCGTCTTCTTTACTGAATTAGAGGCGGCCTCTAATCCAATATCATTTCCTTCTCCGCTTTTCTCCGGATGACCAGTTTTAATTTGCCGATCGAATCCGATCAAATGACAGAGGAAGGAAGGAAGGAAGCAAGGAATGGAGATCAAAGAAAGGAGAGGCTGTAGCTCTCTTTTGGTGTCGCACCGAGGAACTGAAAGAGGAACGCAGTCCTTTTGCTTCAGTCCCAGGCCGTTGCCACGCGAAGCTCGTATTGAAAACAGGAATTTCCTGTGAAAGCTTTCCGGAAAGCTAAGCGGACAATGACCAACTCCTTTAACTTTCGCTATCAGACGTCTTTTTTGTAAATAAAGCAAGAAAGAGTCGAACCAAAATAACGAACTACATCTTAGAAAACCTTCCACCAAGCAAATAAAAAAAGTTAAGAAGGTAAAAAAAGTAAGTTTTTGTTTTCTTATTTTATACATGACTATAAAATAAATAGTACGAAATTTAAATTATTATGAGAGCTTACGAAAATTATTATTTTCGAATAATTGTCACTGATCATGTAAGATCATGACAGTGCTGTTGGTGTTTCATTTTTTATAAAAGCTATTGCCTGAAAGACATTGAGATTTATTTATTTATTTATTGATTACATTATATATACAATTTTTCAGGTACGACCAAAATCTCTGAATTTAATTTCTTAGCAGAAAAACTTTTTATTTAATTTACAGCGACTTCTTTCAAACCAGTTTCTTTTACAACATTCCATTATTAAACAAAAGCTCCTTCCTTAATTTATTTTAACTTATGAAGATAATTTAAAATAATTATAATCATATTCATAAACCCTATCTACCAAACAGTATTTGTTGGGCGAATTATGTTTTTGTGGATGGAATTAATTTTCAAGTCCAAAGAATTGTAGCCAAATCAAAGCACGTGCAGACTTAAAGTTGATCAGAAAATACATTACGATGCATTGTTAGTTTCATTGTTCATTGTTAATGAATTCAAAATAGGTTGAGAATTTTTTGCCTGTCATCAGCTTTCAGAAAAAGAAAATTACCGTAATTTTGTAATTATTCATGCCATATTTCATGAGGATCCATTCCCTGGTTTCAAGTTAAAACGATTTACACGTACGAACGTCCAGATATACCGATTTTATGACACTTTATTTCTTTATTGTTTTCTACAGAAATAGCCAAATCAGTTACTGCCGTCTGAACGTAAATTGACTTGGGCTTGAGAACATGTAGGGATCATATAAAGGATATTTTGCTCTTTTACAGAAAAATTACATTCACGTTCCTTAAGAAATAAAATTCGTTTTGTACTGATTTTATATTTCATTAATGTTTTGATGAGGAACAAATAAAGACTTTTTTTATTTCCTGTTGAGTTTAGTCAAATAGTATTCTCTGCTTATTGATGTGCACTGAATTTACTGGAAATTGAAGCAGTCGTTTACGAATAGTGCTTCATAATTTATGTTTTAATTCCATTATCATTAATTGCATTTGATTACCTGTGCAAATTTGAACAAGCTTAAATTTTTAAAGGCAATTATTTTATTAAAGGGTTGGTAAATTGTATGTGTATTTTAGAATCATCGTATATTAGTCTCAAGGGTCGCTGGTGGCATATATATGTATATATGTAAACATACATATTTTTAATTATTTCATTATTTTTGGACTAATTGCTAGAGAGAGAGGGGTTTCCGTTAGAAGTTAATTGCTAGAACTAACAATTTCTAAATTTCTACATCAAGAGGGTTTTAATTTTTTAATTACGTTCACTAAAAATAATTTGTCTGTTATGTTTTTAAGGTTTTTCAGTTGATTTAGTTTTCGACGATGATCTGTTGAGGAGTGAATTTGGGGGCGTCCATTAATTACGTGAGGTGTTTTTTAAAAAATTTATACCCTCTCTCCCCCTGGTGAGATTTGGTAAGATGTGGTGGGACCCTCCTCCCCCTCACGTGAGATTTCCCCTATAATTTTTAAATAATTAAATGTTATTTGATATATTCGTGTAATTTGCTTCAAACCACTACATACCTAAAGCGTTTCTAATGTCTTCTATGAAATACATTTTTTCTATAAAAGAAGAGAAAAATGATACTATGTTTAAGGTGAACTATAATGAATTTAATTAAATTTAGTAAAAGTAAAAAATAGACTGCGACACCACCTTCCCTAATTCTTCACTCACTCCGTAGGCATTCTTGTGCTTCCTCAATGATTGGACACATGACGTCCATGTCTTTTGATTGTATAGGAAGACAGTTATAATCTGTATATTCTCTGAATTAAAAAGTTAACATGAGATTTTCATTGACCGCCCCCCCCCCCTTTAAATGAGATTTGGTGAGATTTTGCCGGATCCCTCCCCCATTTTGAGCTCACGTAATTAATGGACGCCCCTTTTACTATTTGATCATTGACTTCCTTAGAACTAGATCTATCAAGATGAAAGAAAAGAATTCAAGGAGCATTTTAATATGGAACATGAAATGCAAAGCAATTTAGTTGGTTATAACACATTTTAAGCCAGCTGTTTTTAATCTGTGCCAAGTACTTGACCGCTTATGTTCAACCGCTGGCTTCAAATATCTAGTTTTGATAGTATTCTCCGAGTAACCTTTACCAATACGACGAACAATACCAAAAAGCACAATATGTGCTTATAATGAAGGTCACTTCTTAATGTAGTGAAATCAGATCAAGTTGATGTATTTAAGGTAGAGATTAACTCTTTGTTTCTCAGGGATTCCATTTTCTATTCACGACATAGTTGTTGGGGGAAAGAATTGATTGAGAGAAGCTTTCGTTTCTAAGGTCATTTCTCGAAGAAATCGCAAGAAGCCGAAACTAAATTAATGAGCAAAGGCTTATAATTGTTTATTATTACTTTTAAACCCAAAATAATGATTTTTTTGTTTTGTTTATATATCATTTATATACTAAACAATTATTTTATGTTGTATTTTCAAAAAGGCCAAAGATTATTCTACAGAAACTCACTTTGGAGATTAGATTAGTTTTCTTTCCTTTCGGAGAAGCCTCGTCTGCAGAAATTCCATTGCTCATCGTATTTAAACTGTGGAATACGTTTCTTTTTTCGTTTGCGTTGCCTTTGATAATATTGACATAGATTTTTCTCTTGGGTATCTTCTGTTGCTCGCTTCGATTGTCATCCTCAGAACAAAGTTAAATTTATTTTCTTGATTGAAACACTTGACCATCTTAACACTGGAGGGCGATGTTTTTCGAAACTGAAGGAAAACACAAAAATTACCTTTTTCCTTATTCAGAGCAGTCGCTTCTTGACGGAGTTCACTTCAAAATAAAGAAAAACATCATTGTGATGTCGTTTTGACTTGTCTTTAAGTTAAACATAGAAATGTTAGTTTTTCCATAAAAAGTTCTTGTTGTTGGTTTCGTTTCGATTCAGCAGACAAACATTAACTTTCAGACATTGCTTTTTTATTGTGATTTTGTTGGCTTTTGGATATTTTGGTTTTAGTTATCAGGGATCCGAAGAAGTCTGAAAGTAAGAATTGCTGTTGTAAATATTGGAAAAATTGGTTTAATTGTACCCTTGAGGTCATGCAAAAAAAATTATTCCTGTATTAACATTTACATATTCCTTTCAAAACTTAATGCGTTTTTTTTAAGTAATTTTTATAAAAATAATAAAATTCCTGTTTGTAGATGTCAAGGAATTATTGGCCATTAAAGCTGTAATTAATCTGATCAGAATGCCACAACCACCTGTCATCCGCAGAAACACTACAAGGTTTCATGAGAACCAGAAGAAATGGTTTGATTGGAATACATGGCTTTTGTAGTGGATAGGAATTAACTTACATTCCCTATTGGCAAATGCACGGAAAACGGAGAGGCAAAACCTGGTTTCAATCAGCTGTAGTTTCCTTTTTAAATTGTATTTAGAGTAAGTTTCACCGAAGACCAGCCCGGGTTAAATACGGAATCTTTATTTAATCCTTCCCAGTCTAAAGACTTAGCAGTTGCTTGCAGAGTTTATCTTCAGTCTGTCTTTTTCGTTCAACTTCGTTCTCCAACTCTTTTCAAGTAGATTAACTTGTTCTCTTTTTCATTCCTCCAATTTGTAAACTATACAAAATGTCTTAACTATAATAGCGATTTATTACAGAGGAATTAATAATAATGTAAAATAAAGTGAATCGTTTAATGTTTACTACATAATTTCGTTACTTTCAAACTTATTCAATTAGGAAAAAAACTTTAACGAAGCTACAGATGAATATTTCGGGACATTTCTAAAGAAACCTATTCTCTTGAAAATATGGAAAATGAAACCAGGAATGAAACATCAGTTACCGTCGAACTGTCATCATAGAACAATCTAAATGTGGTTTTCCATCTTTTCTTTGTGTGTGTGTGTGTGTGTGTGTGTTGATGGAACCAAAGTTTTTGTGGAGCCTAATTAAAATTTCTTGATGTGCAGTGATAAAAGTGATAAATATATATACAGGCTGACCTCAAAAGTACCCAAATTTCTGCGAGTAAAAAGTCATTCTTCGGTGGGATTGCATTAAATTAATGTATTGATGCTCTTCTGTTTACCCACTGTTCCATCTTAAAGCATATGTAATCGCGACATCGTTTCGCTTTCAAACTACGATTACCCTCCGCTGTGGAATTCTTCAGGGATTGTGTTAATGCAGTTTTCTTTTGAAAATGAAAAGGATTTCAATTAGTTGAATCAGTTTTTCTGTAAAAAATGAGTTAAGTCGAATTTTTAAGACTGGAATTATCAATAAACATGATTAGAAGCTAATGGTGACAGCAGTTCCTGTCCAGAGAAAAGCGGATTAGAAATGGTCTGGGTTAATTGGCCGGCATTCATTCATCTGGTAAAGAAAGGGATCTCTGGTGGGATCGCCTTTAACGTTTAAAAAGGGGAACTGATTTATTTAATGGATACGCCATCACTGGCATTCGTTTTAATTGTTGAGAATCCCATGAAAAACAGAATGATAACAACATTCCGCAATGACTTTAGGAAATAAGAATAAAGGATTTCTTTTTGCATTTATAAGGAAATCGTTAATACAAATGACATATTATTATTATTATTAAGTACATTTTTCTATTCTTTGGTTTCCCCAGCAAAGACAACATGGCGGGTCAAGGACCAAAGCACATGTTGCCAAGTATAAATAAATGTGCAAGGAGGGTTAGGGATGTGTGGTTGTCCATAAATTTCCTAACTGTGTGTGTGTTGTGTTGAGTATCACAGCCTTCCGGAGTTGTGTTTCTGTGCTGTCCTAGTGTACTGAGGCTGTGATGAATTGTGAGGCACCAGACCAGTGGTGGACAGGTCGATGAGTAGAACAAGTACTCGGTCCTGACTCCACTGCTTCTGCACTCTCGTTTGCTAGGTCGGTGTATTTACTGATCTTGTCTGCGTGAGTTTTCTGCACGTTCTTGCTGATAATAGGTCTGTTTGTTGACCTTTATCAACAAGTGTGATGTCAGGTCTGTTGTGATGTATAGTTTTGTCTGTGTGAATGGGGCGGTCTCAGTACAGCTGATGTGAGGGTGACTCTAACACGCTTTGTGTTGTATACTTGTAGTACGGGACTGTGTTCTTAACAAGTAGTTTTTGTGTGCTATCTGTTGATAGACGATGTGCTAGCTGTTAATACTGATTGTGTCGGTGGAGGTAGTCTGTTTATTATTATTAGTAGTAGTATTATTACTTTAGGCATCGCTGGTGCCATATAAATGCATAACTTGATGTAGTTAGTTCGAAAATACCTGAACTTAAACGTACGATAATCATAGTTACGACAAGTTTTAGATGTGTAACTTAAACTGTTCCTCTAAAACTTGAAAAATAAGACTCTTGAAAGATTGTTGCAAAAATTTTACGAGAAATCTTTATTTTCAATATAATATAATAAGTGACAATAATGAAAGAAAAAGATAACAAATTCTTCTATATTAACTTCGCCATCAAAAGTAACTGAAATTTTGCTGATTTCATAAAGTATGCTTAATGTTATGTAAATTTACATTAAAAATTATTTATTTAACTATTGTCATTTTTTTTATAATTTGTATCCAAGTATATTTATACTGTTATCAAGGAGAAAAGGGGAAAAAAAGGGGGGGGGGGGGGAAGAAAATTTAAGAAATTACCATTACTATTAAAATCCGGAACATCTGTGAATACGGATCATAAATCCCTAACAAATTTATTTTTTCTTTTGTTATAAATAAAAAACATACGTAAAATTAAATGAACTTGACACACACGTAAAATACTTTTTTAAAAATTTTTAACACATTAAAATTACAGAACCGGATTCGTCGCCATTAAAAACGACGTTATCAACTCTAATAAAACATTATTATTATTATTATTTATTATTTATTATTATTGATGTTAGTAATTATTCTTTGGTTTTTTTTTTGTCATTTCCAATTATGAAGACATAAATAATAACGCGATCCTTGATAATGAATTCAATCGATTTAGAATTGACGTTTATTTCTATTTCTCCCTAAAATAATGCTATTGAGGGAAGATATTTACTTACTCCAGTAATGTATTGTTTTTGGATTGTCATTGTGACTCTGCAGAAAATGGTAGATAGGTCTATGTTATTATTATTATTATTTTGAATTCGATTGAAGAGTGAGAGTCGCTTGAGACAGAAGAACGTCTCCATTTTTTAATCGAAGCGTGAGGGTGTTAATCCGGCCAAATGGAAGCTGCTTCTTCGTTGCTGTTGTGTCAACTGAAGGGTTGTTGTTTTGACTCACAGGTGCTCGCTTTATTCTCGTTTTCCGTAAGCTTTTCCCACGTGTGCCAAGAAAGGCTTTGTGGAATTAAGTTTTCATTTTCCTTCCCCGGAACTCTTCTACTTTTATTTCCTTTCGTGGTATTTATTCTGTGTAGATTCTTATGAAAAATAAAACTAATTTTCCAAGATGTTGAAGAATTTCTCACTTAGGGCTGGTTTGATAGTTATCAGTTTTATCTAAATTTATATTTCAAATAAACAAAGAGTCACCAAGTAGTTATTAACATAAATAATATAAAAAAAGATTGAAATAAAAATAAAAGCAATCCATTTACCTTCTTTCATTTCATAGTTTAACTTTTGTTTTTACGCTGATTTATTATTATGAAGAATTGACTGAATGAACAGAGTAGGCTTCAACTAATTTCATCCTTGATGAATTTCTGTAGTAAATTTGTGCCTTTGCAGATCAAGTCTACATTTCTATTTTAACTTATTCCCTACCTTATATTAAATATAAAGAAATTTTCATTCAAAACCTTGTCTTAAATAATTTTTTGCATTAAGTTTAATGTAAAAAATATATATATATATATATATATATATATATACTATATTAGAAATCTTTAATTACAACAAAATCACGATGCGACTGAAATAATTTTTTTTTTTTAAAAATTGGACCTAAAAACGAAGCTGGATTAACCATAAACTCGATGCTTTACGGCATCGAAAAATTTCTATTTTCTTTTTTGTTTTCTTCAAATAAAAGATCAATAGATTAATTAGTAATTTTTAAAAGTGTATAAAAGAAGGCCGTGAAAAATAAAAATCATTATCAGTATCAATATTTAGAAACACAAGCATTTCTGTAGAAGCAGTTGTTAATGTTGTTGTTTATTATTGTAACGTCCTTCTGTGAATTTATCGCATAAAAGAACGGCACCAGGAAGAATCAAATAGAATAATTTCAGCTTTAAAATTTCCATAAACCTTTCGCTTACTGAGCCAATGTTAGAATTAAAAGGACGAATCGAGAAATGGTTCTGTTCTTTTTCTGCACAAAATGAAGAAAATTCTAAAGAGCCCCAGAGAGAGAGAGAGAGAGAGAGAGAGAGAGACAGGATTGTTCATCTGATAGACTCGCTTCTTAAATAGCATCTGAAGAAGAATTCTGGTGTCATTGAGTATCACCATTTTTCGAAATGTTTTTGTGGCTGCTGATTGTCAACGAATGTTATTTCGCCGGTTGGTTATTTTTTATGTATAAAAATTAAACTGCAGAAGGTTAGAGACAAGAAAGAATAATAAGATCACAACTCTATCGCAGATTGATGGTAGAGCTTCACAGTAAGTAGCAGAGATCATTTGAGCACACATTGATAGATAGATTCAAAGAGACTTTAAGAAAGCAAACAAAATACTTTACTTTCTTATTTAAATTGGTTATTGTTTGTTAACGAGAATTCGTTAACAAGAAGGTAAACAAGAAGATGGAAGGCCCATGTTAAAAAAGACAGAGAACGTCAAAAGCCTTTGTGATTGGCTGTCAATAATCCGAAGGAGAGAAGTTGTATTGAGTTATTAGAGAACTATTAAACCTAAAACGATAATCACCAAGTTGCTGTTAACTCATGATTGAAGAACAAAGGAAAGAGAAGAAGATAATTAGGCTGTTACCCAGATGCAGAAGAATTCTACCTTAAAACAACAAATTCTTTATTGATTGTCGAAAATTCAAAATGCTTTTGAAGATAAATAGAATTGAGCAGGATTTTATTTTTTTCCTTTTTTTTTTTTTTTTTTTTTTTCTTTTTTTTTTTTTAAGGATGAGAATGAGGTTTTTTGAATTAATTGTTACAAATAATAAACTATCATAGGAGAATTTTTACGTGTACTGAAGGTACTTGGTAACATATGTGGAGCCGTGCACCTGTTTAAGATTGATACAAAT
>JAFIDM010000004.1:16492755-16540258 GCA_023159025.1 Thereuonema tuberculata | reverse complement strand
GGAAAGCTATATTTATAGAGATTGACTGTTGTTTTCCGAGGAGAAGCGTACGGAGGAACATGTTTACCAGTATTAACAACTAAGATCGAAATCAACGCAGTCCGAAACATTTGTTATGACTGGCCCAGAAAATGGATCTTTCAAGTCATTTCTAAGCCACTTGTCTCCTCAAAGAATACGCTTACGAATTGCCAAGAACTTCGTGATTGGACATTGGAACAATGGAAGATGATGGTCTGGCCAATAAGGCTAACTACAAATTGTTTTTTAGTAGTGTTTGGAGAACCTTAGGAAACACATTACTAGCCTGTTTTGTAAACTTTTAAAGCATCCTATCAACGATCAGAAAGTTGTGTGATATTTTATTGTAGAATAACACACTATGGAGCTGAACGACCTCGAGCATCTCTTGTACTTGATGCGGAAGTGATTCTGTGATATCAGTCCTAATATTGGAGGTCCTACTTGTATTAATAAAGGTTCGTAATTTTTACCATTATCAATGTATATATTGTAGAGATTTGTATTTTCCCATAAATTTTAATTGAATTTAAAAGTTATTTTAATGGATTTACTTTTTTAACTTTATTACTTAAATTTATTTTATTTATATTCGTGGAATTGGAATGATTTTATTTACATTTTACGGAATTGAAAATCTTACTCAAATCGCTTTAGGTAGGAAAGCATCTTAGGTTTGTTACAATATACCAAAATAATCAATAATCAGGTGACAAAAATAACGGATAGGCTCGAAATTAACTTATCTGTTAAAAAAAAAATTGCTTATCTAGATCTGCTTAAAAAATAATAAGCTGATCCAGTCTGTATAATTTCATAGAATAAATGTTTAATAAATACCATATTGGGAATCAATGATCGATTATCATTAAATTTTGATGAAATACAATTTTTTTCCCCTTTCGCTAGTTTTCGAAATACGTTATTTTTCTTTTCATTTGGAAGTTTACATTGAAAATGAGGATTTGGTGATTTTTTTATGTTGTTCTCTTTTGATGATGTGATTGTTTCAATACGAATTTTGTTATTGTGATTTCGTTTTACAACATGTAGTTACTGTTATGATGTTGTTTACGAGTACGTGCGTGGGAGTTAGCTGCCATCGACCGTATCAGCTTTGTATGAATGTTTAATGTATGTTTGTGTTGGCTAATAACCGGTGGTAATGGAGCTGGGTAAATATTTCAGGAACCCAGTGATAGATTGCGTTTGTTGGATGCCAATGAAATTTTAATCAGTGACTTTTGTTAGCACTTTCAATTGGAACCGTCTTCCCAGAAACCGACTGCGGGTTTCCGTCTGTCTGCTTGGAATTTGCCTCTGAAATTTACATGAAATGGTCTTTCCATTTTCAGTTTTGCTAATGGAGGAAACTGTATTCAGAGTGGGACTCGATTGGCCTTGTCAGGTTATTGTAAAAGCAGACCAATTCACAAATGGAGATAAGTGATCGAGACACACATCGATCAAATAGATGCCTAATATTCTATACCTTTGAGTCGAGACCCTCGGACAGCTGTTTTAAGCTTATTCGGCTCTCTAGATTTGGCTATCTAGCTAACGTAAAGACTCAAGAGGCGAACGAAGGGAAGAGTAATATTTTCTTTAAGGGGTACAAGTAACCCTCAGAAACTAAAGTTAAGAAAATGAAATTAAGCCAAATAAGCTCAAAACAGCTGTCTCAGGTCTGTGCTGGACTCAAAAGGCTTCTTTTTATCATTTCATCTTGAATTGAGTATTTTTTTTTTTTATCTATCAGAGAGTTTTTATTTATTTGCTTTTTTTTTTTCTTTACGGCCAAATGCCTTTTGTGGGCAGGGTTTAGTTGCTGAAGGATTTGAATTCGATAATTTAATGTTGTTTTTATTTTCTTAACTTCAGTTTGTGAGGATGTCAGGTTTTTTAATAAATTGAAACATGTAAATTCATTTTTTTTGGTTTTATAATTTTGATTATTCTTATTTCAGATAAGTGTTGAATTGTAGTTATAATTAGAGAAGGAAAGTTCATTGTAGTTCAAAGCCTACCATGTTCGGGGGAAATAAAAAGTTCCAGATGAACTGAAAGCAGTGACATGATTATTTTAAACGTATATTCAAAGATAATCAGAAAGGGAACCGCATATTTCCAGATATACCAAAAGGACAGCATATCTTTAAGCCAGTTATTATTTCACTCAACCCAAAGTTAGTAAACTTTCTTAATAGTTCAGTAAATTCTCCTCTAGCTCAAAAGATATTGCAAAAAATATTAAGGAGTTTTTGCAGATAATGGACTGAATTATCCGAATGCAATTTATACTGTGGATATTAATCACATGTGTAGAATCACATCTGTTATGAACACAGTGAAAAGGTTTGAATTTGAGTGAAAAGGTTTGATATTTAATTGTGTAACTTATCGATTTACGTTTAAAATATCAATTTAAAAGCGTTTATTAGATTACTACAGTTGATGTATTTTTTATTTCAGTTGTCAAAAGTTGTATTGATAAGATGATGATAATAATCTTAATTAATGGAGAAAGAGAGAAGCAACATTAGAAACTGACAACTTTTTCTGTGTAAAGTTCTTTTTCTTTAAATTTCAAAGTTTCATTAATGAGAGATTTTTTTTTTGCTTGTCTCTTGGTAATAATACGAACGCTTTATAAAAAAATAAAATAAAAAAAAAAGTCTAGTAAATCATTGTTTCATTTTGATCAATTGATTAATATATGTATTTTTTTGTACGGCAACATTTCATTTACTTATTTTTAACTTGGAAATTGATTGAGCCATTTATGAAAACTGTTTCAAGTAACTTCCTATAGTATGAATTTCACTGATATTAATCAAATCATCAAATATGGTTTATTGAAAATTTCCTATTTCGACTGCAATGGTACTGTGGTGATTATCGACTATTGTTCAGAGGACGAAGTCTGATCGATTGCTTTCGGATTAGTTTTGAGTTAAGGTGAGGATTTGATTACAATTTGGTTCTTTGCTGCTGTTGAATTGTTGATTTCAGAACTTCCTTTTTGTTTGTAATTTGTTGCTTTCAAGAATTTACGAATATTTTGTATGAATAATTCAAATTTCAGGACCTCTGAAAGTTCGTGATTCCTTTGTTCTCATGGAAAAGAATAGAGAAAGAATAAAAAGAAAAGCGAAAAGAAAAGTACGAGAAGGAAGAAAAAAAAATATTAGATAAAATATTCTGTTGGAGCTGTTGACAGATTTCGATGTGGCGTCAGTCGGACTTAAGAGGATTAGGCGACTTTCCTTATCAGATGGGAGCCATCTGTGCCGTCAAGTGTCCGTCAGATCGGTGGTCATTAATTCGGTGTCGATGGCGTTATGAGGGAAGGAAGGCGTCATGGGTCGTAGGTGACCATCTACTGTTTCCACAACGAGAAAACCAGTCCAGATTTAGACGAAAAGTGGATTGAACAGGATTGCACTGGGATTTACCTTGTCCATAGAGGAAGCAATATGTATGCTTATCACTTGAGTAAATCTGTTAAAGAAATCTAGACTTTGTAACTTTCTCCATTGTTTGTTCTTTATTATCCGGTTTTAAAAAGCATTTTCCAGTGATGTGGCTACTGCTATTTTAATTCTGGTTTGGCTTTCTTGCAGATTTTCTTTAAATGCTTTTTTTTTTTTAACTCTCGTCTCAAAATTTGTAAACATTGATGTTCACAGATGGTTTAGTAAAGCTGTTGGGTGAAGATGTTCTGCACAATCCCGTTGATTAACGTTTGCTGCTCTGTTGGCTCAATTAATCTTTTCTAGCAAGGTAGAAGCAATGTTACGATAAAAGTGGAAGGTGTTTTCCTTGCTTTAGAATTAGTTTAACTCGAGAGAGCCTAGATACCTTGTATAAAGGCTTTGGGTGCTTCCTATGTGATGATTCAGGAAAGCCACTGTTTAGTTTTGAAAGTAATTAAAAGGAGTTTTGAAATGAAATCATTTGTTGCCACTTCACAATTAGCTAAAATCATTTTTAACTGAAATATATTTTAAACTATAAGAACATATGAGAGTTAGTTTCTTGAACTACAACGAGCGTAGTCTTTAGGATATCATGTATTGATTTCGCACATAAAATATTTAAAATCATTTATTAGTTAGTAATAATTTTTATTTTTCCATAGTTTTGCTAAGTTCTACTGAAAGTCTTATCCACTTTAGCTTATCCACACGTTCGAATAGACAATACAGTTACAAAAGAGAACCGACTGAAAAAATTTCAGCTGAAAAACTGAAGGGGGGAAAAAAATACTTTAGAAAAATTCTCAGTAACTTTTGAGGATCAAATGAGCTCAGTTAGCTTTCGGGATACGATTAAATATGATTAACAATTTCCTATTTGTAAGAATAAAGGAAATGGGCTGGAAATTATTAATAGCAAAATGAATCATATTTAGTTAAAACTGGCAGAACAATTACTCATCTGTTGTCCCTAATAGCAACGAATTTAGAAAAGAGTCTACGAATAACAAGGATCCGTTCATCAATCATGCATCTATTGCGTTGCTAAATCAGCTGTTGCTTTTGTACTGTATTAATTTATTAATTAATTAATTAATCCCAATCGTTGATTAAACAAGCTGTACATGCCTTGGTCGTCGACTCTCAACATTATCAATAATCATTGCTACTCATTTATTGGAGCTTTCCATTATATTAATGGACATCTTCGAATATCTGTACATTGCAGGTCCATTGACAAATGACATCATTAAAAAACTGCCTACGCAAACCAAAACGCCACACTTCGGGCTCGTTAAACTGAAATAGTGGGTCGTTTGCCTCACTCGTTAGCATACATTTATTACGATAGCGAAACAATAGTGGAACTGTTCGCCATTACCGTTATTAAATCGTTAATACGAATTGTGAATACTTGGACTCGTGGCTAAATGCATTGTCTCGCTTAACATTGGACGTCTTTGGTAACAGAATTATTTCAAGGGATAAATCGAACATAGAATAATTGAAAAACAAAATGTCTTTAGAATTTATTTTTTTTTTTAATAAGTTAAGGCGTTGAACCTTGACTAATGAACTAATAGTTTTACTGTTGTAATTCCTCAATGAATACCATAAATACGTAGCTTTATAGAATATCATGTAATATTATAGGAACTTAAGTAGTATTGAAGGGACTCTAAATATAGTGCAGAATAGCATAGTGGTAGTCAAAACATTGTTCGAGTGACAACCATGTAACTCATAGTCTTGCAGTATTTTGTTGGCAATGATTAAATTGTTATGGAGAGGTTCTTTAAGAAAAAACGCTAAGAAAAAGTCTTATATAATATCTACAATTGACGTACTTTTGCAGAGATAAAGAAACATTCAGTTCCAAATGTAATTCTCATGTTACAGGCTTTTCATGTCTTTAATGTCAACATTTTAAAAACAAAATAAAATATTAAGACATTCAATTAACAGAATTCTATTGCCATCAATTTGAACTTTCTTAGCGTTTCGTTTTGTTTTTCGCGAATGATCTGTTAAATTTTTAAGGCTTGTTTTCTAATATTTTGTTTTGATCTTTATTTAAAAAGATTTAAAAGAAAAGAAATTTTGATTTGCATTTTGAGACTATTATGTAAGTCAATGGCTTTTTAATAGTTCATGTAAAGATTAGCTTCCTGGTAGCCATCTAATCTTAATAGTAATTTAAAATAAAAAAAAAAACACTTGAAATCTCCATTTACAGCTAATTTTGAGGTTGCCCATCTACTTCCGTTCTTTTGCTGCAAAGCTCAACCAAAATTTGAGATTCTGTTTTTCGGTTAAACTTTTCTTTTTCAATTCTTTCTTCTTTTTTTTTTATTTAGGTAAAGATTGCCTTCGATATTTTAAAGTAGAATTGAATCTTAAATATTTTTATCCAGTTTATTTTTCTTTCTCCTTTCTGATTCGTTTTTTTTAAAGAGAAATCAATGAAATTTTAATTAAAAGTTTTGATGTTAAAATGAAAAAAAAAAAACGATTTTGTGGGAACGATGGAAGGGTTTGACTTATTTTCTTCTCTTCCGATAATAATGTACCCGATTTTTCTTTAGGCAGATTTTATTCGGAATCTTGAAAATGTGGCGTCGACTTGAGAGAAATACATTCCATGCGACCTAAACCTTTTCAGAAATCCCCTCCCCTCCCGATTTTGCCTTCCACACAAGAGTGGAAGTAATTTGGACTCCCTCTTTGGGTAGGTCTCGTGGCGTCAGCTGTCACTAGAGAAACGACCGTTTCGTGCTTCCTTCTCCCACCCCTTGTGAGCGCAATCGACCTTTCTGCACTCACTACTGGTGTTGGTACCCTCAGAGCAATTGCACAGCTGCAAATGGCTACGACAATCGAACACTCTCCATAAACGACTGAAAATTAAATGAGACACCGTAGAAAACGCTTCGTCCGTCTTGGAAATCTGTCTTGTTGCCTCTTCTTTGTCCAAGTTAACATAGGTGTCATCAAGTATAGTTTTTATGTGTATTGCTTTAATTCTCTTATTAAAGAGCCCAAATTGTCAATTTTCATAATTCGTACTAAAAGCTTTTTGTTACAGTCCAGTAGTTGCTAATGCATCATCAAATTACTAATAAAGCTTTTTAGTCAATAAAAAGACTTAATGAATGGCATCAAAGCATTACTTGACATTAAAGAAAACAATAACAATGGTCAAGGATCTCTCCATTTGTTGATTAGTTAGAAATGCTGTTGATGCTGATTCGGATTAAATACGAAAGTGAAAAGTTCAAATTAAAAAACAGAAGAACATCCAAAATGTGAATGATGTTTCTTGTTATTTCTTCTTATAAGGGAAGTGCGTGACCTCGAACGCGGAGAATTGCACGAAAATGTGCTTAGAATATAAATCGCTCATCCCAAAAACAGTGGTATGAGTCATTCCCACGGAAAATTCAGCTGTTGTCTGCAAAGCGCCATCCGACGGTGGCATGTTGTACCTGCACTACCAAGTACTTAACTCAAGATATTGCCACCGAAGACAACAAAATATTGCCAATCTCTTGATATGTACTACTTTAGGCAACATAAGCTCTACATGAGAAGGATCGTTGATTTTGTAAGACTACAGTGTGAGAAACCACAAGTAAAGTTACACGATGGTTATTTCATCATCAGACTTCCCTCTGTGCTACACAATCAACGTTCTGCACCGAAGTACAAGCCTATGTTACAATACGCTTGGCAGAAGGCAGGTTATGACATTGGCGTACCAATATCGTCGTTTGAAAATGTAATTAGTGTGGCTTTTGATATTGGACTACTTGAATGCGGAAGTGATGTTGAATGTTAAAAGTGGCTTTAGTCAGATGTGCGTATTTTCTGTTCCACTTTGCTTTGACCACTTCATTGAAATCCCACACCTGCACTTTGAAGACTAAATAGCTGTGCAACACTATCGGATCAGTAGGAAACGTTTGTTATTCACATAGCGTAATTATTTTAAGCAGAGGGAAATATAGCAATATAGTCACGACATTGAAATATGTGTTTTTGGTCCCATTATTTCGATATTTTGTTTCTTCGCGTTACCAAAGTTCCTCTCTTGGACCTTCAATAGGGGATGATTCAAATGTATCTCGTGGTAAGATGTGCAGTTTTGCATGAGAATGACTCATACCGCTGTTTTTGGGATGAGCGATTTATATTCTACGCACATTTTCGTGCAGTACTCAGCGTTCGAGGTCACGCACTTCCCTTGTTAGAGAAATTGAAAGTGTAGATGTCAGTTAGAAGAGTTTTTAAAACAGTGTTATAATGTTTATAAATTAAATATTTTTAAAATTTCTATATTGTGAGAAAATTATATAAAAAGTGATGTGCTAATATAATATTTTTTTTTTTTTTTATCAGAATAAGACATTGTAATGGACCATTTTAATGGTATTGCCCCATACAAGATGAAGTAGCATCATAGATTCAAAACATCCCTTACTGCTCGATTGTAGTGGCCAGTGGCCGTTTTTCCCAACTGTTCAATTTCTCTAAATACGCAGTTGCCATACAATTTCAGTCATATTCCTAGAAAACTCACGTTTATTACTTTTTCTATAATTTTGGAATTTAGGGGAGGAATTAAAAACAGAATTTTTTTAATACTAAAATTATTATGATATATCAACTTTTATCATGTAAATAATTACATTGAAATAAACATCAAAGCAAAGATAAAAGCGAATAACATGAGTTTGAAGGAAAAAACGAAATTGATAACTTACGTAAATCTTTATGTAAGGATTCAAATGAATAAAAAAAAAAAGCTTTCATAGTCACATCACTGGAATGTTGAATATTGATATAAAGTGGCCCGTCCTCCTCCCCGTTACTCATTGTAGTGTGTGGATGCATTGTAGTGTGTGGAGAACCAATAGGATTGTGGTACTGTTGGTTTAGTGTGGTTAGAGAGAACATCTTTTGGACCTTTCTTTGAAACGGACAGCCATTGATGGGATGGAGACAGCCAAGACACAATCTGAGATAACAGAATATCCCTCTCATCTGACAAGTGAGATGTCAAGATTATAGAAACATATCAAAGGAAGTGTGAATTGTCTCGAAGACCTGGCTAAAATCGTCCAATGGAAGTTGTGTTACATCCGAAATTGCCAAGCACTGTTCAATTTTATCAGCACATCAACCCTTTAAGTCATAGGATAGACTCTCTTACGATTTATCGTGTCTCAAGTAACTGGGAGATCAGCAACTGTAACTCCTGAAGCTAATAAAATGGAAGTATTAAGAAGAAAAATTTGAAATGGCTTCATCAGAGATCCCTTTATGCAAGGAAAATTCTCTTTTCTGCTGAAATCCGCCTAAAGCTAACTCGCTACTTGTACTGGTCAGGAAAGAACATGGAACACGATAGCATCCACGATAGTAAAGGGGGATACCTTAGTTTCATCAACTAGTTTCTTTTTCAGATTGAGATACTTTAGAATTCTTTAAATTTAAGATACAGAAGTCACTTAATTTAAGCACTTTAACAGTGGAATAAGTAGAGTAAAATGTTATGCAGTAGCATACTGTCAGATTGCAGATATTTTCGATGTCACAACAAAAGTATTTTAAACTTAAAAAGTTAAAAAAAAAAAAAAAAATCACTTTTTTTTCTTAATATTTAGAATGTGATTATGATGTCATGTGTGTTTGAAATACGTTTTGAATGTTTGGGCAAATGTTGAGTTTTTTTTCCCTGAGGTGGAAGAACGAGAGAGAGACTTTGACGGAAGAAATCGATTTCTCCTTTTCTGGAAAATGCAGAATTCATATTCCTTACGAATATTGAAGAACCGTAGAAGAAGGGAGGAGGAAATGGAGGCCACGTTGGCTTGTTAGGCATAACTATTGCTATGCTTCTCCCATCATCGAACCTTCCCGTCCTTTCTTCTCCTCTTTATTCAGAGAAAACGAAACGTATAGAATTAGTTTTAAAATAACAAAATGGGGAATTAAAATTTTAAAAGACAATAAGCTTTACTTTTATTAATCTGTTGTTTTATCTTTTCCAAAGTATCTCGTCTCATCCCAGTCGTTCTTTCTTGCAAACCCAAACTTCGATCTTCTTCATGTAATCATTTCGTTGCTTGTTGGTATAGAAGCAATTTAAATTAAAGAAATTAAATATAAAGTAAAACCGAAAATCATTGCGAATTTAAAACATCAGTCGAAATATTCAGTACTGAGGTAGTCCGTCCATAGATTGATCTAAATAACACTGACCATTTTTACTAGTTTAGAGTAAATATACTCTTGTATTGTCCAGGAAAACTTTGATTAAAAAAAAACAAAACAAAACAGAGACACTGAATTAGACAGTTTTATGACGATGGGAATTAAATTGGGCGAACGACGCAGTGCTTAACGAAAACGTTTCCGAAACGTGTTCTTGTTTTTTATTGTTTTTTCAATTCAGATGTTGTTTTTGAAATATTACTATATCGTAATGGGGTCGGACGGCTTAGTTTTAAACAGGACTATAAGTTGGTCTCAACCCGCAGGATTGGTTGTTTTATTACTCATAAAACTGAGAGTCTGCGCAGTTGTTCAGTGGTCACCAGTGGCCGTTTTAGCCAGCACCAAATCGTTTTTGAAGTGTGCAAATTCGATTCTCCTATAAAACTTGGAATTGTCTATTGCAAAATGTCGTAAAAGTGAACTTGCTTCAGAGGTAATCACGGTCTGTGCGTCCACACACCCACACTTTTCTCTATTATGATACGATTATGTTCTCTGAATACAAGAAGGGGAAATTCGTTAAAAACCTCTGGTCTTGAGTCCCATTTTCTCTGATTTGCCCACATCATCGGCTTACAACAGTTGGCGGCTCCCAATCATTTTGACCGGTTTGCCAAAGTAATAATCGTACGACCGCCGCCTAATTCAAAGGCCCGGCGGAACTCTGCCGGACGTCCACCTTGAGGCCAAGAAGCTTTATTTGCGGCGAGGCTCCATTAACCTTGGTTGTCCCGTCATCATAAACCACCACCGCCGGCAGAGACGACGATCGCCGACTTTGAATGGTGCCACATCATCCCAATTGACACCGGCGCCGGGACGTTCGCTGATCGTCATCGATTGGCCCCCGCCATCCAAGAGCAGATTGTGACGGCATGCCATCAACGAATTCATGTTGCCGGCAATGCATTATAATCTGCCGAAAGTAACTGGATTTCGCTACTGACCTTTTGGTCTTTGTAGCTGGGGATTCTTTTGCACAGCTGAGCGATTGCCTTCGCCATCATGTTATCGATTACTTCTTCCTTGATAATACGATTGTCTGTTTACGAGATGAAAACTGCTAATTTATTTATTTAATAATAAATAAATAAATAAACTAGCTTGGCTGCTTAACTAAAAATAACTTACTTCGACAACATCTGTCATATTTACACAATGTATATTTTGAATAAATGTTGTCTTTCGGGGCCTGCGGTGAAGTGAGGTGTTTTCGCTAAAATTTGTTAGGAAATGATTGTAAATTGAAGTTAGGGAAATTAGCGACTGATCAAAGGAATAACATGAAAAACAAAACTTGATTGACAGAAATGGACAAGAACGGTTTCAGTTTCTATTTGATTTCCAATTAAGCGCTTTAGGCGTCTGAAAACATAAACAACTTCATCCGAAGACTAACATTTTATGTTTTTGCATTGTATCTGCATAGTGTAGCCCATATTCTGCAACGGAAAGGATACGCAGTTTCAAAACTTATTCGATTGCTTTTGTAAACCAAATTTGATTAACTCGACGATCTTCACCTAAAAATCATAGTTAATCTTCATTTCCTTATATAACTATTTACATATGCACTATTTCGTTCTGAAAGATTTCTGAACTACAGTCGAACCTCCATATATCGAAGTAGCAAATTGCTGGAAAAAAGTTCGATATATAGAAATTTTGATATATAGAATTTTATCATAATTACTCCTAAAACATTAAAATTAAAGCTAATTTTCGTATACGAAACTCAATTTCTAATTTATTTGCGAATCACATTAAATGAAAGTTAATATAGATAATTAAAAAATGGCGTAATATGAAAGCTTTATTGAGTACTACATACCTTTTAAAAAAACAATAATCCAGACAGCGGTTACAATGATTCCAGTTACATTTTTTTAAAAAAACTTCAAATATCTTGCTGAACAGCCAGTTTTGCGGAAAGTTCAACAAAGAAATGTTCGCTTTTATTCAGTCCACTAAAAACTTCATCAGGAACATTTTCCGCGAATTGAAGTCCACGACGTATTGTTTCAAACGTTTCTCGCATTTCTTTTTTCGATGGCTTGGAAATGTTTTCAGATTCATTTACTTCCTCTGGTTCTTCGATTTCTTTTTCAGTTTCATGAAACGAACTCAGTATGTCTTCGTCTGTAGGATAATCAGCAACGGCATTCCGATTTTTATAATAGTCGACACTGTGCTTGCGGGAATACCGAATTTAGCTGAAATGTCTTTCTTGCGTATTCCGCTATCTACATTCTTCAATAATTCAACTTTCCACACTTTTATCCCAACAAGTCTTAAAATTTTTTTTCGATATATAGAGATTTTTTCGATATATAGAAACAGTTTTTCTATGTAATGAACATGGAGATTTGCTAAGAGTTCGATGTATAGAAAATTTCGATTTGTGGAAGTTCGATATATGGAGGTTCGACTGTACTTCAGGTACATCAAATGTTTTAAAAGTGTTTTTCATAATAAAGCAAAATTCGGATAGATTGTTTATATTTCTTTTTTTATTTTTTATCGAGCATTAGTTGTGTTATTATATTGTTTTATCATATTTGTTATGAAATTCAAAATTTATGTGCATTTCGAGGTCAGAAATACCCGTCTGCTCCTCAAATGTATTTGAAGAAGCTCAAAAATCGTTTTGAACGAAATAGTGTATATAAAGAGGTTGTACAAGGAAATGAAGATAAAAAAAAATTGATTGCTTATACGTATTTGCAGTTTATAATTATATATTTGTAATTGTTTATAATTGTAAATAATATTTTAATAGTATTGAAATTGTGTATTTTTTCGTTTTATTTTGATTTGGCCAAAACAGTAAATTCCTTTTAACTAGCATTGAATGTTTTGTATTGCAAAATGGATGGTAAAAATTAATTGGAACTGTACAGTGATACAAGGATTTTGAAACTCAATTAATAGAAATAGATAAATTCACAAAGTTTAGAGGGAGCCATCCGCACAGAATCGCATCGTCCACAGAAGAGCCAATGGTAAAACAGCAACTTCTCATTCCATTTTTCTTTTATTTATCAACTGTCATCAATAAATAATTTATACACCTTGATTCTATAAGCGTGATAACGATTTCTTTCTTTTCAATAAAGCAATAGTTGATCGAAATGAATAATTTATTTTTAGATGTGTAACTTGCTTTATAATATTGATTAGATAAAAATACTATTTTTCTTTTGGTAGTCGTAAGAAAATATTAATATTATAAATCTGAAGTCTGCAAATATCATACTTTTTGCATTAAGAAATAACGGAAAATATTATTGTTATTACGATTCTGGTATTTTTTTTTAAATCTCTTAGTTATTAAATAATGTTATCATGAGGCGAGATGAAATTATCAAGAAGTTCTTAATAAATAAACTTAGAAAAGTTTTATCTATTAATATCTTAATAAACTATTGGATAATTTATTAAGATATTAACTGATAAAACTTTTCTAAAGTTTTGTTTATTAAGAACTGTCTTTGTAATTAAAAATTATTATCTCGCATAGTAATAAAAAGAATATTTCCATTATTTTTCAATACGAAAGTTGTAAAATGTTATTGCAGAACTATTAAAAACATAGAATTGAAAATATTGATCAGCTATAAACAAATAAGACGTCATATTTACAACATTAAAAGAAGTAGGATTATTTAAAAAAAAATAGAATTTACATCTAATCATAGAGAGGAAGAATCATTCTGAAAATATCATTACTTTTTCATAAACTAATGCCTTGTTGAAAAGAAAGAAATTGTTAAAATGGGTAGCATTTATGGAATAAAAATATATAATTTATTCATTGATGATACTTGACAAATAAAGGTAAAAATTGGAGTGAGAAGATACTTGATTTTACGATAGGATACCGATATTATGGCTGACTCCGGATGTGAGTGGCTCCCTCTATAAACATTACAAAACTGCATTTAGATCCCTCTTGCATACAACCACGGTACAATTGCAAGAGAAATAATTAAAGTTTTATTATTCTTTTAATTAGATTACTAATTTTTAGACATAATTAACTATTTAACTTGTAAAGTATTAATGTACAAAGAGCTGTGGATATGGTTTGCGCAATAGGTTAAAAAAAAATTACTGGAATTATCATGTTTCTTAAAATTATGAAGAGGTTATTTCAAATGGCTTTCCTTTGTTCTATCTCATTCAATACTGGCTCATTTGACTCACTGTTAATACTAAGCCAAGGGTTTTTTTTCTTGGTCCTGTTTTTAAGCTTTATTAGATAATATACAAAAATGTATGAGTTTTAATGGTAAAACATTTGATAACAAAAAAGGCACTTAAAGAAGTTTTTTCGTTATTATTTATTTATTGAGAATTTGTAACGCCATCGCAAATTTCCAGCTAATAATAATCGAGAGTTCATTCCATTTAATGGTTTCATTATTAATATTGTTACCGAAGGCAATTAATTATCATTCTATTCTTTTTCTTTGTTTCCATTGTGAATATTAATTCCATAAATCTTTTTATTTTGGGTGGGTGTGTTATTTTCAAACTCGACCAGTTCTCCTTTGTCGGTGTATGACGTAAAATTATGATGAAAGCCTGAGATAAATCAAAACTGATATTTTCTTTATATAAATCGGTCATAAATTCGAATAACGGATGAAGCCGATGCAGCGACCGAGAAGAAAAACTGGGCTAAAAATAATCGATTTCTTTCTTTACGATGGCACTGATTGCTTGGTTTTCATGATTTACGTAATGATATATCATAAAATTATTTTGACACTATCACTATATTCAATAATGTCCCCGATGTAAAAGGCAAAAAAGAAAATAAAGTATTTCGACACCATTTTATAATATGCTTTAGAAATAGAAGTTGCCTGAGCCAAACACAGCTTAAGTAGAAGTAGCTCATTGTTAAAATGTATTTTATTATTTTTGTTTATATTAAATGTACTGTATATAATATCATAATAAGAGAAAAAAAAATAAACTTTTAACTTGTAATTCAGCATTTAGTGGAAGTTTTGGTTCATCTTGAGAACAATCGATAATGAAATAATTTATTTTACTACAAATTTCTCTGTTAGATTTAATTAAATATTAAAGAATCGTTACGAAGATCAGTTCATATATATTATATCCAGGGTGGTTTTTAAACTGTGGGGATAAACTTCGGGAGTTGTTTCGTGGAAGGACAAGGAACTAAATGGGTCCTATGGTCAGATATCCGGAAAAGCACAGTGACTTCCCAGTATAGCATTTATTACCTTACATTGCTAAACAGTAGGGCACATATATCTGTCTGAGCATGTAGTGTGCCATGCATGCCACAGTAGGTACTCGAATTGGCTCCATGTGCCTCGACACAAGACTCAATACGTCGCATCATTGATTGATGTATCCTTTCGAAAGTTCCAGTCTTTAGCCGAACAGTGTCACACTTGCAGACAATTTTCAGATGGCTTCAGAATATCCTCGAACAGAGATACGTATGCCCTAGCAATGTAATGTAATAAATGCTGTATTGTGGAGTCACTGGGCAATTTCGGGACATATGTTCACAGGACCATTTCTGTGCCTTGTTCCCCCCAAGAATCAAATCCCGAAGTTTGTCCCCAAAGTTTCAAACCACCCTGTATATAGAAAGAGATTAAACCAAGGACTTGTATTAGAAATTGCTTATTTCGATGTTAAATAAAATATAAATATTTATTTATTTCGTCTTTCTTATGGGTCGTAAAGAAATTACGTGGAAATAGTTTTCTTTTCGATGTGTTTGACCAAGAAGAGACAGGAAAATAAAAATAAATAAACGTCTTTGGCTTCTCAGATCTTCTTGATATTAGAATGAGTTAATTATTCAGGATCCACTTAACGACGTTTGCAAAATTTTGGTTGGTCGGTTTGATTGACAAAAATACACAAAAAAAGCTACTGAGATCTTTTGGGATCTTCAAGTCAAACTTTTTGCTTCGAGTTCGAATTGTTTTGAAGATCAGTGGACGATGAAGATTGAGGAAATTCTTAAGAAGCAAAAATATTTATTATTCCTGACTTGAATTATTCAGTAATTTAGGCCATTCTAATTCAAGAATTACCTCGAAATGAAAATCCCGTAATTCGTAGGAAGTTTTTGAGATTTAGGTCAGTTAATTATCAGGAACTAGATTCAGCAAATTAAAAAGTACGAATTAAAGTAAAATTATTCATTTTCATTTGATCCTTATAAATCTGGCCAAGGCGATTCTAATTTGGTTTCTCCAACTACAGCCTTCGGAAAACTTTTTTTTTTCTTCCTAAAAGCAAGCCGCGCCTAGAACGATCAGTTGAAACGCTGAGTAGGTTTTAATAAAAATCTTTAGGTAACAAGACTTTCGATGATAAGTTATTCGAGGAAAATAATGATTTTTTTTTTTTCCATTTTCCATATTAGTTTGCGTTTAAATTATTCATTAGCTTAGAGCATTGCAGTTTCTTTTCTGTCCGTCCCACCCTCTCTCACAATAAGTTTATGGCAACGGTTGGCGCCTGTTTCCACGAAAGCTCCGTCCTTTAAAATTAAAAATCGCTTTCGAACTTTGCAAAAATCAGCGGAGATATTTGTATGGGTCTACAAGTGGTCTTTTGACAGTTATTAAAACAATGGCATTTGATTAATTGTGCTGCGAGGGGTGGGAGGCAGATTAAAAAGCGCGGGCCTGCCGATCTGATGGATTGGTCGGCCGTCCTCTGCTCGACCTCTGCTAACAAATACACTCGGCTTCTAATACAGTCGTTTTCCGAAGGGCTGATCTGTTCATAATCGGACCGAAATATCGGAATTTATGTCGACCAAGCATCGTGGGCCTCGCCGCCATTATAAATCGTTTGTATCTGTGATAGATTGTTTGCGAATTGTGCCGCTAGAGGGTTTAAAGTGAACTCGCGGTGGAATTGAATGGTTTACAAAAATTGGCCTAAAATATTTTTTACAAATATTTATAAATAATGTTTGCTGATATTACCTTTTTCCAATGAAAATATTTTGAGTCTAGAATTTAATTAAAATTATACGTTAAATTTTGATATTTGCCTAAGTGTGGAATGTCTTTCTTACGAATGTGTTCTGTAGTTAAAATTAAATAATTTTATTTAATTATTTCAATTTTTTTTTTATATCGTACTTGGTGGTTTGATAACAAATTCACAGGACTTACCATTACTCACAACAGTATAACCTATGGCATCTGACTTAAAGATGGTCTTCTCTGGTTTTCGACTACCAATCTTCTTCAAATATCGAGAGCTCAGGCAAGCTTGGAAGTGAAGTATCGTTTATCGCACCAGGATGGTATGAAGCAACAAACAAAAGGGTGGACACAGATAGCAAGTACATTGATATTCATAAGGAAGTGAAGAATATAAAAGGCATGTCGAAGCGTAAAAACTTAATAATCAGAGCCAGATAATCTTTCCAGCTATATTTTCTTTTATCGTTGAAGTTAAAATATGTGGCCAGCATATCTTAGCCATTTCCGCCTCCATGTATACAATTCCCGGTCAAGTCAGATGCATAAGCTAGTAAGGTGGCATTTACCCACGGTGACACTACAAAGGGAAGAAATGATTACAGGGATTAATAGATAAGAAGGAGGGATGTGTTTTATAATAAGCAAGAACATGAATGTAGATTAATAAATCCTCTTTTTATAAGAGCTAAAAATAAAAATATATTTACTCACATGTAAAAGAACGTGTACTATACACATGTATTTATCTATCAACAAAAGACATAGGTGATTGTTTCTGAAATAAAAAGATTAATAATGATATTAAAGCAATCTCAGAATGAAATCACTGGATCATAATAAGAGAACACAAACTTTGTCTTCAAAAGGAGCGAAGTGTTGAAATTGTTATAATAAGGACCAAAAAAAAAAAAAAAAAAAAAACTAGAACATGTTTTGAAAAAGAAATGTCATGACTTTTTAAACATTTAAGCATTAATATCAATAAATGAGAAGAGATTATCAAACCGTACATTGGATTTTAAAAGAAAATAGACTTGAGAGGAAGTTTTTAATTTTATTCATGTATTTAGATTAAGAGGAAAAAAAAAAAAAAATCTTAATCCTGTTTCCGTAAATGCCTTCAAAAGCATCTCTTCCCCCACCCCCTACTTTATTTAAAAATAATAAATTAACATAAATGATAAAAGCATTTTCCAAAATTTCAACAGGGGCATTACAATTACTGACCCATTAATTGAATTTGGTAGGGCAGATGCCTTTGTAGGTGTTTTTTTTGCTTCTCCGTCAACGCAAACGAAAGTTTTTCTTTGTACTGATACAACTTATCGAAAATGCAAAGACACTCTTCATAATCTAACTTTTATCATTGCTATTGTTATCCAATCCCTCAAAGATGGAAATCGAAATAAAGATGTTATCATGGGTTCGTTCTCTCTGTTCTTATCGAGATGACGACTGGATAGATTGAGTCGTTGGGGGAGAAACCCATGACTGGAGGCTGATGTCAAGGAAAAAAATATGTAATGCAATTAATAGGGGATCTCAAAGGAGGAATTTTTCTTGTTAAAAGCAGATATTTTTCTCGAACTCGGGCTAAACTTCAAGTGATATTGAGCGAAATAATTGAGCTTTGATATTTTAGGAGACGTGTAGTTCCTTCTAATACGATTTCAGATGGACTGATTTTTGTATTGGGTTAATTAGCAGAGTAGTTTTATTCAAACTAAAATAGATCTTTTATTGTTTTCATTAGATAAAGAAAAAAAAAGCTTGATTAGAATTAATAGACTAAGCCATCGAAAGACGGGAGTAGCTGCATACAAATGTATTTTTATATTAATTCTGGTAGTGTTTCTATTCTGATCATTCTTCATTTACCCATAATTCTATATTTACAACGGCATGAACATTAACAAGTTTACTCCGATTCTTTTACTCGAATCCAATTTACAAAAATAAACAACCCTACTTAAAACTTACTACAACATTTATTTTAATGCAGATATTTAAATACAGTGTAATCTTAAACGAGTTGTAAATTAGTATTGTTTAATCTGAAAATACGATCTATGATCACTAACAAATGAATCGGCTCTTTTTAAGCAATAGATAGGTACGCATTCTTATATTTTAAATGATGTTTAACGCTAAAAATTATAAACTACTAACATGTTATTTGAATTCGCTTTAATATTAAAAAAAAAAATGTTTTAAAAAAATAAATATTTTTTTTAATTATTAAAGGCTTAGTGGGTGGCAATTGAAACTGAAATCTTATAAAAATACAACACATTTACAAATTAAATATTATAAAAATAAATAAACATATATATTTCTATTAGTTTTTAAACAGAAAGCTTGATCAGCAGAGTGTAAAAATACTTCCACGTTTAAGATATCTTCTGTTAGCTGTTAGATATCTAAGAATGAATGACATCATTGTACATTTTTTTCTCTTCTAACAGAATCTGTTAAATAGAATATATAAAACATATATATAGAATATGTATATAAAATGATACTAAATCCTCTATTCCGTTCAACAAATAAAAAGATACACTATAATTAAGAAGATATTTCAAAAGGAGTTAGTAAACAAAGCAAATTTATAAAATAAAATAGAGGTTTTAAATCTATTTTACGTTCACGTGAAATACGAATGGTTTCCTCTAGAATTAACATTTTTAGATTTTGTTATTAGAGATTGAACTGGTAGAATATATGAATGAATGAGCTGCATACGATTTCCTAAGAAATCAGGGTTTTATTTCAATTGAGCTTAAAGTCAGTACAGTTTCTTTCCTGGGTCCGACAAGTGGCCGATTGGTCTTCAAAACCTGCGTCCTTGTAGACAAGGAATCACGACAGCATTACTTTTGTCCTTCTTTACTTTTAAACCTAAAGAATGATCGGTTCATGAATGGAGTACAGCGACTGCCTCAGAATTCGGGTTTTCTATTTAAGGAATTTAATTACAGAGATGTCTTTAAAAGTATTTTTTTTTCTTGTATTTCTGACAATAACTGCGAGGAACAAAAAAAATCGCAGTTATTATCTGAAATATTACTTGAAATTCTGAGGAAGATTCCTTTTAAGAATTAAAGAATGCTCTAGGATCAAAATAAAATGTAGTATTAAAGTATAACCTTTTTTTTTTTTTCAGCCCTTGATACCTTTAGGTGAATTGAATTTGCCTTGAATGCATTGCAGAGAGATTTCAACTGAATTTGAAACAAACACTCGACTAAATTGGAAGCCGAGGTTCAGGGAAAAATTAAATAAAAAAGAAAGACTTTTTTTTTAGTTTTCTTTCTACATTCCTGGCAGGCATGAGTTCGTCTCATAATTTTAAGAAAAAAAGTACTTATGATAAGGTCTTTACAATGAAGGCAATTGATTCATATTGGTTGTATTCTGATCACTTTATTTCATTCCAGCTTTGTAAGTTTGAATTTTTCAACTGTACAAGTTTATATAAAAAAAAAAAAAAAACTCATTAAAGTTTTATGGTTATTGAACTGCATTGCTTGCATTTTCATTAGTCTGGATTTATTTTTTTTTTGTTTTCTTTTCTGGATATAGTTTCTGTGTTTGTAGAACCATTTCTCGATGAACTGTGCCGAGTAGGTTGTTACTTTTTTTCCCCCCACTAGCATTCATCTTCAAATAAAGGTTTTTACAATAGCAACTGCTGTCAGGTGCAGTCCTGACATCTGGTTTTTTTCGAATATTGGAGAAACTGATTGAATGTTAAAGTGAATCGAGGAAAGATTTCTTCCTTTTTCCGATTCAACAAATCCATTTCAATATCACTGGTATTTTCGTGATAAACAGTATTTGGATATTTCCGTTTTGAAAAAAAAAGAAAAAAAAAAAAAAACCCATGGAGATGGCGAACACTAGATTTCTTAATTTCGTTCTGTCCAAAAAAGATCTTTTGATTATAATTAAATATTGGAGGAAAGTAGTTCTGTTAAAGTTTGATTAAAAAAAAAAAAGAGAATCTGAAGTAAGAACGACTGTCATTCACGACAGATAATTGAACACTGGAAGAATGGTTTAAGGATGAACTTATTTTTCAAAGAAACTTAGACATTTACCGCTGTCTTATAACCTTTGAACCATTGAACGGAGTTTCTTAAAACTTGACTTATATAAAAAAGAAAAAGATACCTTTAACTTGAAAAAAAAAAAGTATCCATTTGAATTCCGGCGAGACAACATGAATTCTATTAATGAATGATTTTGAACAATTATATAGAAATTGGATTTAGAGGACTAGATGTTAGCATTTTCTGATTTAAAGCATTTGCAGCAGATGAAATTTTGCAAATAGATAACTTATGTTTCATTGTTATTATCAGTACAATTACAGAGACGTTGAATTCTTTTAAAATATCTTTAAAAAAAAAAAAAAACAACGTTTCAAGTCTTTCGGCAACTTGTACCTGAAAAGTGCCAGTATTTCTGAAACAGTATTGACTGGTGAACTGTTCCCGTGCTTCTGTTTACATCAATTGGCAGAATGGTGGTGATATGGGACCACTCAAGCCAGCTACAGCCGATCAAGCGCCGTTGACAACTAACAGCATGTAGAGAATAAATATACAGGGAATACAACTGGGTGACTATCCTTAGTATGTCGCAGGTTACCTGAACAGGACCCTTCTCTCCAAGGCCTTTAGAACAGACGTCCACGTTCAGTACCCATGTGGATTGGCACCCGTAGACAAAAGCGCCTTGCGTTTATGTAGGAAAATCACCATTGTATCATAGAAGATTGGCAGAAACTTTTCTTCTCTGATGAATCACAGCTATTCCGAGTGGATGGACGGTGAAGGATTAGATGAACCTCCACAGCTTATTTTAGGCTACTAATGTGGTCGAATATTCCTTTGATGCAACTAGTGATTTTGTCCATTGTTGCAAAACATTTTCACCCTTTTATGACAACATTTTGAGGAGGCTCCGGTGTGTTCCCATAGGATAATGCGCGGGAATTATGGGAGTTGGGTCGAATATAAGAGTGAATTCCAGATCATAGATTTGCCTCAATCACGTTTGCATGATTTGAACCTCACAAAGCACCTTTTGAAATGATATGAACAGAGGAATTCGTTTGAATGCGCAACCAACAATTGCAGTCCAAGTTATAGGAGGCTCCACTGATAACTGGTATCCAACCTCATCCACCTTCTAGAATCACATCGATTCTATATGAGGATGTACAGCTGCAGTAATGGCCGCGAAAGTGCTGGATGGGGACAACGTGATATCCGCTATTAGGTTGATATCATAATAATTGGATTGCAATGTCTTTAGAACACAGAAGTTCTAGATTGCAGTTTGAAAATGAAGTAAACGTATTTACTATTTGTATTCATGGAAATTCAAGTATTTAAAAATAGTTTTTGAAAATATCAATATTTAGTTTTTCAACTTGCTTTTTGTTAATACTACGAAATATTTACAATAGAAACAGGTAAAAACTTAAAGAAGACTATGTAAAAAGACTACTACTAATAATAATCGTTCTTCAATAGCATCGTAATTATTTATAGCTTACTGCAGGAAGCTGAAGTTTTGAAGATAAGTTTTGTTACAGCCTGAATTTTCTGTTAATTTATTGTATAGATTAAATGCTTAATTAATAGTCTGTAAAGGATAAGCCCATAGATGTTATCTATGGAGCCGATAATCTTGACGACTTAAGTACCTGCAGAATTAGTCTGTAGGCTAAAGCACAGTGGATTTGATAGCATTATATACGAGAAAAATTTTTTGTTAATATATAATGTCATCAAATAAGTCTCTACAAATAGGTTATTTATTTATTTATTTATTTATTTATTTATTTATTTATTTGTTTTCTTCTATAGTTACTTTTTTTTTTCGAAAACAAACATTTATTTATTACAGAGACCCTTTTCAATTCATGGTACAATACAGCAGACTTTATTTTTCAGTTTTTCGTTTCTATGAGAGTTCTCATCGATCAAATTAATGATATTTAAGATTTTGTCTTTCACATAATAAATTTTGTGATCTTAATAAGTTTTGGCTGATTAAGTATCAATGAACATGTCTTGTCCAGTTTTCTGATTGACAGTGCCTGATTGTGTTTGAACAGCATTTACTTACAGTGCACAACAGTGAAGATTTTAGTAGAAATGGCATCTGACTGCAGAAAATTATTGTCTCGTTTTAAATATAAGCTAAAATTTGTTGCATTTAAAATACCATTTTTAAGTGAAATATTTTTTGAGTTTGGAAGTAATAATTATATCATTTTCCTCAACTGTCTCATTAATATAACATTTGATTGTAATTTAGATATTTGCTTGTGTCTAAGTTCGGTGAGATTTCTGTAAAAACGTATTTTTCAAATATTACATAGCATTAAAATCCTGGTTACAGCCAGATTCTAAATGCAAATTCGAAATTAATGTTATATAACACTGGAGCAACTTCCAGAAGAAACAGTTTCATTTTAAAATTGTGTACCTGTGAAGATACTATATTAAATAATACTTACGCTCCAGGTCCACCTTGAGAGGTTCAGCAAAACAAGCAGAGCATCAGGAAGAACCAGCTCTAGACCCTCTAATGCGTGATCACTTTATGATTGTTGTATTATCACGTTGTAATTTACCAGTTACGCAATTGACAGTCTACGTTTTCCCAAGTAATTTGCCCTTGGGCTCACCTTTGCGGTCTGGCTTCATGTTGGTCGTAATGTTTTTGAATGGTCTGGTTAAATTTATTCTGCGAAATTTTCTATACAAGAGATAATGTTGTATCATTTATCAATATCAGTTTAGCTTATTGATTGATATTAATGTCTTTGAAATAAAAACAAAATACTACGCCTGTATGAATTTACCAATGGAATTGGGAGTTCTTTTATTGGAAAAAATGAATCTGTTATCCATATTGGTATTATTCTTAAGCTATGACTAGTATAGTGCTGTGTTATTTCATTGCTTTCTTTTATAATAAATATCTTTATCGTAACGTGTTTTCCACGGGACAAAAATAAAATTACCTTTTTTTTTTTAAGTAATGGGATGTTTTGTTTTTTCTTATTTCCTCTTTAATTTTAGGAAATACCATAAAATTACAGAAAAAAAAGTAGGATGGGGTTAGTTTTTTCCCCAAAATGACTTCGTCGTTATCCCTTAAAAATCCGGGGATAGATGGGAATTTTTTTTTATTTTTTTTATTACAGTGGGATGTCATAAATGTAGAATTTATATTAGATCCTTGCCAGGTTATTGGGAGGGAGAAAGAGGTTATGAGAGAGGGTGGAAAGAAGCAGCAATAAAGCATTCTTTTCGTCATATATGCAGATGCATTGCTAAAAAGAAAAAATAAATAAAAAAAAAAAGCCTTTATAATGCTAAGACTCTGTTTAAGGACGGAATCACAAAATACTGCCTCGCTGCCAAGTGGATTTTCTCATACTTTCCATCTTAATTTTTCTGGAAGTTTCTTGGCGTTTCCTTCCCTGAATCCCACCTTTCCCTGGTAATTGGATAATTTTTTTTCCTTCCCGTTTCACTGTTTCCCTCCCTTTATTTTTGGTTTCTTTTTTGTCCGTTGATAAATCTGTCAACTAATCTCATCTCCGACCCTCTCGTAAATATTACTTTAATTTTCCAACTAGTCTTCGAAGAAATCTTCTTTACAGAGGAGGAGGAAAAAAGGTGATGGGATGGAAAGGATTAAAAGAAAAAGACTGAAAAGTTCATAAGGACTGTTTATTATCCAAAGGCTAATCCCCTTTTTTTCCTTTTGTTTTGTTTTATCAAGATTAAATTTTTATAAGAAACGTTATGCCTTCTTTTCTTTGCTTAAAAGTACCGTACTCTGTTAGTAATATTTATTTCTTAGCTGAAATACCTGTTCTTCGTATGGGTTACAAAAGAAAAAAAAAAAAAATGTCTGATGTTGATAAGAAAGAAATTGAAATTGAGAGATCACTTCGAAACTTCTCAATTGGTAAGAAAATCATATGACAGATACAAAGTAATGATATATTTGAATTTTGTAATTCGAGATCCCTCCTTATGAAATTAATATCGAGATCGGAGAATATAAGACTTTCCACCCTTTCTCTCGTCTCCACATCAAACCCTTTCACATCAACCTTCCGTAGTTGGTAAAAAATCCCGAGATCAGTGCAATTTATTGTTATATTCTTATTGTGCAATGCGGAAACCCCGTAGAAGTATACTTCAAAAATGCTTGTCAATCCTCTCGTCCTCTTCCCCTTCGTTTACACCCTTTTATGGCTCAATATCGAAAATTCGATCAAATAACGCCATTTCAAATTGGACAAAGAACACTCGTGTCAAATTTCGTGTTTCCATCTCAAGCGATTTTGGAGATGCGCATATCCTTCAAGAAAGGTTGGCCCCTCCCCCCTTCTACACCTTCTACCATAACTACACCGAAAACCTTTAAAGATGTTCTTCAACAATGTTTGCCCATTCCCCCCCCCCTTAATTTTTAATTTTGACAAAAAGCATTCACGATAGCTTTAAACTCTTCAAGCCTCCACCAATTCTCTCCACCCGTTTACACCTATTACAACTCGTCTAATACATATCGTTTCGGTTGTACAAAGAACAGGAGAGGATGCGGAGAAAATTATGTACAAAAATATTTTAGTTCTAAATTTTGCCACCAGTTTGCTACTTGGCGCTATGCAGGGATTTCACTTCTTTTCAGCCCCTTAAGGGTGGTTAATCGAAATCCCAAGAGCCTACTTTTTCCATATGCAACCTAAAGAACTTTCTGCCAAATTTCAGGTCCCGGTTATTTAGAAAATAAAAGATAGGAGTCAGTCAGGGCCTTCGCATTTTTATATATAGATTTATTTTAATTTTTTGTTCTGGGACAGAAAACATCAACTATTATTATTATTAAGGTAGAAAAAAGGAATAAAAACGGACACAAATAAAAATCCAACTGAAGAGGCCTATTAAGCCTGAAACAAAAAATTCCTGGTATCAAAAATTCGAAAAGCGACTCAGTGGTTTTTATTTCTGTGCTTTTTTATTCCTTTCTGTACCTTAATAACTGTTTCAGCCACGTTAAATATTCCCATTGTTATTATTATTATTCAGTTCTGAAATGTATTTATATCTGGATAACATAAGAGAAAGGATTATCTTTCAATTTCATTTTGCAGAAGTTTCACTATATGGGGGGGGGGTCCAACAAAAACGAGGACGAGTTGGGACAGTCCATGCGAGGAGATACGAAAGAGAGAAACATCCAGAAGCAGTTCGAGAAGCGAGTCAAATAAATCGTCACTCCAAACAGAACAAGACATAATTTTTTAGAGTAAAGACAGAATTAACGAAATGAGTTCTTTGTTCATTAACGTAACTTTATTCAAATAACTCGAATTTACATTCAAATCCAATGTTATTAATCATTTGTGTAAAATAGTGGAAGTTTTCTTTTATCTTCTTCAGTATCTTTTCTTTTCCTTCTGTGTCTTGTGTGTATATATATATTCTGTTGCATTTTGGTGTTTTTCTTTATCTCAGAGCATGGTATTAATTCGGGTGCAGGTCGTTCTGCGATTGATGTGGAATGCCATGGCAGTGTGGGTTGGAAGTTAGAGCCCCGCTCTCGACCTCAATCCCCGTCAGGTCCAGCGGAAAAGTCTCGAGGCGTCGTGAAACAAGAAGGTGTGCAGAGTCATTGGAGCGAAATGCCACTCTGATGAGCACCTCTGTCCACTGATAGCGTGGGCGAAATATTCCCGGGAGCGCGAATGAGGTGAAGCCGGCGAAACAGATTCAGTTCGGCGGAAATATTGCTCGTCTCTTTCCCCTCCTCCTTCGCTTCGGTTGTTTGTATTTTTTTTTTTCCCCGTCTTGGCTTGAGAGAGAAAATTCGTGGGCAAAGGGATACCATCATCCCGACGGAATTTTTATGATGTGAGTCATGTCAGAAATGTTGATGGTTTTGGCCAGGCGAGGGTGGAGGTGGGAGATGAAATCCCTGTTGGTCAGTGTATCGCTTCAAGGGAAGTGTTTCTTGAAGGGGGAATAGATGGCGCCACTGAGGCATGAACGATGGTGGTCGAGGGGCCATGGCAAATGGTCCCTGCCCCATTGATCATCATTCGGAGTTTTTCGATTCGACCGAAGGGAGGAAAGGAAGAGGGGTAAAAGAAAAGGGGGAGATAATGGTCTATTCTCGCCCATTTCGATGAATTTGGATTAATCGTCAGAAAAAAAAGGGTCTTTTTGAAATCGTTTTTAACTAGTTCGTCGTTTGGCTTAGGGTTTTAAAAATTCCCCTTCTTCTTATAAATTCTTTATTCATTACGAAGAATCTAACAATTACTGTGTATTCTTCTCTGTCCAACATTCATAAAAATATTTTAAAATTTTATATTATTATTATTATTATTATTAAGCAACTGTAATTCTTCAGTAATTACTGCAAGCACGCTTTCTTTAAATTAAATTTTCCAAAACAAGATTTTTTTTACACAAAAGTGGTAAAAGGGAAGCTCTTAAAAACTTTCCGTCGCCATTTTAATGGAAAATTTATGACTTATATAACTTTTAAAGAGTTGGGGGAAAATACGATTTCCGGTCTGCGGTCACTTGCAGTCTAAGGAAATGGAAGTAGCCGGAAATGAAACATGTCTCCAATGTAGTGAAATAGATGTAAATGATACCTGATTGGAACCCTTATGACCTGTTGAGGTGGAGAAAAATACGAGTTACGGCAACAAGAAGTGGCCGAAAGTGAAGCAAATACGGTGTCTGTATGGCTTCGAGTATCTTCTCCTTAATACGGGAGCTATGAAGAAGGTTCTGGCCGTCTGTCTGTCGCCATCTCTACAGCACAAACTATAAGTCGGACAGAGACGAGAGATACCTTATTAGAAAGCTTATGACTTAACGGAAGTGGGAAAATACGAGTTCCCACAGAAGTATTTAAATTAAGTATTTTCTTTCTCACAGAAGTGATCGGAAATGAAACATTTACGGGATATACATGAAACCAGTTTTATTCCTTGTTTGCCTTGTTTTTGCTTTTTAAGTAATTTTTATAAACTTAACATCTAATAATAATAATAAGCAATAATTGTATTTTAACTTTTTTTTTTTTTTTTTTAAATTGTTATACTTATTGCAATGTAGGTTTTAATATGGATAGCTTCATTTTGCATTTTCTATTATTTTTAGATTTTTACTGGAACCTTTGAAAAAAAAAAATCATTCATCTTTACTTTACCTTATTAATTTACCTTAAAACCTGAAGAAGACCGATTCGTAATGCGATCGAATTATTGTATATAATTGTAGAAATTTAACGTGTGCGCATTTAATTGTGTTTTAAAAGGCCAGCTACAAGAATTTAAAAAAACATGAAAACGCATTAAAATCTTATGGCACGGCCAGGTTTCGATCGGATCTGCCGATCTTTTACAAGTGTAAATTTCAGAAAGACACAAGCTGATTATACAAGAAAACTGACCAATGACGAGAGAATTTAAATATACTGATGTACCCCAACGTCCTCTGGTGTCGGGAACAATGAGGGTTCGTCGGTTGCCGGCCTTCAGTTCCTGACACCAGAGTACTTTGGGTGGGACATCAGTATTATTTGCATTCTCTCGTCAGCCAGTTATAAGCAGCTTGTGTCTTGCTGAATTTACACTTCTATTTTACGTCTGGCCTTTTTATAACTATCCTTGTACTACAAGTTTTATAACTTGTACATAATGTACAGTATGTTAGGAAGAAAGAAGAATGAAGTTTTTTGAAATATTGATTCAATATATTTGTATAATAAAATTTGATTAATAAATAATATTTCTGTTAATGTTTCTAATTTTTTTTTCTTTTGTTTTGCAGGTAAGCGATCAATATTCGACTGTTTCTCGGTAAGAGTTTTTTGTTTTTAAATTTGAATTGACCACTGAAGGGCAGGCTGGTCTTCATGGTTTGACAAGAGGAATCACAGGTCACTGTCTCCCTTGTGAGAAATAAAGGTCACTGCTTATTTATGTATTTTTATTATTTTCAAATGAATTAAAGGATTGCTTTGAATCAAAATTACTTCGAAATTCAAAAATTTTGATTTTTCGAATGGATAATATAACTTATTGCTCTTTTTTTTTCTAATATTTTCTGTATAAAACTTTAATAATGTGAACTGATTTTATAATAGAGCTTTCTAAATATTAAGCAATCTACATTAATATTACAATTTTCGGTTATAGAATACCCCGTTATTCACTTTTATAATTTCTGTAGTAGTAGACTTTCAATATAAGACGATTTAATCTTGAATTGCTAAACAATCTTGGTTTATTCCTTAAGTCTTTAATAAATAAGTTCGATAATTTTCTTTGAAATTTAGATAAAAATTGATAGGATTTATTTTAAAAATGCCATTTGTAATTTTCATCAACAGTTGAAATTTTATTTAAAATAATATTTCCATAGCAATTAAAAAAAAATCCTTTGTTTTTAATTATATTAATTTTATATTTCTTAATTTTTTTGAATATTTTTTTAACGCCGTAATTAAATTGAATATCCCCAACCTCAAAATTCTTTGCTCACTTTTATTTTACTGTGAAAAAACGTGCGCAGACACAATTTTCGTGTTTACTTTGAAAAAAAAAATTACAGCTTGATAATTTTCAATGACATAACCTTCTAATTTACAGCAGTTTAAGTTAATCCTGATTTTCTTATCTTCTCGAAATCATTCAGTTTATATCCTAAGTTTTTTTTTTTAAATCGTTCTCAGAGAACTAATTGATAATCTTTCAGGAAAAATCGTTTACGTTGATGATGAATGTTATGTTTTTCACCTTTTCCGTCGATTTCTTATTTGTTGTAAACTTGTGGAACGATATCTTAGGAATCCTAGGAATCGACAAATTTGAGGTTTTTTTTCCTTGAAATTCAGAATCCAAGCTTTATCATATTTTGCTTGTATTGGCTTTCGCTTTGTTGTCCCATAAGAGCTATTACCATGTTCTTAATGACGTAATACTTGACATTTGACATCAGTAGGAATGCGAACCCTCAAGTGGACCATTGAGAGGATTAGATGGCATCGAAACCATATTCAGGGATTTTGTTTTTGTGTTTTTGAGAATTTGGAAAATGGAAATTTAAAAGACTTAATTCTTATCTATAAATAAATAATGAAAACTGACCAAAAATATAATTAAAAAAAAAGGATCTACCCTATTTTTCTGATAAAATAAGTTCTGTTTTTCTCATTTAAATTTAAGATTTTTAAGGAATTAATACTTCAATTTCGGAACTGGATTGACACTTTACTGCTCCCGCTCTCTCACAATTATCACGCCTTGCAATGATCTTTTTTTACGGAATATTTAGAATATTTTTGAAGCGTTAGGGCAATGTGTGTAACATTCTAGTTCATTTCTATAATTATATCCTTCAAGTTCTGTCAATCAACAGTTACCGAGTTCTTCTCATTATTTTTTTTATTTTTTTTTTGAAATGTTAATTTCAGAAAAAAAAAAAAAAACAATAATGAGAAGAACTCAGTAAATTAATTAAACTGGATTGAAAAAAAAAAAAAGTAATTACAAAACTTTCCCCTTAGTTCATTAACTCAGATTTGCAGAACAAAAAAAACAAAAAAAAGAGTTGTTTGTGAGAATTGTTTATTATATTTATTGAAGTAACTAATTGTTTTCAGGAGAAATAGAAAAGTAACTCGATTTAAATCCATTCAAGTGAACAGAGTTAAGAGGATTTACAAAATAAGATTAGCAAACACAGACATTAATACTCCAAAGAATAGCAAAAATTGGTTATTTTTAAATAAATCTTACAAAATTAATGTTATAATCCTATCAGTTGTAGTTGCTTAGGAGACGGATGTATTGAAGAGAATGATTTACAGTTGAAATCACAATTTGGAAGCTAAGGAAATGTCTTGATTTCTATTATAAATTATAAAATCTTCTGTGGTTGGTTGTTTGATTGTTTGTTTTCTCGAATTTCCTAGAATTAAACAAAAAACAAACAATTCATTTTTATTTTGATGAGCAGTGTTTAGTTGTCGTTTGATAAATGGGAATTTTCTTTTCTTATTAAATTACTTCTTTGAAATGAGGTCCTCTTTTAAATTTCACTTAAACATTGTTTAATAATTACGTTTCTTAATATTTAGAGAGAGAGAGAAATAATTGTAGTTTTCGAATGTAATAAAGATCTACAGAAATGGGGGCGTTTCCTCTTTGTGTAATCTTATGATTCCTGTTTTTATAAACAGTAGTTAATCCCTTCTTTATTTTGTAACATATCACTACTCTGTATTCTACAGCCAAAGAAATTAGTTCGAAATCGAGTCTCATGATGTGATTGTAAACGCAAATTCAGCGCTTCTAAAACTCTTTTGAGCGTTTTGGAGAAACCCCCCAGTTGTTACATCCTGTTTTAATAGTGTTCTTGACATTGGTCTCCATTAATAGCAAAGCAGTTCAGAAACAAGATGGCGAAACGTGACTGTTCGACAGTTTTTTCGTTCAACTCCTGAATAGGTCAAACCAAGTGTAAAAAAATCAGAAAAAAATAGTACGAAATACTTACTGAAATAAGATCGAAAACAATAAATTCATTGAAGCCGGAATCTAATGAAGTCCTATTTGATCAAAAAATAGTTTGTCACTCACTGAATTTTCTGTCAGCGGCGACGAACGATTTATTGTATGTTTAATAAAGATAAATTATAAATGATATTTTTCTAAATTAAAAAAAAAAATGACAGTTCCAGTAGTTAGCTAATTTCTGATTGAAGTAAACATTGAAAGACGTGAAATTGGATAAAAACGTTACATTTCCACTAATTATTAAAAGTTTTCTTAATTGGTATACCAGAAAGATCTAGCTCTGCTCCGTGAAATAAAACGAAAATAAAGTAAGAACACTGTAGAGTGTAGACAGTCTGGGTTCTTAACCCCCTTTCGGATAAATGGACAGTTCCGCAGTGAATACACGCTACGTGAAAATGAAAAAGGTTTTAAAAGTTGTTTTAAGTATTATTAAGTAAAATTATTATTTTAGTACACGTAAAAGCGTACAGAACACGAATTTTATTAAGAATAAAATAAAACAAAAATAAAGTAAAAACACCATATAACCTTGCACTCAGGTCCCAGATCCCAAATGAGTTGTCCATAGCTAAATCGTTTTCTCGCACCCATTCATCCTATTTCATCCAAATCTTCAGGCTCGTTTTCAAGATAAAGTTTACAAGAATTACTCACTTTATAGTATTGATTTCATTTCAGCAAATGCAGTAAATAAATGGTGTCACTCGAGTAGGATGAAAGTATTTATCAACGTACCATTGGCACCTTCATTGCGGGGATGATATTCATTGTGGGTTTTTCGTTTTATGTTGTATGCAATTCATCAGTGAAGATACAGCTTCCTGCTATGGATAAATTTAGTATCGTCCTTTTTTTATTATTTTGGTTGACCAAAAGGTGAATCTGTCCTTTGGTTAAACACGTGTGTGGAGGTCGATGGTAATAAAACTGGCTCTCGGAGAAACAGCGCAGCAGTTGCCGAAGTCAGAGGTTGACAACGTCGGAATGGTTGTGTTTCCAATGAGACAATTGCCAGTGACAGAACAGAAGCCCATAAACCCAAGTCGTAAAATGGCCAGGCCTTCTGATCAGAGGTTGGCTGTCTGTTTGATTGTGTTGGTGGGGAGGGAATGATGGGAGCAAATAATGTTTGTGTATGTGTGTTTGTTTTAGACCACTTTCTTATCTTGTACGTACTTGTATTTCTTCTGGTCTAGATAACACCAATTAAGCCTGATAATAAGATTCAGACTTAGATCAAAAGGATAACCTTGAAATCTTCTGAATAGTAGTTTTCGAGTCAGATGAAATACCGTGATTGAGTCATTGTTAGCTGCTTAAGTTTCTCGAACGAATTAATATGGTGGGATTTGGATCATAGATAGGAAATTTCTCAGCTTAATTTCAGAGTAATTTTATGTTTTTCTTAATTTTTTCCTTAATCCCTTTTAAAATATGCAATTTTTTTAAATCGTACTAGAATATACGACACAGAAAATGCGATAATCTAGAAGTAAATGCTTTTAAGAAGTAATTGTGCACTAGATGCAATCCTGTAGACAACTATTCTTTACAGTTCTAACGTCTCATTTTATTCTTAGATTTTATTCGACGTTTGTGTTTCCCTTAAATTTTAAGTAATGTATTATTTTTTTCAGACGTTTATGTTCAAAGAAAAAGAAAGTGCTGTTAGAAATTGGCAATGCAATGAAAATCGCTGTAATTTATTGATGAACACGATTGGAATATTCGTTGTAAGTGAACCATTCTTAATCCTTGGACTGCACTTGTTTGAAGAGATTCTTTTCTTAATTTGACTTCTTCTGTGTAGAGAGAAGCAATTGGAATGATTTGGATGAGGGAATATTGAGAATGTTCCCTGGCTGGTTGATTCGTTTTTTTAACCTGGCACCAGATGTCGTGGAGAAGAACGACTGTAGTTAACTACCTACAGTTCTAATGTCAGGTCCTTATTGAGCTGTCTTTGGTGGATTGCTTCGTGACGTCTAAATAAAATAAATAAGAAAGGTTAATTGCAATGTTTTATTGTTTTAGGAAAAATGCACTTTAAAAATCAAATTAAACAAAGAGAAATTTCTTTAAAATTCATTTCGAGAATATATTCTCTTTTTCTAATGCCACGAATTCTGTAGAATAAAATAAAAGATAACCAGTAGAAGGATTGAAGGTGGGATAAATAAATAAATATTAAATCAAAAATAAAGTAGTTAAAAAAAGCTTATTAATTCTTCTCTTAGAACTTTTGTTTTTAATTTTCTTCTCATTTATGACAGGTATTTTTGTGTGTTTTGTAATCACATATTCCGTTTCTGAAATGATATTTTACGGTCAGTAGATGCTCTTGTTACTTTCAGACAATTGGTGAAGTTTTTTTTCCCAAATGAATTGTTGTAACTCTTTGACGACTTTGTCCTCATTCAAGACATCTAATCAAACTTTTTATGTACTGATCTTTTGTTTTGCCTCTGAATTATGACAAGGATTATTTTATTTTATTATATGTTTACGTTCTTGAAACCAACAGCTACTGAAATCTCACTTTTTTAAAATATGACACTCGTATCTTAGGGAATTGTATGTATGAGAGTCTTTGTCGAGTGTAAGAACTAGTGCCGTGAAATCTCCTATTCCTCAATATTGTATCGGGAAAAAAAAATCGAGTCACATAATGCAGATGCATTCAATTATTATCAACCACAGAAATGACATTGAATCATTTCACTTTGGCAAAAGATTTTGTTGAAATGACATCGAGTAAATTTTAGAAATAGTTTTTTTTTTTTTTTAATGATGTTGCTTTTGACATTTAACTAAGATTTACTTAAGAAACAAAACGCAATGGAGAAGCTAAGAAAATAGAAGCTAATATCTCAAGTAAAGGGTGGCGAATGTGACACTATTTCTTTATATTTATTTTTTTGTGTGTCCGTCATTTTTATTACAGTGTTACCTGATGGACAGGAACTGATTATATAAATAATAATAATAATAATTATTATTACATGTTTTAGCATAACAGTTACAAAATACAAATTTCAATCTCTTATGTAATAACTGATTATCAGATTCAGAAAAGTCGAATGGACATTTCACACAAATTTTACAATTGTTGTACTACACATTGGTTAAATTGTTTGTTACGTAGTTACTCAAAATCAAATTACGATTGAATTTAAAATTGGAACAACATGAAGGAAGTGCTAATAGTCGCAGAAGGAGATTTGAGACACAAAAAAAGCCTGGATCACTGCAGTATAAAGGATTCAGAATTAAGTACTGAAAGAACTCTGAGGAATTGAAAACTAATGATTTTTTTTTTCTTTTGCTGATACAATCTTATATTAAACCCATCTGTTTCCATTTCATTGGAGAGCAGTGTTGTAAGATTTTACTAAAGCAATTTATTTCCTTTATATTGTTTCCTGAAACTAGAATATTCTTTTTTTTATTATTATTATTATCTTCATCGAAAAATGGAAAAATTTAATTTTGTGGAATTGAAGCTTTAAGTTGAGTTTGAAAGAACGAACTTCACCCTCTCTCTCTCATCAGAGTTGGATAGAATGGAATGACTTCATTAATTTTACGAACATTGAATAGTTTCTTATAGAAAAGAAAACTAACTAAGTAAATAAATCGGATATTTGCTGTTGAATTATTCGCTGGACAATTTCCTGAATATTCCTGCAATCTTCTTGTATCTCATTTTTTCTGCTTAATTTTTCGAATTTTTAGGCTCTAAAATTTCGATGTCAGCATTTCTTAAGCAATGATATTTCCTTGTAATTGTCTGTTCTTTTTCTGGTTTTGCTGAATACGAGTAGCAACGAGATCTTTATGCCGGAGATGTTTGGGTGTAGCAGCAGCTGGCCTCCAACTACAGACGGAAATTAATTCTATCAGTCAATAAATTCATTAGTCGCAGCGGGGCAACAATGAAAATAGTTTAGTAATAATTATTATTATTACTACTTTATAGAAGAAGGTGGAGTGAATTTTACGCTTCGGGAAGTGATTGTTAGAGTTGGGCGGGGCTGCGTTGGTAAAGAAAGGGAATTACATTAGTTAATATTTAGTTTATAAATAATTAAAAAAAAAGAAGGAATGGTCTAAATAAAAACAGACAATTGTTTATCATTACTGTATTTAAAAAACAACCAGAATCTGCGTTTCATTCAGCTTCAAAAGTTACTTACTGAATAATAATTAACATAAAAACTTATTTAACTTAAAGATATAATTTTTAAAATTTGTTAAGAAATATTTCTTAATTGTTTTCCTTTTTCATTGAAATTTAAATGTTTTTTTTTTTTTTTTTTTTTACGTATCATTATATAAGAATTTTTCTTTGTGAGTTAATTTTTGGATTATGAAAATAAAAATTCAGTTCTTTATATCAAAAGCCCCACAGAAATCCAGTAATAATAAAGAGGGTGAAAAGTTCTTACTTTCTTAATCACTAAAATTCTCAAGCCAAGTTATACTACTGTCCTCCCAATGAGAGATGGCCGCCCTGTTTTTGTGAGATCTGCGCATGTATCATCGATTAGTCTGGTCAGGCACTTCCGTCTGATGTTATGACAGGACGCCGCCATTACGGTAAAGGCTTGTTGCTTTGCAAAAGAGCATTGTATTTATAAATAATATATATTTATTATTTATATAAATACTTATTGTTAGCAACTGGTATTGAAATAACGCTAAATAGTCGAGAGAAGTTTTAATTTGGCGTTATCAACATGTCTTTCTCACTCCATTGTGACAGGAAAACATAATTGATCAGCTACCGGAAGGGCTGCGCAGTTCAAACTTCCGCCGATCAACTTTCATTTTGAGGACAATAATTGCTGTAATTGTAATCATTTCATCCTTGTACCAAAAGTTATCTCTAAAGTAAATATGGCTCTGATAGCTCTTGTCTTTCGTAGTGTTCCACTTTGAATGGTCAGCAGTATATATTTTTTGGTTTTAATAACACTAGCTTAATTTTTTTTCCTGGTTGAATTACTATCTAATTACTTTTGGCTTTCTATTCAGAGCATATCTCATAGCAGGAGAAGCCTTAAATCCCCGCTCTATCTGTCCGTTCGTCACGAGAAATTCATTGTTCATTGATTCTATTTTTATTATAACGGGATCTCCCAAATCTATGGAGAGCTTCTATTTTTTCTATGGTGTTTTGAAGTAGTGATTTTGTGTTCAATTTTGATTTATATCTATTCTTTGGTAGTTAGCATTTTTTAAGATATCCTTATTGATTGGCTTTTAGCTTTCAAACGAAGAAAATAGTTAATTTTAGTTTTCTCTTCTTGAAATAAAACATACAATGATTGGTCTGTTTTATTACAATGGAATCTCCGAAATCTATGGAGAGCTTCTACTTTTTCTTTAGGGTTTTGAAGTTGTAAAGTTTTTAGAAGTTTTGATTTTTTATCCAGTTCCTTTTATATCATCTTCATTTATTTTGTTGTTGTTGTTATTATTTATTTATTTTTTTATAAAAATACTTCTTTTTATAATAGTGTTTATTTTCAATCTTTTATTATGTATTCCTTAATAGACATATTAATATTCCTTAATGTTACAAATTGGAAATTTTAAATAGATTTGACTTAACGTATGCATATTTTGAACTAAGCATACAGTAAAATGATGACACACAGAACTGAAATTTTTTAAAAAAGATATAGTATTTTGAAAAACATATTAAAAATAACTTCTACAGAGGACCGTTTTCGTCATTCTGAAAATGACGTTATCAAGTAACATAATACAATAAAACAAGTGCTTAAATACAAAAGGGTGATCATTTCAATTTTCACCAATAATTTCTATTGGTCTAAATTCCATAATATTTTATTGGTGCAAATTATATTAAGAAAATTGAATGATCACCCTTTGTATTTAAACACTAGTTTTATTGTATTATGTTAGTTGATAACGTTATTTTCAGCATGACGAAACCGGTCCTCTGTAAAAGTTATTTTTAATGTGTTTTTTAAAATATCTTTTTAAAAATTTTTAGTTCTGTGTTTCATCATTGTATTAAGCCTAGTGGAAATTTTAATTTATCAGAATTAAAAATTAAGAATTTTCGTAATTGCTATTTGGAATGATTTTTTTTTTTTAATTTTTACTGGATGTTTACTATTTCGATCACTTTGTCGATATTTCTGTTTAAGTTTAAATGTGTGTGTTTAAATTTGTTATTGTAAAAGTAGCAAATTACTTTTTTTACTCATAACTTGTAATCATTTTTTTTATCAGACGAATAAAAAAATATAGTTGGTGGAGTGAAATATGTGGTTCAATAATAATAAGATAATATAATAATAAGATTATTTTCATTAGAAAGCAACGTTAAAACATTGCTATCAAATTATCTTGTTATCTCTTTACATGTTCTTTACAGTTGCTCGAAAACTTGTACCAAAACGGCAAATGTGCTCAAAAAACGCATAAACTTGCTGCAAAATCTGCCACTTTTCTCTAAATTCAGTTGTTCTTATTTGAAGCCAATTTAGAAGAACTCGATATCAGGGCTCCTGAAGGCGAGAAAAATTTATTAAAAAACTGCGACAGAGCTAATTTGACTCTGAAATCCAAATGTCCTTTATTCATGGTTTCCATCCACCGTCTTCTCTGCTTCCGGGATCTTTTTTTTTCTTTATCTCTTCTGTGGGATGAGTCGAGAATTAATAGGAAAACTAAAACCTGCCTCTTTGTCGCTTCGCCGCATGGCATTTGTAATCACGATATCAACGAGACTGAAACGAAACTTGCCATTGTAGAGCGCCGCTGAGCTGCAAGTGACATGGTTTTTTTTTAGCTCGTTTTGGGCAAATTTGGGAGCAGCCATTAATTCTTTGAAAAATAAGAATTCTTATTATTATAATATAGCTCTTATAAAAATAAAAAGTAGTAGATTTATTTTAAGTTACTTAATATTTAAATTGCTAGTAATTCTTTTTAATAAACTGTCCATCTTACTTGAGGAAATACTGTTTCTTAAAAGATCAGGTTTACAAATATTAATATTTGTGTTACGAAACTTGATAATGAACAATGCTTCTTCCGTGATATTTCTAACTAACACAGCCTTAAATTTATTAAAATACCAAATGAGATAATCTGAATTTTTTTCAGGGATTTCTAATAATACTATAGGCTAGATCGTTATCTACTTATAGTTTATCCGATGTGAATCTGATTATTTTCTATTGAAAAGCATTTCTTCTCCGTTTCAAGAATATTTCATGATTAATCTTTGGTAGATCTTCATTACGTCGCTGAATTCATTAATTCAGTTTTAACCTTTTTTTTTTTTACTTATAATGTAACATTGAAAATTATGTATTTTTTTGGTAAAGTTCATTAATTTTATTGTCATAACTGATGTTGAGAGTTTGTTAATTTTTACATTATTTTTTTTATTCCTTTTTAATTTACGACAATAATTGATGAGAGTTAAAAAGTTGTTGAAGTTTAGGGTAGATTTGGTTAAAAATAAGAAATTTCTGTTCACCATCTTCACGATGATGCAGAAAAATGTAGAAACACTCATTTGTTTTATTTGAAATACTTGCGGCTTTATTTAATTCTGTTCTATTTAGTTAATTTCCATTTTGAAAATTTCAGTGTTTGTCAAAATTGAAGTTAAGAATGTTTTGGAAAGTTCTTTTTTGAATTTGATCAAAGACTTCGAAGTTGTTGACCGTTTTTGCATTTGTAGTAAATGATTGTAGCGCAGCTTCTAAACGCCACAACTGAAATCAAATTCAAATAAATTTAAAACAGGAAAGTAATGGTAGATTAGGAAGGATGCTGCCACATAACTAACTTAAATAGTTATAGAAGCATAAGAAAAACAAATCGTACTGAAATACAGTTGTTTTCGGTCATAATAAATTTCTTGTTTCTTTTATTGTCAACGAAATTACTGAAATCGGTCTGATTCTATCTTTAAAAAGTAGAATCTAAGAGTTTCTTAAAAGTTTACAAGTTTTTGAGTTATCGTTGAAAGGTGTTTATCTGTTAATCATAATTAAGTTGTGTTGTTAATCCGTCTTTAGCCGGGCAATCCGTCATTGAGTTCCTCTGTCACTACTGATCCCGAAAACAATATCTGGTTCCAATTCGCGAAAATGATAATTCCCGTCGCAGGCGGACCATGAAACACGAATGATTGCGACGTGTTGACAGCCCGCTGTCTTCCTTCACCTCACCCCCTTACCCGTGCTATGTAACTCATCTATACGGCTTCAGCGGATGTAATCATCGCTTGTCCGATTATGAATGAGGGGGAGGTGGGGTTAGAGGCGGAGGCGTTGGGATTGCTGATAACCTTGGATTCATTCAGCCAAGGGTTTTTCTGACAGCTGTTCTGGTTCCCAGGGGATGGGGATCACCGCATCCGTGAACGATGGGAGCTTCCACTGTCCGTAGTCAGTTCCCATCTTTGCTTTCTCTCGATTCAACCGGATTTCTCCAACTATTAATTGCATCCACCGCTTACCTGGTTGTCAATGGGTTGATGTGCTTTTGGTTGGGATTCTGCCTCTTCATTAGCTGCTTTGTGAATCCCCAGTGTTTTATGGCTTTGATGATTGGGATTCATAAACTGAGATAGGATCATTATTTATTTATATGTAGATGCATTTCATTTTAGTATCGCTTCGCATTTGAAGATAAGGATCAATATTTTGTTTCAAACTTGTTTACATAAGGTAGCTTATTTACAAACAGGAGCTTTAGGCTAAACCTTAAGATAAATCCATAGACTACATTTAGATGGATATCTTATTGAATTTTCTAACTTGTGGAATATTTTTATCTAAAAACATTTAGATTAATACCAGTGACTTTGAAGTTATTCGTAAGTAAAATAATCTATTTAGAAAACTAAAGAAACAGAATGGAGCTCATGTTCATGAATAATCATTTTGTGAAGTCGAAACACGTTTATTTACTGAGAGAAAGTAGCAAATATAAAGAAAGGGATTCAAGTTACAAAATTTAATCTCCCAGTCTGTTTCGTGAATATTACTGTGGCAAATAACTATCAAAGGTAGTGGTTTTGCCCACAGGCCTTCATCGGCTTCTTACGAAGAGGTAAAATAGATGAATCATAATTTTTCTACAGATAAGAATTATTAGCAAATTTCCTTCAGAGGCATTACTAAAAATTATCACAAGGTAACGGAATATTAGGTTTAATGAAGTGACTGTCGTATCCTGCTTAATTTGTATTTTATTAATTTTTTTATTATTATTGAAATAAGAATGTTGTAGTTCGCGTCCCTAAAAGGCCTGTACTTCGTTCTAAACTGGCAGTTCGTTATCCCAAGTAAAGAAGTGCTTAACTACTTAATAATAACAAGGTAACAAGCAATAGACAACGAATAATAGTTTGTCTTTTTCAACAAACTAATATCATACAATGTAAGATACTTGATGAAATTCTAACATAATCACAAGATCATGAATTGGAAAGAAGAGAAGCATTCACTCGAATCGATTTCAGAATCTTCTAACAGCAAAGTGATTCTTGGCCCCATATTTATCAACATGAAAATTATAGATGTAATCCACTTGAAATGCTTAGATTTATGAAGAAGCTTTTGCAGTTCGAGTAACGGGATCTCCTTAAATAAAGGGACCGTTTCGATTACTTCAATCTTGTAATTAGTTAAAGACTTTATTAAGAAATATTAGTGCAGGTCGTTTCCTTTCCCTCTAATGAGATCGTTCGTTCATTGGCTGAATAATAATGTCAATGTGTTTCCGTAATAGCTCATTATTCCGACCCTAACCTTTTTTCATTTGTGTTGCATTAATAATTAGACGCTATTAACTCTTAATCCTGATATTCGTTGTAGTCGGATGTATTTATCTAATTGTAGAGTGGAGAAAGCTTTTATAGCTCATCGGTTGGACTTAAAAGACATTAAAATCAATCGATTTCAGGTAATTAATACACTCAGCAAAGAGAACCCCCCCTCGTTGTTGCTTTCTTCTCTCCTTCTATCGACACTAATTAAGCTAATGGTGTCGCGTACAGATTGTTTACACCCTCTCTCTCTTATGTCCTTGGCTTTTCTTAAGGTTGGACTTCTCTCTTTATACTTAACCTCAAGAAAAAGCATCAGATTTTTGCGAAGAATAAAAAATAATCAGAAATAAAAAACATCGGTAGAGATTAGTTGATTTCTTTTTTCGTATTAATTCATTTAAATTTTTTTTTATCATTTTTATTATTTTTAATGAAAGTGAAATAGTTACCATCAAATAACGGTTTTGGGATTCATTCTTTGTAAAGGATTTTTTTCTGATTACTAAATGTTAGTTATTTCTTTTGATGTTTAATGAATTTCTCTTGAATGGAGATTAGATTGATTTACTAAAAATGTGTAATTCCTCAAATACCGATCTCAAAGTTTTAAAGTTTGTTATCTGACTTACAATTTCCTCAGTGTTTAGAATTAATTATTTTATAAATTCGGATAAATACGAATCCTTGGAAGATGAATCCCTCGAGAGAGTGCTGTAGGAATGTTATGTCAATGAGGAATTTTAGTGTTCCGTAATTGTTATAGTTAGGGGTAATTTATTAATTTACTAGTAAATTAATTTAATCAATGGTTGACAGAATATCCACCACGTTTTAAACAATTTTTAATTTATTGCCTCATTTGTGAAATAAAGCCCCAGGTATTTTACAGTGTTTGTTCATTAAAACATTGTAAAATATGATTCGACGTAAAACAACAACTTGTCGTTATTTTTCTCAGTAAAATTCTATTAAATTTTAATAGGATTAAAATAGTTCTATATACACTGCATCATTCCTTTACGAGAAAGAGTTTTTTTTTTTTTTTTATTACTCTATATTTTGATGTTTAGCCTCAAAACAAAATGTAAATATTTCTAAGCATGTTATTTAAATAACTTGAAATTATTTATCCAGCATCAATTCTCGAGAGAATTAAAATGAAACCTAGTTTTATAAAAAAAAAAAAAAAAAAAAAAAAATAAGTTTATTTTATATATAAAAAAAAAGAATGTGTATTGTTGATGATAAACGAGCATTGATGGTTTATTTATTTATTTTGTATTTCCTTTAAATATGGAAACATGTATTTGCAGTTGATATCAACCGAATACCGAGGGACAATTTTAGCTAAATCTGAATTTTGTTTGTTATTTACTTCTTCCCATAAGTCATTGTTAGTTTTGGTAAATAATAAAAACTGCTGAATGTTTGTTTTGAATTTTTAAATTTGTTTGACTTCTAACTCAGTTGGAAAACCTTTGTCAAGTTCAGTACAAGCGTTTCTATTTATCTATAAATAAACGTAATGTAGAAGTTTACGTTTCGCTGTGTTTAATGAACGATGTTTAGTTGAATTTCTTATTGGTTTTGTTGTCTGTATTTAACTTCGAAAGCCACTGACCTGTTTCAAAAGTAAACGGAGGGAATTAAAGCGAATCCTAACCAGCAATGTTTAATCCATTAACTTGAAGACGTTTAATTTAAAATTAAGCGTTACATTTTAAATTTATTCATTTTGTCGGTATTTAGTTTCATTAAACATGCTGCTCTCTGATTAATGAGAAAGAGAAAATTAAAATGTGGGCCTAAATTTTTAAGTGCTTGCTAGAAAAGAAAGTAAATTTGAGCCCCTTTGAGATGATAGTGTTCAAAGGGTTGACAGTGTAATTTAAACCACATACATTGTATATATTAAAAAAAAAAAAAATTACGAATAATGGACTAAGTAATTCTTGGAGCTATATTTTGCAAGTTCTTCGTCTTCGTAGCTTAATCAGAACAGAGGAATTGCTTTAGCAGCCAAAGATGGACATTGTAACAGAGGTAATTCCTAACTCCCAAACGTGAAAATCCTACTTTTCTAATGGCATAGGTGTAAGAAGAACCTGCTTCTTTTTCATCTCGTCCTCACAGTAACTGACTCCTTCCAGGTGGTGTTACTAATCTCAATAGTTAAATCCGTACTGTTGAAGTAAATAGAGGAATGTTAAATAATTGATCCATTTCTGTATATTGCGAAGTTTCACTTTATTTCATACATTTTTCTCGCTTGTATTTTTATTCGATTGTAAATTTGGTCCTTTGGTGCAATATTCAATTTTTGATTTAAAAACCCCCTTATTATTTTTATACATTCTATTAATCCCATTCCTTGATAAGATTATTTAAGATTAATTAGTAATCTATTTCCTGTCAAATAGCTTTTTTGACTTAAATTATTGAGGAGATTTTGGAGATTATTCTTTATTCTATTCTTTGAGTTTGTAGATGTACAGTGAATTATTATTATTATTATTAGTCCTATTTAAAATTGAAGTGTTTTTATTAGGTCTTGGGATTTTTTTTTTGACCTTGCTCCAATAGCGAGCGACTGATCGTCAACATGACATGGTGCTGACGGGGGTGGAGTGGGTGGACGCGTTCCTGTGTGATTGTACACCGTCCATTAGCGTTGGTTCGATCGATGAGGGTCTCTTCTCGAATCGAAATCAGGGCTATTCGTTCCATTACTTAATTTGACTCCATCTTTACTCCAAAGACCAATTGGAAGCGATAGGAACCTCTTCGAGGCAATTGAGGGACAGCTATTTCTTTTGAATAATGTCTGATTATTGGAAGTAAATTTCAAATGTTGTTTTGCTTTCTGCTACAAGGAATATCTTAAAAAAAAAAAGGGAAAATTATCCATAATATTTTTGAAGGTTAGCAAGAATAAATTCGACAAAATAATGTAATTAAGAAAAAGCTGAATTACAAACCCCCTGTTATATAAAATTTATTTATCAATTAGAAAGTATCCTCTTTCATTCATATCTCTTGATGAAGAAGACTTATGTAAAACATTTTCAAAAGAAAAAGAAGATTTCGCAAACCTTTTTATTATTTTTTTAAAATTCTGTTTGTTTTTATTTTATTTTTTTCTAGAAAATTATTTACTCCATCTTACTTATTTTGCTCTATTCTGAATAGTAGGTTAAAACCTCGCAAGACACTAGAAGTTTTTACATTTTAAAGACTTAAAATCTCAAAAGAGTAAACTAATGTAAAATTAAAATCGTTTAGGTTCAGTCGTGAAATCATCATTAGTTTAGACAAAGCAGGACAGAAATTGCTTTTATAGAATTTTCTTTCTCTCTTTATAATTTTACGAAAGAAAATAGAGCTGTGTTGTTGAGTTCCATCCATCTGTAACATTTGTTTAAAAATGATTACGGAATTTTGCTACATTGTGGATAGAAGTGTTTAAACATAAGAATTTTTTATTTTGGTCACAAAGTCTTCGATTTTTTTTTCCTTGAAATAATTGAAAGCTGATTCATCTCCTACCAGATCTTTAACAAATTGCTTCAGAATTCCCGATTTTATATACAGTACTAGCTGAAAGAAAGATGTTCTGATGTGGATCAGAAAGAAATTGAAATTGTGAGATCACTTAAAAACTTTCCCAGTTCGTACAAAAATCATGTGGTAGGTTACAGAATAATGTTATACTAATATCGAGATCGGAGAATTTATGACTTCCCACCCCTTTCTCCCTTCTCCACAATCTTATCACATCAAACTTTCACGTGATCAGTACAAATTACTGTTTTATTCTTATTGTTCAACCCGAAAAACCCCTAGAAGTATCGTTCAACAATCTATGGCCATCCCCTCAAACCCTCTCCCTGTTTATACCCCTCAAGGCTCGATATTGAAAAAGTATCTTTTCAGTCATGAGTGTTATAAAGAACACTCATGACAACTTTCGTGTTTCCATCTCAAGCAGTTTTGGAGATGCGCAAACTCTTCAAAAAAAGGGTGCGCCCCCCCCCCCCCCCCCGTTTACACAGTAAGATCCTAATATCGAAAATTCGTCTAATACGTATCGTTTCGTTTCGTATCGTCTCATATCAAATTTCGTGTTCACTAGAACATTCACACAAAATATTTTAGTTCTAGTTTTTGCCACCAGATTACTATGTGGCGCTATTATGCAAAGCAATAGTCTAGTTCCAGTTGTTGGTGCATAAGGGCATTCTTTCAAGGATTTCCCCCCTTTTAGTGAGGGGATGGTGTGTCGAGGTTCCAAGGTAGCTCATATTTTCTGCAGGATAGTAAAGAGTAACTATTCAAAATTTGGTTCAGATTAGTCAAAGTGTGTAAAGTTGTTTAGAAAATATATATACAATCAAACTTTGACTTTTATATATTTGTGTAGGTAAAGACATTTAGATACGCAGGATTTACAGTAGTGAAGTGAAATGGATGTTTTTTTAATCCCTGATTCGAGTGATTGCCAACAAAATCAAGCTTTTCTTTGTAATGAGAAGATCGTTCTCTACTATCGCATTCACGAAGGAAATCGTAGAATTTGGCATATCCCGGCTGGATTCCTAACAAAAATGACAAGTCAATTATACTTCAGCCATTTATACTTCATGTAGTTGATGGATTCTTTAAGGATATTTATATTTGCCAAATCAAATCTCAGGATATTCAAATCAACTATGTACGCTGTTGGAACTGAATTGAATATCTGGTCCTGAGCATTCCTGGTTAGTATCAGGAACATTAGGAGAAAATTTAGAATTTGTTTTAATTGGTTTGCAAGAATCCCATTCAACCCAATTCAGTTTGTTAAAAATTAATGAACCAAGAAACTATATTATATTGATCTAAAAGTGGAAGACTTATAGCTTCTTTGACATCTGTTCAATTTTTGTTGAAAGTCATCGTTTTATTTGCCAACCTGTTTCTCCTCCTCATCCGCAAAACGACAAAACATATTTATTTTTTGTTTGAATGGCAAGGACTATCCTAACTGCTCTTCCCTTCCCGTTCCTCTCTGTTCTCCAGCAGTTATACGAGCAGCTTTTTATTGAAGTTAATTTCCTTGAAAAAAAAAAAAAAAAATTAACTACTTTCATCTACTTTGAGGACGAATCTATCATTTACAGTAGTTGATACTACTTAAGGAAATTCTTAACTATGCGTGCTGTGTTGAGCTTTCTGGAGTTGTGCATAAGTGTTTTTGTGCAAGTCTTAGTGTACTCATGCTGTGATGCAATGTGTGAGGCACCAGACTAGTGGCGGACAGAACGATGGGTACAACACGTACTCGGTCCTGCCTCCACTGCTTCTGGAGTTTGTGTGCTAAGCCAGTGAAAAAAAAATGAGATAGTAGTAGTATTAGTAGTAGAAAAAGAAGAAGAAGAAGAGCAATAGAAATCAGCTAATTTTTGTCAGAGCCGACTTCTCGCTGATTTGGAAGCGGCGCCAATTGGCTCCCTATCCTCCAACTCAATCAAAACAGATAGTTTTGATGGAAAGTTTCTAACATATGTAATTTTAGTCTATCTACAATTAAAAAAATTGTTTTATATGTTATAATTATAAACAATAATCAGAGAAATTTACCAAAATAAACAGTTACTTACTATTGACGTTTCATTTATTCGATGATAACAGAAATTTACATTATAGGCTCAAAATGTAATAAATTCATCTTCAGTAACAGAACGAAATTTATCATAGATATAATCTTGTAGGAGATATCTTTGATTTTTTCCTCGATTCCGACTATTCTGTCACTGAAAAAGTCACTGAAATAAGCGGAATTGAAAACTTGTGGCCTCTTCGTTTTTAAAACTTGGCTTGCCTAATCATGCATCGTTATCACTGCGAAACAGTAATTGTGTCGGATCGGTATTTATCATCCATTTGCCAGCCTGACTTCTAATCCCTGCGCCCACAGCAGCGCACATCTTGTTATCTCAATGACGTAATTCCGAATTCTGGCGTTATTAAAACATTTCAGGCAACGCCTGATCCTTATTGACTGGTTGCCATGTACGGCTTAGTTTTGACGTTTTACAAGATTAAAATTCATCCACAGTTGAGAATTAATTGAAAGTTTGGAAACTATTTTGAAGACGAACATTAAAGTTGCATTGAACTTTTGATGACCAAATATTCTTAGGAAAAAAAACTTTATATTGAGAACTTTATTTCCGTTAAATACTTAATAATGAAAGAAAAA
>JAFIDM010000004.1:16438089-16477588 GCA_023159025.1 Thereuonema tuberculata | reverse complement strand
ATACGTCCGATTCATGGACCCGACCATCCGATTTTCGGATCCATGTGTACCGCCCTTAAGTCTCGTTTTCCGATAATTTAATTTTTTTTTAATAATTTTTTTTAATAATTACAATCTAACAATTATAAAATTAGTTAAAAGGTATTTTAGTAAAGAAAATATTCCAAGTGAACTTAAAACCAGTTTGAACGTAAATGCTTTCATTTTTTTTATTTTTTTATGAATTTTTTTTTTATGTATAAAAATAATAAACTTTTTAAAATAACGTTCGAACTGCAAGGAAATTTTTGAAAACTTAAGTACATAGTTAACTTACGAGAATTCTTAACTTGGTTTGTTAAAAGGGTATTATTAGAAAAATATTTTTAAGAATATTTAATACATTATTAAATATGACGTAGCAACTCGTATAAAGTAATGCAATTTAACAATATTGTGATGGAGGGGGAGAAAAATAATCGAGCACACATTTGAAATTGGACCAAAAATGAGCATCAAACCAACTTAAAAATTTGTAAGAAATGATTCGAGCCATTTTCCCAAAGATCTTCGGGAGTCATTTTTGACGGATGGGAGACGTGCGACAAAATACATTTGCCTGTATTTTAACTTAACCTTCGATACCAAACTTTCTTGAAATCAGTCCATTCGTTTTAACCTGATAAGCGAACCAACAAAGAAGAAGGATGTTCAAATGGAAGAAAATAAGGCTTCGGAAAGGCAGTCATTGAACTGATTTGATATTTTGTAAATACAATTTAGGATTGGAGGAAATTCATCTGTTTATTTGTTACAGTTTTAACTTATTAATTTAATATAAAAATTTATTTAAAGCTAACAAGAAGTTCCTGAAAGACCTTGAGGCCTACTTCCCTTATTTTATTTTAACACCGGGTTAAAAATACATAGTACAGACGATTGATAATATACTTTTTAAATTTAAATCTGTTGAATACAATAGTAATTTTTTTTTTCATTTTCTGAAATCAAGTAATTAAAATTCGCATTGTTTACATAAGATTATTTTTAATCACTTTTCATCTGGGGCAGTCATTTAGAAGACTAAAAACGAATTATAGAATAGAAATTGAATGCTTAAGTTCCTAGCTCGTCTTTGGGAATTTTTGGTCAACTTCTCTTTGCTAAATATTGTATATTGTTGTTTTGTGTTTCCTGTGAACTGAAAGTTGGCTATTTTTATTTTCCACGAAAAATTTGTATTGGGCCTCTACCTCTTGATGATCCCATTTCACCGGTTTCTCTCTTAGTAGACGGAGCGCTCCGTTTAATTTTCACACTTGGACGAAGCAAGTAATTGGGAGGTCCAGCTGTTTACCCCGTACTTTTTTCCTTGGCGTCGGTGGTGGTCTGATTAATGACGGCCAAAGCTCCCACCCCCCATCCCCGGCATGCGCTGATCGTCTTAGGAAAAGGCTGTCCGTAATGAAAGAGGTGGTGGAAGCCTGATAACACTGGTGTCCATGCGATCCTTAACCCTGGGGGCACGGGACCAATTCCCCGGTCCTTCCTCTAATGGTACCAGCCTTCCGTTATAAAAGACGTTGCAATTCATTTCTACCCAAGTTAATGAAAGAATAAGAGGAAGATACTTGTTCCTTAATCAAGTAAATGCCCGCTTCAAGCGAATTAATCTTCAACTTAATTAGGTTGAATTTTTAATAGTCAAATTTATGGTAAATAACTTTTCATCCTTCATCTCTTACCAAAGAATGTGAAGCGTATTTGAAATACTTTTACTAAAAGTTTACTGGAAAAGCTACGTCGACTTGTTTCAGTTTTTCTCTTAACTCCATTTCATTAAATGAATGCTGTTATTAATAACTACTAGAAGTTAAATAAAGCTTCTGCTCAATCTTAGATATGAGCTCCTACTTTTGTGACTTGCACCAGTCTTAAAACCATTAAATCCATACGAATGAAATGAATGTCATTTTAAGTTCCTTTTTTTTTTTAAATATTTTCTAAAAAAATTAAAATTTTAAAATTTCAGTACAATATTTTTTTTATAACTTTTTAATACAACTGTTTTAGAAACAGTCTTGTATAGATAAAAAAAATAAAAAAATATGATGAGTTCATGTTTTTAATTGTGTGAATGACATTTAATCATTTGATTTTCACAACTGACGCTGTAATATTAGAATGCTTACGAAAATATTTCTGCGATTATTAGGCTACTTTACCAGGAAAGGGAAACTTAAGAAATCAGTCAGTTTATGTGTATGCTTATACTCTTTGAACCTGTGGATTTCTTTTTGTAACCAGTATTTAAAGACTTGGGGAAATCTGAGTTTTATATTTGAAATCGTCTCTGAAGGGGCTCTTGTTTAGGTAATAAAAAGCCGTAGAAAAGAATTCGAAAGGGAACAGTGTTTTGTCAAACACGATTTGGTGCTTCTTAACATTTTATTTTCGGATGTTTGTTCCTTCTGTAGGATGAATAGTAAATATTGTCGATTCTAGACAATAACAAAAATAAAGAGGATTTAATTATATATTTTTTTTAATTGGAAAATTTCTGCTGTTTCTGTTTTTCAGACATCATTGCAAAAATAAATGGAGTTTTTTTGTTGTCTTTGATAAAGAAAAGTAAAATAGGAATTTTAAGAAACAATATTTCAGAGGGTCTTTATCTTTTTATTTGTAATTTTAATTTTTTAAGTACAAGTATTTTATTTGAAAATCTACATAAGCTACACTTTTCTTAAGTTTATATATCTATATTTTTAGTATCCCCGAGCTTTATAAATGAAGAAATTTAGAATTCTAGAGAGAAAGATGCTGAAACTGAAACCTCCGTTTCTGTATTTTTCTTTAAAAATTGATGCCCGAGTAATAGCGAAGGCTTAATGTTGATATGTGAGAGATTTAAATCTTTGTTGATATGTGAGCCTTATCACTTTCAATGTGGTTAATGGATTGCTCTCTTTTCCCTAATGTGCTGAGGAGTTCTTTCTGGAACTTCCCAATGCAGGCTCTAATCTTCTCGATTCATTTCTATTTGCTAGAAGCTTTTGTTTGGTTTAAGTTCATTGCAAAGCATTGTAAATCGATTGGTAAAAACCTTGAAGAAGGAAATGGATTTATTCTCCGGTTCCTCCTTTTCCAGGTGTGTTTTCTTTACACGACGGCCTGCGTGCGATCAGTTTAATTATGAATATTGAAAAGATTGAAGGTGGTGTTACCATGGTAATCTGACCCCACGATGCGAATAAATCGATATTCAAAGACTGAATAATGGATTGGAGAAAGAGGAAGTAATGGAAACGCACTGAGAATTACATTGATTGAAGGATGTTATTACCATCATTACAATCCGCTATATTTATTGAATTTGGCAGTTTCCGTGTAGTTGTAGTTTTATTTGTTTTCTATTCTTTTTGTAGTTATCATTTATACAGAAAAGTCGTAAATTATATTTTCTTATTTCTTTAATCCTATAAAACTGAGAAGGCAAACTTTTTTCTTACGTATTTTCCTAAATATGTAATTTTAGGCGTGGGATGGGTCTTAAGTTTTGATCCTCTATTCCCGTAGTGTTTCTTACAAAGCGGAAGAAGTAGTCGTCGTATGGTTCCAAATGTGGTTTAAGTTGGATGTTGAGAGCCATGGCTGAAAAAGGCGTATTTGAGTAGCCTTGTTATGTATCTTTGTAAATAATGCAAGTATTATTCATTGCTTTGGTTCATAAATCATTCCATGTTCCCTTCGTGGCAGAAAATAAGTGAAAATTATTTTGACTTTGAAAACATTGTAGAAAACATAAACAGCCATTGGATCCCTTCCCATCAGTTATTTATATCTTCGCATTAGAAGAAAGGAAAAGTAATGTTATTGTCTTTCATCCAATTTATGTGTTAAAAACTTAAGATGAAAAATAGAATAGACCTTTAAATAGGCCTGAAATCATCGCTATGCAAATGCAAATAAAGTAGGAGAGTTGCGAATGAAGTAAAAAAAAAAAAAAAGTGATAGTTAATGAGTAAGAACTTTTATGCAGTATTCCGTGTGGAATAAGAGAACTAAGAGAAGACTAAAAAGAATAAAAAAATCGATTGATAGAACGAATGTTGTTTATTGGTCGTATGAATCGAATTTTTTTCTGTCGTTGCTCTTTTTATTGGCGATGTGCTTTTGTTTACATCCTCGGCGCCCACTGCCGTTTTATGACGGGTCATCGTCGTATTTTTCGAAGCCAGTAACTATAACACCACATCCGACTGAACGTGTTTATTGCCGCCGTCCCCTGCCGGTTTATGAACCTTCCCCACCACCATCTTGGTGCACGTGCTGTCGTAATTCAAAAGAAGTAGCTCCCAGCAGCCTTAAATAGGAATCTTGTTATTATTTTCATAACATACGAAATACTTGTTAGGTTCAATGATAAAAAGATGACGATGTTCATATTCTATGTATCTTGAGAAATTTTGATGAAATTTTGTATTTGAACGTTTTACAAAAGCTTTATCCCAGTTTGCTTTATCGACTATTTTGATAATTATTTTTCAATTTCTTATTTAACTGAGGATTAGATAAAAATTTAAAATTTTTCTAAGATCGTTTGTTTATTGTTTCCAGAAATAAATGTCATAACTGGTTAGATTTGGGTTCTACTGAACACTGTAGCGCTTTGTTTTGGTAGACTTTCGTTATTTAATTCTTTCTTTTTTATTTATCTATCTTTATTTAGTCCCTTGATTAAGCATATTAATTTATTAAACGTTGATTTCTATGTTGTCTTAAAGGTTAAGGTGGGACTTGTGAATAAAAAACAATAACTTTGTATTATCAAGTTTCATGGAATAGAAATGACGAACTGATTTTCTTTACAATTTCTTCGTTTTTCATTTATCGCAATTTTTAACAATTTTAACTTATATTATAAGAATTAATTTATTATATTATAAGAATTAATTTATTGTTTTAACTTTGAAACTGATTGATACTTAAATATGCAAATGTATATAAATAAGATGCAATGAATTACAGTAAATGGAAGAATTAAAGGAAAACAAAACCTTCCACAATAGCGATATAACTTAATGAATACATAATTATTGAAAAAATCTAAATGAGAGAAATTAAAAAGGAATCAGCTGAGTTTTTACTAAAAATGATCTAACAATAAGAAAAAATAAGAATAAGTCTAAATTGATCTAATTTATTTTCCAATATTATTTTCTCATAAAATTTTGCTTTTAGTAATGTATTATTTTAATCTTAGTTATACTGTACTAGAATTAATTTGACGCTTTACATTCTCAGACAAAAAAAATTAAAGTACCAGGAAGGATACTTCCAATTTGAATGAAACCCCGTACGCAACTATTATCATCATCATCGCATCGTGGAAGTGTCCATCTTCTGATCCATGTAGGGGCCAGCAGAATTTTACTAGACATATTTCTTTTCGTGGAACTATTGTATTCACATCAGTTTACCATCAGTAATCCCTCGCTCTTAAGACCGTACGAGCAAATGCAGGACTTCGAGGAAAGCATGGGTCTGTGAGAAACCGACTGGTCTTGCAGACGAATGGCTCGCCATCTGGGTCGCAGTGATATATCTGTGGGAAGTGCTGGAATCGAAAGCCGCGGTGAGGGCACTCAGTCACGTTGCCCAGGCCCTGGTTCGCTCAACTACACTTCTAAAGACAATAACTGCTACGATAGCTTCACTTCCACCATCCATGGAGATGCGGCATCCTGTATACAGCAACCGGTAACTATTTGTATCATTGCTAGATGAATTGCGACATTACACATCATTTCTGTCGTTTGTTAAGGCCTATTTTTAACAACCCAGCACCAGACGGAGGAGTGCCTTGACCGACAGATATGACTGCTCTCGAATGGTTTCATATGGTGTTTAGTGATGAATCCCGCAACCACTTTTCAGAAGATGATCATCGCATCTGCGAATGGAAGACGTCTAGGCAGCGCTCAAATCCTGGTATATTGTCGAAGGCACATATCAATTACACCAATGCCTGCCAGCAGCAATTTTCCAAAAGGACATTGCACATCCATACACTGCACAGGTTTCCGAGTAGTGCTTGCAAGCAATTAAATCCTTCCTTGGCCACCCAGGTCCCTAGACTTTTCTCCTATCGATCATTTCTATTCATACTAGAAATAAGCACTCGGGACATCCGGCTTTTAAGTTGAAGCAAGCTTACAGTGATCTGCCAAGACAATGTCAGGAACGTGTTTCATTCGACGTCACGCCATATATCAACATGCTAGCAAGTAGGGGCGGTTCCTAAACATTAGGAAATACATTATAGTGTTGAGTTTCGATAAAACTTTTTGGTGGTTGTTAAATACATTCATCTTCAATGTTAAAAAAATAATATACCATTACAAAGTTACTGTTTAAAATTTATCTACTTTTGATATTCTGTGTCACTTATTTTAATGTTCTAATCTTCATTTATTATTATAAATTGCTTTTTACTTGTTTTTTGTAATTTCTGTACAATGTCGAAACATTTTGTGATTTTTGTAAATCCTCTAAAATTCAACTAAACTGAACTGAAATCTTGTAATCGTTATTATCTTTCGATTTTCACAAAATAAGAAAGAAAAAAAATAAGGTTCGTAAACATATGAATAATGGATTTATGGAAAAGTGCCGCTTCCTCTGCCATCATAATTTGTTTGGCGCTCAATAGGAGTTTGTTGCAGTTGAATTCCTTTCCGTCTCCTAATCCTTCCTCCTACTTCATTAGAAACATTCATCACAACTTTTCTCCTTTTTTTTTTTATCCAAGAAAATGAACTTTCTTTTTTACTATTATTATTATTTTTTGGTTCTCTGCAATTTTGGCAAATTAAGAAACATTTCAACAGATTTAAAACAAGAAGAAAAAAAGCATTTCTATAAAACTTAAATTACTTTTATTTTATCGAATTACCTTTATCTAGAATAGTTTTATCAGGAATAGGCTTTAAAATTAAGTCTAGAAAAAGCTTAGCCTTGAGGGAGCAACTCCCCCATTACTTTGATTTTAATTAACTTTTTAAGTAAATTTATTAGTTTCAATTTGATAAAGTTAACACAAAGGAAAATGAAATGAAATTTATTTGCAATTGGTCTTGAAACAAACTCTGGTGTTGAAACAGGGCTTGTTTACTAGACTTGTAGATCCCTTTGGTGGTTACATAATGTCTTTGCATGGAACAAATGTTTGTTTTTCATTTTCTATCTTGATGAAATTGTTGTGGTCTGATTTGAATTTAAAGCCGTTATTACTTCCTGTTTTGCCACAAATTCAAATCCTGGAAAGAAAAAAACCAACAACCAGCCAACCTGACAACTCGATTTCTTAAACGAAAATATTGTAAAAGAAATGAACAGAATTCCTCCGCAGAAAACAAAAATGTACAATAAATCATCTTTCTACGGATAACACAAGAGGAAGACAACGAAAACTGAAAGTAAACATTTGAAAAACAAGGTACAGAGTCAATCTTCTTCTGTATCGAAGGAGAAAAGCAGAAAATTAGGAATGTTTCTGCTTCTAATCCATAGCAATTTCCTATGCTTTGATGAAACGCGAAGTAACACTCACTATTTTTTTTTTGTCTCTGTTTAATTAATTTTTTTTTCTCTCTTGGTGAGAATTATAAAATGTTTTACGTCCACTAATTTGTTTTGCTCTCATTCATTTTTCCTTTCCGTCGTCGTTACTTCCCTTGGCGTTAATATTCATGTGTCTCTGTTGAAACTTAGGGACTGACTGTTGGGTAGCTTTTTTTCATGTACGAACATGAGTCGCAAAGGGATATAAGAACACTGGGGAAAGAATAGGTTGTTTATGCTTTCGTGGCTTACGTGGGTGGAGGTGGAGGAGTTCAAGAGCAACGAAGCGAATGAAAAAGAATCATTTGTTTTGTTTTTTTCTTTTGTAGATGACTTTGTCAGTTCTGCATTTTTAAAAAAAAAATTAAAATCTCAAATATTTATTATTTTTCCAGAACTCCTGACGTGAATTTGAATTTTAGAAGCTAAGGGTGAACGAAATAAACTCGAATATTAATTGCTACAATTGATATTTCTTTCCCTTTGTTTTCTTTTTATTACAGATGCATCGATGATATCAGAATACATACATACAAACATAGATACAAATACTCATCAATAAACTGTTAAAACTATCAATTCTTAATTCCCAAAAGAATTTCTGAATCCTTTGAGTCATCGCGAATATTTTCCTTTGAAAGTTTGTTACATTCTGTTGTTTATTTTACAATAATTTGTAATATCTTACTTTTTTAATTTATTTATTCAGTTTTTCATGGGATTCTCTTAGTTTCATAATAATTATAACATGAAAAAGTGGATTCACTTAAAATAATTGTTATTGGCGTTGTACGGGATTACGGCTGTATTGCTGATTTTTTAAAAGTAAAAAAACTAGGCCTTTATGAATTAGTTAATTGCCATTAATTGTTTCAGTTAACCTCCATTTATTAACAAGCTGTTACATTTTATGACATCGTTTCCTTTAAGCCATTTATTTATTTTTTTAACTTTCGCTGACATTCTATCACTTGTTTTTTTATCTTATTACAACAGTCTACTAACGATCTGTTCTACAGCATTTTCGAAAACACGAGAACTACTCTCTATAAAAATAACTTCTTTCTATTCTGACTTCACAGGTGTGAGTTCGATGCAAGATATTCCATTAAATCTGTTAGATAGTACAAATTCATCAAACATATTTAAGTCATTTGAAAGTCCGCATACACATTTGTTTTGAAGAATTTGTTTTTATGGATTATTTGCGAATGTTTCCCAATAGTTGCATCCGATAATCGAAAGCACTGATTATTATTACTATGGCAAAACCAATTTCAAACCACTTCATTCCTCAAAGTAAAAAAAAAAAAAGCAAAAGGATAGTAGGAGGTTAGGGGTTTAGTTTCCTCCAACTAATGACTATTGTTAGAATATTTGATTCCAATATTATTATTTGACGATATCTAGCATTGGCTGTTTCTGTGATTAAACTTTGTCATCGTCTTAGAACCGTTAAAGATTAAAAAAAAAAAAGGAATTTGACCTTAATATTCTTGAAAGTCCTTTCCATTGTGAAATTACTTTAGTAAATAGCGAGAAACAAGTAGGCTTTGAAAAGAGAAAATAACGGTCAGAAGATATTGTGTATTAATAGAGTTTGTTTTAAATGGCTAATCCTGCGTTCTACCGTGTCTTTTGGCATTCGTGGATGGATCCTAATGTGGTGTTTTCATTAAATCCTTTTGCTCTTTTCCGTTGGGTCCGTCTCGAAGACCTTTACGACCTTCCCTCAACAATCGTTGTCATGAGTTGTTAAAAGAAATGGAGAAGTAGCTTTAAGCCCTATCTCATCTCAGTTGAGGAATTGTCAGCGGAGGAATTGTGTCTCGGCAGATGGAATAGGTGTTTTGTTTGAAACGCATTCCTTGAGGGATCAATTAAAATGTGGAAATGATAATCATTGCAGGTAACACTTTGACGTGGCAAGTTCATTTAAATGAACTCTTTCCTTTGTTTTTTTTTTTCGCTTCAGAAGTCGGTTAGATGTCAAACTAAGTTGCGTAGAAGGTTTAAAGTCAGATTGATCTTTTGTTTCATCTATTTTCGTCGTCAGTTGTAATACAGGAAAATCCCGCTGTAAAAAAACCTTTTCAAGAATATCTTCTTTGAAATTTTTAATTGCTTAAAAAAAATGGAAAATTGTTTGAACTGCAGCTATTTTCGTGAGTACAATAGTCGCTGTAGCGAGAAATCGTAATTTCATATATATATATACTTATTAATAAATTTTGTTTATTTGATCTTCATAATAGTAGTACTTAAAATTTTTGAACAGTCGAAGATTTTTTAGATGCTTTTGTTGAGTTTGTAATTATTTGATAAAGATGACGAAAACAAGAATTATCAAACATTAGTTTCATTGACATTTCATTTTTTTGGATTTCGAATTATAGGATATTTTAGAAAAGATTTTTTTCCTTTTTGTAGTTATGCAGATTATGTACTTCATAAAAGATTTAATCTCAGATACAAAAGAAAAAAAATTAAAGAGGTGAATAAAGTCAGGAAAGTGAAGTAGTATTCTAAGGATTATTTAAATTATAAAAGATGAAATTCGAATAAGGGTACACTTCAGTCTAATAGTAATTTAAGGTAAAGGTCGAATATCTAATGTGAAAAGAGGAAGAAGCGTATTCCGAATTAAAAAAAAGAATATTTTGAGATATTATTAATGAAAGCTGATACTTAATTGAAATCTAGGTTTTTCTTTCCCCCCTGTTTCAGATGACATCTGACTTTAACATTTCTTCAAAGAGAGATGAACCACATGTTATGATTATCTAGAACTTTCTTAGTTTCCCATTCCAAAAGTTTTAATAGTTATTCTGCAATTTTAATCATGGTTTTGTCCCATTTTGATTTCGTACTTTTATGAATGAGGTCTTGGGTAATTACCCTTCTGTCAATTACTGTCCCTACTCCATTAATAAAGAGTGTGTGTGTGCACTCCTGCGCTAAGCCTCCTGCATCAACCCAGTCTCAATTTCGAGATCTCACCACAGGAAATGACTTGGTGTACGCGTGGTCTCGTGGGACCCATGTACACTCCCACCGCCGTCTTCACTGCTCCAGTATGACATCCAACATGTCTCTTGATCCCTTGATAGAGAGAGATGGGTAAACCGATTTGAAAGGGGGTCAGTTGGGACCAAAACTAACATTTCCTACAATACTCACTAGTGTTATAAAGCAGGTCCTCATTTCTGTTGCCGCCAGTTTTCTATTTATTTCTTTTTTTTACAGGACACTTGCAAATTTAGTGTTAAGTTATGCCAATGTGAAACAAACAGCCATATTTATTGGAGGCAGATAGATTGTTTTCATTTCTCTTCCTTAGAGCGTGTTAGTGCCTTTAGAAACAACCAAATAAATCGGGGTGGGATAAAGCTATAATTAGACAAGCCTCTCCTGACTTCTGGTTAAAAAAATACGAATAACAAATTAGTTTCTTTTGTGGCCAAATTCAATTACTGTTTGTTAATTTTAGTTTTTGTCAAGAATTTTTTCGGTGAAAAACAAAGATAATGGTTCATCTTCATTACAGACTTACATTTCAGTTTGATCCATCAGGAAATACGTATAAAAAACATTATTTAAATAGTAACGAAGTATCGAAGTTTTTTTTTTTAATTTGTCTGTCTCTGGGTTGTTTTTAATTGACCACTTTTCTACACAAGTATTCTTATCCAGGGTATGTTTCATTTTATTGAAAGAAAGAAATTATTTCTCCTGATGATTTTCTTTACAACACATCCTATTAAGAATGTAAAGATTTTTGTATTTTAAGTTTGATTAAAGGCATTACCAAAAAAGAAAGAAAAGTGTGTCAGCACCGAAAATGACTTTTGAGTTTTATCTTAAATAAGTTTAATTAATTTTTTCTTCTTTGAATTTGGTTGTTTTCTTTTTCAATATTTCCTTTTTTAACTGATATTTTTTTTTAATTAGGAAAAACTCCTCTAATGGAAATGCGTTTTGTTTTTTTTTTTTGTTTTTTTCTGTTGCATTATGAAACTTTTCAATTTATTAATTAGGAGATTAAAATCTTGGAGACAGCAGTTGCTAAGTCAGTCATAACATTACAAACTCAACTTTAAAAATTTGATAAGTAAATACGAAATTATTGTAAAAGATACTAATGCATTTTAATTCAGTGAAACTGAAAGTATAAAGTTTGCATGGAGTAATCGGTGACTTCCTCCACCCTTTGTTACAGTTCCATAATACAAATACTAAACTTTTTTAACTAAATTTCGTGTGCTATTGATGGTTTTAAAGCTCATGACTATCAACTAACAAAAAGATAGAGTGAAAAAAAAAAAAAATCTGTTGTATTACAGCTATAGAATAAAATACTTATATATTGAAATTAAATGTTTTTAAAATTGTCGAATTTAAATTCGTTTATCATTGATGCAAAGTATTCCTTTAATTATTAGAAAGTCGTTTATTTCAATGACTGATTAATTGGTTTGGTTCATTAACTATTTCCATTAATAATTAATTGTTAAAGTTTCATCAAACTGAACGTCTCATGTTACAGTGTAACTGTTTCTAAGGCAGTTATTGATCACTCCTTCAATTGCGTTGGATATTGTTTAATGGTTAACTTCAGTGTGGAAAGATAGAAAGTATAAGTAGACTAACAAAATGAGGTTTCTCTCGACTAAATGCACATCAATGTCTATGGGTCATCTGAAACATAAGCCTCTAGAATAGCAGCTTTAAATTCTGCTTTTAAAAACTCAGAATTTCCCAAGACTTTCCAATTGCGATTTTGATCCTTAATCAAAAAAAAACCTTTTTTCTCGAACACAAATTAAGATAAGGGAGATCCCATTCATTTTTGAAATAATTGTTTTAATGCCCATCTCTAATACACTATCTCGTCACTTTCTCTGAATCTAAAGATAATGATAGTTGTATTTTTGAAGCACAATTATTATTATTTTGATTTTAAGGCTCTTGTGTCCCAATATAATTTTTCTGTATTTGCACCGTGGAAATACAGCGTCTTAGTGTTGTGAGACCAGGTTTGAGAAAGGAAGTTACTGCACTTCTGGGACCTAAAATTATTGACGTCCGTCTTTCTGGAGAAGTTCATTAAAAAGGGACACAGAAACTGTTTGCTTTCTGTCTTTTCTGCTACAACATTTTAATAGAAACGATTATTGATGAAATAATGATTTTAAATTCTAATGAATGGGCATTTCTCTAACAGCAGCTAAAATCAATGCTCTTATTTACTCAAGGATTTGGTTCTGATTTACATGAAGGGAATTATTCAATGACTGACTTCAAACCAATGAACTTCCGTTCAGTAAATTTTTCATTTCAGAATACATTTGGCTACGAGAATTAACCTAGAACGAATTATCGAAATAGTTGGATGATCAAATACGCGTGGGAACTGTTCTCAAATCCAGAGATAATAAAGATTTTGTCTTTGTTTATCATGTCATAGAAGCGTTTCCTCTGAGATGTTTTCCTAAACTCTTTTCCTGCGTAAGAAGCTAAACTATTATTAATGACAAATAGTTTATCATTAATGAAATTTAAAGAAACTTCTTTTTATGAGAAACTTTCCCCACAGTAGAGATTCCCTCCGCAGTGAGGATTACTTATGGTTCCATGATGTGATCTTGTAGAAAAACTTCCGGATTTCCGGAAAAAGGAACAGAAACAGACAACATTTGTGTAAGCTATAAAAAGATAAGTCATTCTTCTTTTAGGACTGCAGTGAGGTTAATTTATCGTCATAAATAATGATGTTAACTTGTTGATAATTCATTGTCTTAAGCCTACAGTTACAATCAGCTATTAATATTCTTACCTGATCGTTAAGACCAGGGCAGTTAAAAGGTTGACAGACAAAGTAGTGTTATATTTACATATATTCTAACACGGCTAAAGAAAAAAAAATATTGATTTGGATGAAACCATGCGAAAGAATCAGGAAAATAATTCGTTATTAAAATTTGAAATTACTTATTAAAAAAATTATCTGTTTATATTTTTTTTCTTCAAAAAGTTTCTGAGATTGCGTGATTCGCCATAATTAATTGGCTGTCTAGACATAGAGGAGAAGAAACACAGACGCCGCCCATTTGGCTTGACGATAACTTTTTTTTCCCTGAACAAAAAGGGAAAATACAGGTAACAAGCATTGGAAAATGTAATATTACAATGATTTTCTCAAATGATTTACAAGTTTCTTGAGATGTTGAACAAAACGGAATTTGTGTTGAATTGAATAAGTGTAATTGAGTCATTCACACACACATTTCCCATGAGTCATAGCGGCACCTAACAAAGCAACTTTTTAATGAAAAGATTCATTGAAGACTTAAGAATTAAAATACTGTTATGTCTTAATATAGGGTTTCCAGAGTATTGTCGAAAACCGGAAGTCGTTGAAATGCGATTTTTTTTTTTTTAGCTTGCAAATGCATTTTGGCTGTTGAAAAACGTAAATAATGCACTAGATCCTATTTGCGAAAGTTAAATAACACACTAAAACAGTACAATAAAATGAACAAAAGCATACTTTGTAAATATTTTGATTCTGCATACGTAGACTATGTTGATATTATTTGAATAATGCCCGTGGTCACAGAAGATCATGACAGATCGTGGAAACATGATGTAGTAGGCCTTATCACCCAACGAATGCGGGTGTTCAGTTTGCATACTTAGCATTTCCATAAAACATGGCGTATGGTGTAAGTTTCGTCTTCCATTTCAAAATGCAGTACGAACGGTTTTATTATCTGTCGAATGTAATTGTGACCTGTTAACGATCGCCTAAATCGATTTTAAATTGAAAATATCATTAATTTGCTCCTGGAGTATCTTCACAATCATTGACTGTAATCCCTTGTGATTTAGATTTGTAGTTAATCGTAAATTTGTAGCAGCTTCTCCTGATCTAATAAAGGAAACATTTATGTAAATAATAGCAGAGATAAAAATACAGTTTTTATAAAATCTATATCTTCCTATTTACATAGATTTTTGTAGGTGTTCATCAAATTAAATCAATTTTTCTCTTTTAACTTGAGTGAATTACTTTATTTTTGTCTTCATTTAAAAATCTTATATAGTAAAGACTCCAAACAAGAGAAACACAATTATCATTGATTTGTGAAAGATTAAAGGTGTATAATTAGATATCAGAGACAAGATGATAATAGAAGCTATTACAATTGTTAATCTGAACAACTATTAAACACCTAACGAGGAAGAATAAAAGTCGAACTTCGTAAACGTTTCAGTTGACGGATTAAAAGATTATAGTAAATTCATTTCTTTTATCATTCGATCTCCCACAGTTTTTTTTTTTTTTTCAATCATGTAGATTGGAAGAAGATTCCTTTTAATGTCTTAGTGGCAGAAACTATCTGAAAGATTATGGATGGACTTCATCACAAAAAAACTTAAATTCATTGCTTTTAGTGTACGTAAAGAAATTCTTTGGGGGGAAAAAAGAAAATAAAAAACAACAGAGAATCTAAGTGTGATTTACAGATGGATAATCGTTTCTGCCAAATATTTAAACTAATACTTTGAAACATCTTTTTTAAAGCTGATTTGAATGAATATTTTATTGGAACAAGTCTAAATATGTATGTTTAAGCAGCAATTAAATATGGGAGTGAAACCTGGATATTGAAACAAAGAAACAAGCAAAGATTGGAAACCGCACAAATGAAATTTTTAAGAACTTTACTAGGATTTACACGTTTAGACAAAAAGAAAAATAATATCAGAATACAACTTGAAACTCCAAATATAATTCAAGAAATCCAAAATAATCAGAAAAATTGGCTTAACCATGTAGAAAGAATGTCAAACGATAGGATATCAAAATTAATTCTGAGATATAAACCCAAAGGAAAAAGAGACCGAGGACGTCCAAGAACGAAATGGAGAGATCAAGATCACCTTCAGAGATAGGAACAGATATCATGTCTAAATCTAAAATGTTCAACACAAGACATGTTTAAAACATAGTTATGGAGATGAAGTCAAAATAGTCAATACACTAATATAAAACATATAATTAGAAATTACATACATATTGGAATCTTTATGACACTTCAGGATTGATTGTTGTTTGGTTACCAACAAACAGTCAAGCCACCAGAGAGCACCACTAAAAACCGGACCAATCTGCAACCAATCCTGTTACATTCAAACTCCACCAATCAAATCCGTCACAACGGCGCATTTCATATTTAAGTTAAACAATTTTTAAATCTTTCTATACATATCCTCGGACCTTTTATACAACAACTCAGAATGACAATGGACGCTGCTGAAGTGTCCGAAAGCTCCCAGTATGTATGTATTTTCTTTTTAATTTGTAATTATATGTTTTATATTACTAATTAGTGTGTTTCGTAATTTGATTTTATCTTCGTGAGGAATATTTTATTAACATTCATTTTTAGAATGAAACACAATGTTGCTTAAGTTTCTGTTTGTCCCAAAAAAAACTAAATTCAATACAATTGGTATAGATTAGAACGTTTGGGTAAATATTTATTACATATGTCCTCTCGGAATTCTCTTATAGTTCACCAAGAGCTTCTTCATCAGTTCAGAAGCTGTTACAGATACAAACGAGGAGTGGGTGTCGTGTAAGGAAAATCAGTGAAATGAATTAACTGTGTTAAAGTGGCTCCCATCTCTTTAAATAAGTTGTCGTTAGGCACAGATGTTGGTTGAACTTTACAAGGAAAGAGTCATTGCCTATTTCACATTTATCTGCTGCACTGATGATGTATTACAGCAGCCGATGGGATTCAAGAGCTGCCGTTTTGGAGAAATGCCTAAAGGAGTTTGGACCGGTTCCCTACATAGGTTGTGTCTATCTTCTTATATCTTCCCCCTTCAACTCCTCCTTCTTTGCCCTAGAAAAAGAGACGCTCGAAGAAGTTTTTGATGCCCTTTTTCGTCCGAGCCTTTGAGACGGATTGATCGCCGTGATCCGTTTCTTCCAGCCTCCTTCTCACGTCCTTTTTCTCTTTTGTGAGATCGCACGTGGCGTTGACTGGTAATTTGTAAAATGCGGAGTCTCTTGTTTCGCTTTCTTTGCTCTAGCAGGTGGAGGCTCGTTGTGCCGTAGACTTCTCTCTTTCTTTTTTTTTCTTCATTATTGTTATTCTGAAGCGGTCAGGGACCGAAATCCTCGGAACGGGTAAAGTCGACCAACCATGTTTGATTGTTTAGAGAATATCTAATTTCTAACTAGTAGGAGCAGAGTTATTTTGCCACGTAGACAGCCAAGATCAGTGAATCACAGCTTAGAAATAAAATTATTCTTTGGTGAAATTACTTATTAATGTGTGGGTTTTTTAAGAAGTTTGTATAAATTACTGAGAACACACAATACGTAATTAAAAATATTTTTATATTAAAAAATCTTAGTTAAAAAAGGTTAAGAAAATAAAAAATATTTAAAAACAATTCCTGTACAGTTTCAGGGAATCATAGTTCCCCATCATCAGCAAGCTCATTGGTGAAATTACCAGTGAAATTATTCTTTAATGGCAAATTGACAAAAGCAGTTTCCTACCAAGAAAAATAGATCAACAGTATTTCTTTAATACAAGTTTTTCGAAAATATAACATTTTATCTGTCCAAAATTCTCAAACAATATTCGGCGATTTGTCAGCTGTAGTTAAGGATTTATTGTCTATTTATTTTTACATTGACTGAGCTTTGGATTAACTTTATTTATTTTGTTTTTGTTTAACTGAATGAATGCAAACGAATGCAGATAAATAAGCTTTTCAATGTTGGAAGAGAATTGACTTATTTCTAAATCTGAACTTAATTTAGGTCTGTGGTCTCTCTTAAAAATGAAGATTTGCCAGTTGAAAGAATCGCAAATAAAAGTGCTCTTCTGAGATCAGTTGCCTGCACTCATCGTTGTTCTTAAAGAGATTTTCCTTTCACTTTCAAGCAATCTTAAATTCTCTTTTCTTCTAATGATCTTGCAGTAATTTGAGGATTTATTTTGTTTTTTCCTCTTAGAAGTATTAAGAGTTTCAGATTTTTTTAAGCAGAATGAAAAAGAAAAGATTTGTCCTGTTTCGACGTATCAAGTCTGGATGGAAAATTAATGCTTATTGAACAAATAATTATTGAAAAAAGCTTGTCAGCAAAACAGAATTATTACAATTAAAACTGTGTCTTTAATTGAGGACTTGTGATGCTTAGGATGAAATAAAATTTCTATTTTACACTGAGGATGAAGCTAATCTTAAAGGTAATTTTCAAAATAGAAACGTAGCATATGTTGTTGTCTTTACCTCTCTGTACTCTACCTCTTCTCTGTGGCCGTCGGTTCTCGATACAGCGACTTCAACACAGCAGCTCTCACTGACTTGGTTTTTGTTTTGTTTTTTTTTTCCTTCCTTATTTACTTATTTATTTATTTATTTATTTTGCGGGCGGAATAAAAAAGAAAACAAATGGAAATGTGTTATTGATGAAATTCTCTGGTTCTTTTGTACAGGAGATATTATTGATAGATAGTAGAGGCATTCCAATCCATCAACATAGTCTTGTATTAGTAGTTGGCATTTGTAAAGTATAAATCATTCTTCCATTGCTTTCGTTTCGCCGTCTTTAAGCTTCCTATAAAATTTTTATAGTTCCTAAGAAATACGACCGTTCTTTGGCCGTGATTTCATTATTCCTCAAAAATTATTCAGACGTTGTTTGAATTAGTTGATTTATTTTTTCTTGTTAAATTAGTTTGCTTATTTGAGTAATTAGTAGGAAAATTTAGTTTTAGACTAATTACCAGCCTAATGAAGTGTTCATGTCTTGAAGAAATACATTTTGCAAGAACCATTAAATATTCTGTAGTGTTCCTTCCTTTCTTTACTTGTCGCTTCATAACTTATTTAGCAAGGTTTTATAATAATAATTAGATGCAGTAACTACAGGAAACGGAAGTCGGGAATGAGCTTATTGGTTCTAAATTGGCTAGAATCCACTGCCAGCAACTTATAAGGAACCAACCAACCAATCAAATCAAAACCATTTTACTTAAATTATTTTTTTTATACTAAAGTTTTTCTGTAGCTATTGAAAATGGTAACATAGTGAGTGAAAATGATAAATTGTTATGTTACATTTTCATTTCTCCATTAAAAACGGTAACTTCTTTTTTAACAAGATTGCAAAAAGACCTGTATTTTAAATGGTAGATAATAATATTAAAAGTTCCATTTTGCATTTTAGCTTTAACTTCCAAATGATCATATTTTTCGAAGTTATCGATTACAGAGATACTTATTTTGAATGAAAATTAAATAGGAACTTGGAATAATTGAACTCAATGTTGTTCCGAATGTCAGATGAAACCTAAAATATTTGTTTCGTTTCTGCACTGGAGATGTAATAGAAAATGTCTAGAATATTTTGAAACGATGTCATATTACAGCGTGTAATAGATGTATATAGATAAAGTCTTCTTAAATAATTTCAAATTTCAGACCTATCATTTCAATTAATCTTGAAGGTAAAATGATAATATATATATATATTTTACATGTCTTATATATCTTCACCAATTTAAAGTGAAATCTAATTGATGACAGGAATGAAATTGGCTGTTGACATAAAATATTGATATATTAGCATTATCCAGATTCATAATTATAAGAAATGAATTCGTAATTATAATGTTTATCAACATTTTAGCCAATAAGCAAAATGGTTACAACTGATTTTTGTAGCATTTTAATCCGATAATTTTATTAAATGTAACTAAGAAGATTTACAGTATAGGATTACTATAATCTTATTTCTGATCCGCCAGATGCTCAAGAACACTAAATGGATAATCCAATGTTGGGTTAGAAATCATCAGTTAGCTTTTCTTCTCCGTTCTCACTGCTAGAAAATTGTCGTTTTTCATTGAAGTGTCATTTTCGTGCCTGAATAAGTTCTTAAGAAATTTTGAAATAGAGCTTGTGTTAAATTTTCCGTTATTGTCTTTATTGCATTTCATCTACGATTTCCATAAGTTTTGTTTTAATAAAATCAATTACGGATAGCATTTATTATAGCAATTCAAAATGGGCTCAATTTTTGTTTAAATTGTTAGCGTAGGAGTAAATCCTGGTGTTGATGCGCTCTGTTCTTGCTCAGCTACTAACTGTGCAACTCTCCTTGGCTGATTCTTTTGTGAGTCAATCCTACAACTAAATAATCTCACCAAGAAAAAACGAACTAAACAAATGGTCAGAGACCATAGTTCGTAATTGGATTATAAAAAAAATTCTACTTTTGTTATAAGCAGACATTGAAACAGCTGCAATACATCTGACTTTCACGATGCAATGGACAAACCATTTTCAAACCTTTCTGCAGCCGAGCGATAAAATCAAAAATATAGAACAAAATTCTATTCAGTTAGCCGTTATATGAATGAATATACAATTTTGATTTAGATTACTTAACCATCAGAACCTGTGGGGTTTTTTTTTTCCTCTGCATTCATACTATCTTTGCACTCCACAAAAAAAATGCTTCATGTTTTGTGATTGATGAAATTAAAAAAAATAATTTCCAGAATTTTTATTTGTAAGTAACATCCGCCGATCAGTGATGTCTGCAGATGCATCAGCGATTTTTAAAGTGTCTCAGCTGACAACACCCACAGCATAACCGTTACCCTTTTCTAGTCTGGGTCTCTTTTGGCTTTGGGGATTGACTCCTGGGATTCCTCCAAATGCGTAATCGTCCATCTGCCCGAAACAGTGGAACTGCTACTCGTCGGACCAGGCTACATGTTTCCAGTCGACTTGCTCCAGTGGCATTGTTTACGAGCCAGGTGAGGGGCATAGCCCTTGGTTAACGGTTGAGCAATTGGGCCCGAGTGGGCTGTCGGCTCCTCTACTTCATAGAAGAACGAAAGGGAAAATAAACAACGAGATTGCTCACGGGGCTCCGACTCCCGGTTTGGACTTTGGAAGGTTTTTTTGCACATACACAGACATGAAAACCCTAATAGCTTTCCTTTTCTTACTCTGTAAAAATGATAAGATCGTATCTAAAGAACAAATAAAATAGACAGAAATTGGAGTCATTTCCTCTACAGCAAAGAAATGTTTTGATTTTTGTTTCTATTCAGTTCAGATTAGAGGCTGGTTTAATCTGTTAATACTCATTGAAATTTTATTTATTTATTGTCATCTTCATCTTTTTTGTTTGTAAATAAATTCTGTTGTTGTTTCGATGGAGCAGCAAGAGGTCTTGCTCTGGTTTTCATCTCGATGTAGAATCTGTCATGTGACGAGGCTTGCGTCTAATATTGGCCTGGAATCCGTATCGGAATTCGTTGTTCTCAGGCTCGGAGGATTTGTGTTTGGTTCAAAGGAATGCAAGAACCTGTCCCATTGTAAAGACACAGGAGAATGGAAATTGACAGTGTGTGTCTCGTGAGATAATCGACTAAAAATGATGAAAGCTTCTCTCTATCTTTTTCTTTTATTGTTATTTCAAGGGTTCTTCAATGTAAGCATTTTTAAAGAAAGATATCGTAACAATTTTCTAAATTAGAAAATCTCAAATTAAGTAAATTTAATAACTTATTCGAGTACAGAATAATGAAACTGAATTGTATTTCCTGAGGAAAGCGTGGATCATAGAACAGTGATGTGAGTCTATTTATATCTGAGCAGACAACTAATCTTCGCGAAACTTAGCTTGAATGTTTTTGGAAAGTCTTTGTCTATCCTTTGAATTTAAAATTTCTCGCTGTGAAGAAATTTGCATTAGAAGATGTCAAAAACGTGACATTGAGAATGAACTTGTCCTGATGAAAAGCATCGTGTTCTGTATTGATATGTGATTGAGTGCTAATCTGTTTTGATTGAGGTTGAATGAAGATTAATAGGATTAAGCGACTGAATGTTTCCAGATTTTCAGAAAATAAAAAGTTTGAAGATTGATTTAGTTTGACAGATAGGTATTATGTATCATAAATATCATACCTCCATAGCCTTTCGAATACAAAGGCCGCAATAATATAATGAAAGTTCATTCAGAAATTTCTTGTTTGTTTCCCAACGACAATAAGCTTAGTAGAAATATAGTCTTTTTTATGAGAGAGAAAAGGAAGAGAAGTTATTACAATATAAAATTAGGAAATTAGTCTTATTAAAGAATAATTTTATTAATAAATTGATATTTAAAATTCAAGTTAGTTTCTTTTTTTTTTTTAAATGAAGAAGGGATTTTGGAATTGTTGAAATGAATAAAACTACTACTAGTGTTAGTTAGATAATATATAATAATATATAAATAATAATTTGTATATAATAATTTACATACAAATAAATAATAATTTGTGTTTCCTTAAATAACTTTTTTGTTTTATTAATATCTTTTTAGCTTCTTTATTTGAGAGGTAAGAAAGAAATAGGAATTGATTTTGTGGATATTTGTAAGTGTTTCCTGTTCTATTTTGTTGGTGGTTTTAAGTTCTCGGGTTGTTTATCGTTTGCCAAAGCGAACCTGGAATTAGCGAAATCAGTAGAGTCGGAGGGACAGAAAAGCAGAGGAAAGGAAGGAAGGAAGCCTGTTTATTCTTTCATCGTTGTTCCCTGCCTTGAAGCTTTTCTCATCTTATTGAATTTTTTTTCCTTTTTGAGAATCAAAAGTGGAGTTGCTTCAAAAAAAAAAAAAAAAAAAACTTTCTTTTTTTGTAAATATTTATTCAGATTTCTTCTTCTTCGGGTGGAAAAAACGTATTTAGACTTCTTTTTATTTCAGAAAAGAAAATTGTAAAAACCAACAGAAAAAGTTCCTAGAACTGTTTTATTCTTTTCGTTATATTTAAAAACATGAGGTTAATTGAAAAGATTTCAAATGATTCGATTGAAAATTTTAAAATTGTGCTTTTACTTTAATGTTTTATTTTGTTGGTCTTAGCTTTATCTGTTGACAAAGTTTATCGTTTTTTTTATTTTAATTAAAGGTGAAGAAGCTGCTATATCTGTTAAATTCTAAGATGGTATTTTAAATGTTTTGACTGCATTCAAGAAGCCATTGTTTTATAGTTTTATGATTTTGTTTCTGAATTCATTAAATCCAGCTTGAATTTTATTGATTTCCTTCTTGATTTGTCTCCCCTCCCACCCACGTCGTGCGCTTGTGGTAATTATGTTACGTCGTGATGTCAATGATGTCGTGAAATGTCAATTATTGTTAGATTTTTAGAATTTCCTTTTTGTCAACTGAGAATACAATATTCAGGAGCTATTTTATTTAAATTTCTATGTATTTAAGAAATGTAGCTAATTAATTAATTTTCATTTCTTCTTTATGGTTTGTTGTTTTGATCATTAATAGCGAAATCCGTGTTGGAATCATTGTTTCAATGCCAGTTTCACTCGTTCTTTCAATTTAACCAATTTGAATTCAAAGTTAAATTAAGGAAAACTAGATACTTAATAAAATATTATTGACTAGCAGAAAGGACCCGTTCGTCGCTCGGGTTACAAAAAAGAGTTGTTGCATTCAATTCAATTCATGACATACAACGAAAATCTCCTATTAAAATTCCATATTTATTCACGATATTTCGTTTCCTTCAGCAAGAAACTTCTTCGGGTTAATTGAGGACTAGAAAATTTCTTTTCTGTTTTCCTCTAAAATTCATGAAATTGAATTGAATAGATTATCGGTTTTTGGAAACAATATAAGAGTTGTTGTGATGTGACGACGAAGATCACTTAGAATCCAGTTGGTTAAAAAGTCCAATGGCGGTTAATGTTATATTCCTATTTTCTAGCTCGATAAGCCCTATACGAAATTAATATCGAGATAGGAGAAATCTGAGACTCCCAGCCCTTCTGTACTTCTCCACATCTCTATCTTCAAACCTTCCTTTGTAATCATCACGTGCTTTTTTACTGAGGAAAACTAAGTAATGTTATATTCTGATTTTGTAACCAGAGAAACCCCATAAAGTACTATATATTAAAGTTTCCTGCCGCCCCTCTGGTTAGACCCCTTACGATGCGAATATCGAAAATTCGTCGGTATGTTTTAGATTTTGACAAAGAACACGTATGCGGAAATTTCATGTTTCCAACTGAAGTGGTTTCGGAGAATCGTATACCTTCAAGAAAGTTTGGCGCCCCCCCCCCAAATCCTTCCCCCCGGTTTACATCTTTTAGGATCCGAAAATAGAAAATTCGTCGAATATGTATTTTTTGATATTGACACACAACATTCATGTGAAATTTCGTGTTTCCCACTAAAGCGATTTGAGTGATATGCGCACCCTTCAAGAAAGTTTACCCCTCGGGAATGTTTACACCCCTAGTCTGGATCGGGTTTTCGTTCTTAAATAAAAAAAAAAGAAAAAAGAAAATTTAGTATCATAAATAAAGAAGGGAAGTAAAAAACAGAAAAAAGGGGAAATACAAAAAAAAAAAAAAAAAAAAAAAAAATAGTCACCAAGCGGATTTGAACCATACCTCTACTTGAACATTATACAAAAGTGTGAAGGGGATTAAATTAGGATGAAGGGGAGATGTGTCCAGGTTTCAATTGTTATTTCCGCAGGATCCTAAAGAGTAATTCTACGAAGTTTGGTCCAGATAGGTGAAAGAGCCTAGGAGTGTATAGCAAAAAAACCAACCAACTAATGTCCTCCAACAAGCGGATTCTCGCTTACTTCAAGATAAATTTTTGAATTTGTCACTTTAATATAAATCTGCACTAAAAAAGAAACTACCAAATAACGTGATTGGTTTGAGAAGATAGGATTTTCTAATTTTTCGATCATCAAGAAAAATATATTAAAAGAACGTAATGATGATAATTACGTAAATAAGATGAGTTTGTATTTTTTTTTTTTTTTTGATACGTAAAATCTGTTAACTTGCATGAATATTAACATTTCTATCTTTTTATTGAACAATTAATAATAGTACTATTGTTAATAGTAATATTAATATTAGTAATAGCTTTCACTTCAGTTGGTTCGTATCTAGTTCGGTTTTAAGAGTTTCTTGCTTACATCAAAAATAAATAAATAAATAAATAAAAATAAAATCAATTTCTCATTGAAATATAAATAAATGTAATGTGTTTATAAAATATCGATAATAACAGTTTTTTATTACTAAACTGATTAGTCAGTCGAACCCAAGTTGTTTGGTTGTTTTTAACTTTGGGGGTAATCTCTGTTGGGATTAGGATTTAAGGCTTCCTCGGAAACGTAAAACCGATGTGATGAACTCGTGTCTCCGAAAACCAACTTAGAAACAAATTGAATTCTAGCTGTTGGGTAAATCCTCTCTCTGTGGGCGCCAACATGTTCTTTGCCTCCCATAATCGTGATGTAGAGCCTTTTCAGGTGATGTATGAGGTGACCACCAATGGACTCTTCAGGGTGGGGTTTACTAGCAAAACTCTTAGATCTTCCTTAAGGAGTCTGTTGCGACGAATTAAGCATTTGCACTGACAAGGTACGCGTTGTTCCTTAGTTATGACTTATTGGTCTAAACCATTTATCGTTTATTTTTAAAGATAAAAAAAAATAATAAGAACTAAAGAAAAATATAAACAAAATAAATAAATAGATAAATAAATTGGGGGGGGGGGGTCATTTCTTTTTGTAAAAACTTGTCTTTTTCTTTTAAATATCTATCAGTAAGCTCCAGAATGAATATATATTTTATTTATTCATATTTCATCAAATTAATTGTTTATAAACAAGAAAAATTAAAAATTTGTAAGAATTTAAAGTAAATAAAAATAAAGACGCTGTTAAATTAATCTTCTAATTACAATAGTTAGAAATTTTTTTAAGTAAAAAAAACAAACAAAAAAACACGAGATAAACAATAAAATATTAATAATAATAATAGAAAGCCTTTTATTTGATGAATGATTGTTACTTTGTCGTGGATTAGTGTTAACATATTTTGTGTCTTTAGTGAGTTCTGGTTCCTATTCTTATTTTTCATCTGAATCTCTAAAGCTGTTCGTTTTGCTTCTCTTCTATTCCTGTGTTTATAAAACTTTCTAGGATTCAGTGTTTCAGAGGGATTTCGTGTCTTTGACATTCACATGTTTATCAAATTTGTATGTTTTGTTTTTTTTGCCTTGAAGAAAGCCTTAGTTATTTATAAAAAAGAATCGAAGCAGTGCATCCTTAATGTACTTTACATTTTTCGTTTTAAGTAAATAAAATATTTCCAAGGAAGCAAATTAAACAAGTAAATTTGGTTTTAAAAATAAAAAAGACATTTTTATTGGATTTACAGTTTCGCGCGATTATATTAAAATTATATTAAAACTAAATTAAAATGAAAGTTGTTCCTAATGTTTGTCTTCAAAGAAAGGAACTACTATCGGTTAGTAGTCAGCAAATTATTAATGGAAATTTATTGGGGGGTGGGGGGGGGGGGGGGCACCATTGCTCTGTTGGATTGTCTTGAAGATTTTATCTGAAACTTCTTATTTTATTTTATTTTTGAATTAATGGGTGTGATTCATTGTTCTTGGTAGATACCCTCTGGAATTAATAAATACTTGTATATTTTGAGGTTTGGTCGCACAACTATCGCAGAAAAAATGAAAACCTTAGATAATTGTGAGAACTTCCAGTGTCCTTTTGAAAGCAAATGAAGTTAATAACAGAAGCAAATTCTGAAGAGGTTGAATAATGGAAACTGGTACTTTTGCAGGAAATGGTGCATAATATTATTTTCCATTAATAATTTGGTTGGACCGCTTCTGTTTCGTGGCTTATTCTCGGGGGATATGACTTTGCCGTAGTTGGAGGCCAATCGAGAAAAGCTGAATTAGGCTGAGCGAAAATCCGCAGAAATATAAATGTGGTGACGTCGCCGACACTCGAGAAAGTTCTAAACAGATTAAATCGTCTACAGAAGACTTCGTGTAGCCCCCTAAGGAGGATTGATCTGTTGTCCAACAGACGACAAAGGGATCATTCGGAAAAACTAGACTCACAGTCGGTAGAGATTAGAAACCGTCAAGGTAAGAATGGGCCAAAGGTGTAACTTAAGTTAAAGGAGAAAGTAGCTCATGACGGAACACTGGTAAACTTTCTCTATGAAATTGTTGATTGGGAATGAAATTAAAGGAATATGACTTGTAGGTTTCGTAATAAAAAAAAAAGTGATTCACTTTCCAATGGATAATGAATCGGGAATAATAAAGAATATGTAAAAGTTAAATTTGAAATTCCCGAATGAAGCAGCTAAAACCAAGTATTTTTCAGTGCTGTTACTTTCTCAATTTAGAAGTCCATATTTGATTTTGTCATCACTTCTTGACACTTTATCAAATGGTTAGTTTTAGCCCTCTTAAAAGCGTGAGCCAATGCATACCTAGGTTTTGGATGCCCGAGTAAGTGATCACAATGCCCTAAGGCTCGTTTGAAAAGAAAAATAATAAGGATTGAACCCATTTTGCCGATTCCCTTCTTCCCGGACATTTTTTATTTAATCTGAATTGAAATTTGAGATAGGAAGTTTTTTTTTAGTAGTTAAAATTGAACGTGTGGTAATAATTGAATAATAAATAAATAATAAGAACCCACACATAAGTTAAAATTACATTTAATAAAAGGTAACTTACACTATTAATTTCGACAGCATGTCATCTATCTTTGTCAACTTTGTTTTATCACTTGACAAAGACAAATGGCATGCTGTCGAAATTAATAGTGTAAGTTGTCTTTTATTAAATGTAATTTTAACGTATGTGTGGGTTGTTATTATTTATTTACGATGTTTTTTTTCTTTTTAATTTTTTTGGGTGTTTAACTTAATTACACAATTTTCTTACAGTTAAAAACATGATAATTAAAACGTTACGAAAGAAATGCCTACTCATAAATTAAAGATAATGAAATAAACACACTTTTTAAAATATAGAAAATGCAGTCGACAAACAGAAATTGACCTTTATTTTTATTTTTATTTTTAATTTTTTAGTAAATAAGGAAGAACATCAGTAAAACCATATATACTTCAAAGGAAATAAATACAAGGAAATTAATAAATTGAATAAGAGGAAAGCAGATGATACGGATTTCAGAAATGCAATAGAAATTATTATTATGGGGGGGGGGCGATGACTTTGAACTTGAAATTAGCGTAATTGTTGCTTCTCTTGAAAAGTGTTTTGTTAATTTTTAATTTTCCTCAAGAGTGTATTTTTTTTTTCCGAAATATAATTCGGTTTTGCAGAAATTGTCTTGAGATTAACAAGTAAGTCTGACTCCGAAACTCATTACTGGAGATTGATTTTCTTAAGAAGGAGATTGTATTTTAATTTTTTTTTCCTGTTCCTTAGCATTATCGTAATCCCTCTAGAAGTTCTTACCTATTTAATAGGCATTAGAAACCAATTTGTAGTTGGAGGATGAAATTAAAATAAAAACTACGACAATTGCATAAATTATGTGAGTTTTGATTTTTGATGAAAAATGTAAAAAAGAGCTAATTGCTGACGACGCAAAAGAAGGAATCTCGATTAGAAGAATAGCAATTACATTATTTCACAGATGAACACAAATAAAAAGGAAGAATTCTTTCAAGTGACTAAAATCTTCTTAATTCTGCATTCTATTATTAGTATGAATTTTTTTTGTAGCTCCATTATTAATGAAGTTTCAGAATTCAACAAGATTTTTCTGTTTCTTCTGTTTCATTTAAAATAAAACAAACTCAAAGGCTATTTAAAAATTCTTTAAAAAATATTTAATAGTTTGATGAGAGATTTCATTCTATTTAACTTGAAATTAATAAATAGTGGTTATTCCTGAGCTATGATTTTATTTCAATAAACAATTTCCCCAAATACAAGGTGGTCGTAATTAAACTGACGCTATTCAAAGCCATACGTAGCTCGATCGAACAACCGGAATGGTACCAAATTTGGTAGGGGGGCTTATAAAGACATCGGAAGAAGGATTCCGCGGAAAAAAAAAATAGTTCCAAACATCACCGATAGGGGAAAATGTGACGCTGTTGTAGCCGAGAATTTGCATACAACGCAGGTAAAAGTCGTTCATGCAAATTCCCGGCTACTTTAGCTACAACAGCGCCAGTAATTCGGGGTATAAAGGGGTAGAAAAACGTCAGAAAGACATTCCGATGACCAGTTCTGTTCAACATGCATTTTACGTTACCTCAGCGTGCGTTACTTGTGAAGTTATTTTCCCTTCACTAGTCCAAGGCAATAGCATCTCTTCGCGAGATTAGAACCCCTCAGAATCAGTGTAAAGGTCCGCTGTCTGCATTGAAATCGATGATCAAAAAGTTGAAGTAACAGGGTCGTTAGTAGTTCGGCCTGGCACAGGACGGAAACCAGTTACCGAACAGACAATTACTGACGTTGCATCTGCGATCTTCGACGGCACAGAGGGAACCCGTACTGGTTGGAGCAGTGCGACAACTGGATTTGACGTATGCCACGTATTGAAGATCTTGCGGATAGTTATCCACTTCAACCCATATAAGATCAACCTATAGCAACTCGAACATAACGATTATGGTAGGCAACTTATGCTCTCACGTTTCTTGCCAGAATAGAAGTCGACGATGCTTACCTTGGAAAATTCCGTGGGGAGTAGAGGCTTCTTTTTATCTGGACGGTTCTGTCAACATCCGAAATTCTCGAATTTGGGCATCCGAACTACCCCATGCTTTTCAGAAAATCCCATTCCCTTCACCAATAAATGACTGTTTGGAATGGCTTCACCATTCATTTTTTGAAAACATTACTCCGACATGACCACTAACCTGTTCCATTACCGCACAGAAATATCGCGATATGCTGAACGGTTTCGTCATTTCACAACTTCAGCAGAAACAGATTCCGATTTTTGGAGCAAAAGTTCTCCCAGGGTCTGCACTATACGACAAGAAATCAAGGCTGGCGTTTTTTTTTTTTTTTGTTTTTTTTTTAGTCTTAAGGTGACCGTGTCACTTGGAGTATATTTGAGGTAGCCCTTACCTTAGAAATATCTTCCCACCCCTGTTCTAGGGCATCACTTCACAGACGAAATAGTCATGTGTCGCTTCTTTCCGATTGCAAGAGTGCTTCTCGGATCTAACTCCAAGCGATGTTTGGCTGTGGGATTACTTGAAGGCCAAGCTCTATCTTGGCAAGGTCCTGAACTTTGAATACCTTAAAGGACAACCTATTACGGACTGTGATGAACATTCATTCAGACTTGTTACGTTCGTCTGAGCAAGGGATGCAATTCTTGGTCCACAAGAAAGACGTTCACATTGAGGCAAGGCAACTTCCGCAAGGGGGCAGTGAATGTGCCGCATAAAAGATGGTATTTCAGTTCAGTTTCGCCTTTTTTGTTCATTTGAATGTCCATTGCAACTCTCTTTTACATTGCACAGCGCCACATTTCCCACTATCGACGACTTTCGGAACAAAAATAGATTAAACGGAAATAAACAAATATAAAACTCTTGTTTTGTGTCGGTCTATTTTCATTCTATTTCACAAATTAAACCAATTGATTTTCATGAAAAACAACGATTCTAAAAATTATTTTAAAATGGTTACAAAAGCAATTCCTCTTCCGAGTGCTGTTTGTTTTTTTTATAATATATGTGAATTAGAAATTGCTTATTCTAAATATAATAATTTTCGATCGCTGTAATACTGTTGTGAACTTAAAAAATCCTAATAGAAAGTCTGTCATTACTTTGTATCTGCCTAAAAATAGTTCTTTTCGAAAGTTTTCCTAGAGTATTATTTCACTACTTTGATCTTTGTGTGACTGCTTATTTAAGGGACGGACTTTGATATTTGTGTTAAGACTTACGAAGATGTATTTGCCGAACTAAATATAAGTGCAGTATTTTACAGTAATACGGTAAGTGGTAATTAAGGGAGTGACTACTACTACTACTACTACTACTACTCAGCTCGATGAACCTCCAAGGCTCTTGGCTGCAAACACAGTCTTCCTCCATTCCAATCTGTCTCCAACTCTTTCACTCCAGTCCGTCATTCCCAGATCTTGTAGGTCCTTGATGACGTTGTCTCTCCATCGCTGTCTAGGCCATCCTCTCAGTCTCTTTCCGGGTGGGATGTAGGTGTAAGCTTTCTTTACGTTTCTTTCCACTTCCATCCTTTCAACATGCCCGAACCATCTCAGTTTTGATGCTTTCATTTCATTGACAATTAAAGGGGGCTTATAGAGCTCATATAGTTCCTTATTGTGTCTTTTTCTCCGTTCACCAGTTTCTCTATCTTTAATGGGTCCAAATATTTTTCTGAGATTTTTATTTTCAAAGTATTGAAGTAATTTTTCATCGGAAGCTGTTGTATTCCAGGTCTCAGCCCCATAGAGGACAATGGGTCTAATGCAAGTTCTATATAAGTCTGTTTTTATTCTTGTAGATAGTGCTTTTGACCCCAATAGATATTGTAAGCAGTGATAGGTTTTATTTCCCGAATTTATTCTTGCTTGTATTTCTCTGTTTGTTCTATTATCGTTACTTATAAGTGATCCCAGATATTTGAATGAATTTACTTTTTTGAAATGCACATTGTTAACTTTGAAATCTGTGTCATTTGTACTTGATCTTGAGACCATCAGATATTCTGTTTTGGTTTGATTCACCTGAAGCCCAATCTTTTCTGAGGAATGTTTAAGATTTTGAAAGATACAACGGATATTTTCTGGATTGTCGCTTACTAGATCGATATCATCGGAATATCCCAGGATGATTGTTCCATTTGAGTTTTTGGTTGCTTCTCTGATACATTTTTCCATAGCCAGATTGAAGGGCAACGGAGATAGAGCATCTTCCTGTCTTAAGCCAGTGTGATGCTACCATCCCTGCATATCTTGGTAATAGAGATAAGTTTCTGGGGGATTCCAAATTCTCTTGGGATATTCCACAGTGTTCAAGGGAGTGACTAATGAAAATTAATTAGATGAATATAATTTTTGTTTTTTGAATTAAATTTTTCAAAAAAAGTTACGAAAGCTTTATGAGAAATTACTTTTAAAATAAAAAATGCATATCTATTTATATTACATTATAAATTTTGAAATCTTGCATTATTCTTTTAACCACCTTCTTACCTTTTTTGATATTTGATATTTAAATATCATATTTTTTTTTAAGTTCTATTGTTCAATTTTTTTTTCATAATTCGTTATCTAATGGAAATGAAATTAGTTAATAAAACCAGGAAGTTTCATTCGTTTCTTGTAATCCCCAAAAAAATAAAAAAAAATAATCGAGAAAGGTTCTAGATGTCAAAAAAAAAAAAAAAACAGAAAACAGCGATTATGAATTCCTCTTGTAATTTGATGATTTGACTAAAACTTAGCTAAAATTTTGAAGGATTATTTTTTTCAATGAAATTCTTATGGTTTGTATGATTACGCTGGGAAATCTTTTGGTGTCATTTGTTATTAAAAAATAATGAGAAACGAATACAGTTATCCATTAAATTAGAAAACGTCAGGGAAAAAAAAACTCCAATAAAAGCAGTAAAATTGGTGAAGCTGACGGACTAATCTTATAAGGATTAAAATTTACAAATTGCTGGTGAACAGATTTGAAGCAATACTTTAAGCGCGGTTCAGCGATTAAACAAATTAGGGCAATTCAAATAGGAATTACAATCTTTTGAATTGAAACCAGTGAGAATTATTAGGAAACTATAATAATTCTAGAATTCTAACTTACTAGACTAGATACAAACTAACTACTCTAGCTTTTTCATTGTAATACAATAATCATTCTTTCTTAAAATTAGTTTGTTAAATATGAGCGGTTTTAAACCCAATAACAACGATATATTACTAAAAAATTAGGAAACTGTAAATTTTCACTTTTTTAGAATGATTTTTCTTTTTATAAACTGGAATAATTGTAATTCTAACAGCCTTTTTTTTTATCCAGTTGATGGATATTTTTGTCTTTAGTTATTAAACTAAATTGATAGAATTCTTAAAGAAACGAGTGTTCAAGATTTAAAAGAAAAAAAAAAAAAAAACTTTTTTCTGCCGTAGAGTTTTATTTATTCTCTTATTTTTTTATTTTTTATCGGAGGTTTCCTTTGCTTTTTTCTAACTTAATGTCATTTCTTACTAAATCTACGATTTCAGTTTTTACTTTAAAAACCTTATCTGATAGTTTTTATTATAAAGACTGAAAAATAGAGAATATTTTTGCCTTTCCTTTCTCTGCCCCTAATCTAAGTTTCCTTTGTGCCTGGAAAACGAGATCTATTGAATAGCGACTTCCCGTTGTGTGGAAAAGGAGGTAGTAGGCTTCAATTAGCCTTTGAATCTGCATTCATTCATCACCAGTGGCCACATGGTGTGCTTTTGCTATCTTAATGATCTCTTCGTTTGATATTGGTGACAGACGAATGGTGGCTTCATCTCTAGCCTACAACATGTTATCTCGACTGATACTGCTTTATTATACAAGCCTAGAAAGATAGAATCAATGGGCAAACATAGACAAACAAATACCTCTAAATCTTCACTTCAAATTTGCTTATAGTTATTAAGAAGAATGAAGAGCGAATATACACATCTTTACTAGAGGAGGAATTATATTAATTTCGTTTTCTAACACCAGATATTTAATTTTATTTACCACCTTAAATTTATTAATTGCTTCAGTTAAAACTTAATTCAATAAATAGGTTATTATTTTTCTTTTGTTTTATTACTAAATTAAGATAACAATGAGGTATTGTATTTCCTTTTTGAATAAATGAAATATTTGTTGACTCATTGAGGTAGAGTTCGTGAATCAATTTTCGTTGGGGCTTTAGATAACAATGACAAGGAACAAAAACTCGACGGTGAGTTATCGCTGTGAGGAGCATTATACGAAGAAGAAAAAGAAATAGTGCTATTGTTATTTACGACACGAAATTTAAAATCTCGAGGTTTATACAAAAATTATTGACATACAAAAAGGTTGGCAGCGATCACTATATTCGAGTATTTATGTACACACCTTACAATAATTGATCAAATACTAAAAGTTAAACAAAGTTAAAAAAAAAAAAGGCTTCCTAATGTAATTGCCTGTTTTTTAAAATTTAGTTGACTAATTTTTTCGGGAGAACCTTACAAAATACATGGTAAATTGTACTCTCTCTTGAAAATAGACAGAAATATTTCAGTGAACATTCTCAAAACGTTAAAATTCATTACAGGATATTTATTAGTTTAATAAATTTTATTTACTGTTGAAGGGATTTTTTTCCCAAGATCCAACATTGTCTCACTACAACTGTGCTCATCGAAATTTGATTATTATTTTTTTTTTAATCTCCTCGTTGCTGGGAAGATCTATTTTACCAACTTTGCCGCGAAAATTCATGAATTGTGAGGAAGCTTCATTTCCTTTCCTTGTTTCAGAGACGTTTGAACATATGCGCTGTTGTTCGCAGATATCGCTAGCCACCCGAGTTACTTTCCGCAGTCAGACGTTAACATATTCGCTTCTAGCTTAAGAATATACAAAAAATTAACTATATTTTAATACACAATATTAAGCCGGTGATTCTCAAACCTTTTGAGTCATCTCCTATTGTAGTTGTCTACTGTACTGATTCCCAAAGCTATTCTGAAACTGTATTAATGTATTTCATTTCAGTGTTGTTATTTAATAATGGTAATGGAGGATTTTTAAAATATGAATATAACTTGTTTCTTTCTTGTGTTTGATTCCCAGAGGTGGAACAAATTTATCTTCTGATTAAATTAAAATTAAAAGAATAAATCGAAATCATATAAATTGCAAAAAATTCAGCAAGGGTGTTGTAAGATTCTAATCTCCTTTTGAAGGGTGCCTCAAACCTAAAAAGTTTGGGAACCCCTGCCTTTAAGTTATTAAAATTTTATGTCTTCCTTATTACGGATAACCAGTGATTGAATGTCCTTTTATTTATTAATTATGTGAAGTACTTAATGATCATTGGGAATTTTATGAATTAAAAAAAAGAATGTTATCAGTTGAAATAACATTATAATAGAACTTGAGCGCTCTGTTGTTTTTTAGCGAAGCCATACTTGAAATATATCCTTTCTATTTGTACGAATTGTAATACATAATATAAGGTTCGAAGTGACATTGGAAAAAGAAGGAGTTCTACTTTTGATTTTTGAATTAAATTACCTTGACTAATATAAGAGAATGTTCTTACACTTATTATTATTAGAGTTTAAAATTATATTAGTTTTTATCTCGTTGTGTTTTAACACTGGGGAGAAATTACTTAATTTGGGTTTTAATGAAGTGTGGATGTAGATCAGCGTTGCACAACCCTCAGCTCGCCGGTATATTTGCTGCGGGCCCAGTAGTAAAGTTAAATTGGAGCCTTTCCATTGACGTCATTGATACATTGAAAAATGTCATAACTTGCAATAGCAACTGTCTCAGACTTTACTATTTGGAATGTTGGTATGAAACATAATTAGAGCATTATTTGATAACTTGAAGTTACTGTACTGTTATTATTAATTATTATCATAAATGGCACTATCAAATCATTAAATTGTAAGACATATATATAAATTACGTGTATTATTAACAATTATTATTATAAATGACATTATGAAATCATTAATTAGTAAGATATAGTAAGGGTTAGAGTAAGGGACGCTGCGGCCCTACATCAGAACTTTAATACTGCGCGACCACTGAAGGTCAGACAAAACGGGTCTCGAGGCACTGTCTCACGATTTTGAAATGTTTCCTGAATATATGAAAGTATTTTGATCTGAAACATTTTCTATTCAGTTATGTTTTGCTTTCTTTAAGTTATTATTCGATTTATTGTAATGATTTTAATTTGTAATGGTATTTATAATATGCCAATAGTTTTCAGTTAGCATTACATAAATTTTTCTTCAATTTTTTAATTGTAATATTTTTTCTTTATTTTTTTGTATAAAATTACTTTCTTTTAAAATACAGATGCGGCCATACTTTTCAGTTATTGTTTGTATTTTATAAACAGTAATTATATTAGTATTATTTTATAAATTAAGTATTTTGCTGTGCCTCGCCGCCCGTTTTGTCTGACCTTGAGTCGTTGGGGGCTAACAGGAGATAGAATGCCGTCATGCGTGGCTCGCAAATAGTGATGACGTCACATCACTATTTCTTGTAATTTTAACATTTTTTTTAACCCCCTTCCAGTGCATAAGAGCAGCTAATATTTGGTATACGATAACTACTTGAGGTCCTGAATAAATGATAAAAATTTCAAGGGACGTTTCGACCTGTCAAACCTAACCATTCCCTTGTGAGTCAAATTTGCTCGACAGGAATCCCGAAGAAAAGAATAGAAATCAAAAAATTTCTATCGATTTGTGGAATATGAATCATGCGTTATTAATCATCTTCATGTTGGAGCGATCTGTAATTGAATTAAGCATTAATTTAAGTAATTAGGCTTAAGTAATTTTTTTCAGAAAAATGGAAAAAAATATCTAATTATTTAATTCAGCAGATGTTAAAATTATAAAAAAAAAACAGGAAATTTTTCGTTTAAATTACGTGGGGCTTTAAAAAGAAAAGAAAAAAAGGAAGACTTATTACCAATAGGCTTCACGTTCTTTCAGGACCTTCTTATTTATATTAATGTCAAAAGCAATTGTATTGTTTTAAGAATAGTACATTCCATAATCCAGATGTTAATGAGAAAATGGATATTCCACTGTTTGTTTTAGTTTTAGGAAAGGTTCACATTTCTTTTTAGGTCTTAAGTCTTTGTATCATTTGATATTTGAAATCCTTTCTGTCCTTTTAACCAAATGAGCAGATTACATTTCTTAGTATTATAATTTTAGAATTCTTTTGAACCAAATAAAACCGATCAATAAAAACTCGAGAAATTTCACTTCATTTACTATGATACTAGGGTTCTTGTCTGTGTGGTTTTTTTTTGTTTTTGAATCCCTTAAAGATTCTACATATAAATGAGAAATTTGAAAGATGATGAAATGGTCAATTTTTTTAGATACACTTCGACTGCAGTGGCGGGAAAAGAAGAAATAAAAAATGCTCTGTATTTACATAATGGGTTTTTAGCTTTATTGCAAAACATGGACTTCATCGTAGAGAGGAAAAGAGGTTTTTTTTTTTTTTTTCTCTTGAGATTTTTTTTCTGTATTCTCTGTAAAAGAAATCTCTCATTCTCATTCGTAATTTTCCTGTATATATTCATTGTTGTTTTTCTTTGCGTTGGCGGGGGAGGCTTTGTTGCAATCTTTCTTCGTCGAAGATTTCCTTTAATTTTGTATTGATTATTTCTTTTCCAAACGTTGCTGCTCCATTCGAAAATGCGTTCATGTTAAATTCTTCTAAGTTTTTGAATTGCGTTTAGTTTTTCCTTCAAGTTATTTATTACGCAAGATTCGTTATTTTTAAAGTTTTGTTGATAGAAATTCACAAAATGGAATTTTTTTTTAGCTCTGAATTCGTTTAATTGTGACAGAAATTAAAATTCATTTCGACAAAAGGAGTAAAAAAATTTGTTATTCACTGACCTTTTTCGATCTATATATTATTGGTAATATTGTGTCAACCAAACAAGTTTCTTTATTGAAGGGTAATCTGTCACTCAAATATATAATTAAATTTGGCTGATTAAATTAAAAGAATAAAACGGTCCGTGATAAAATTTTGTCTTGTTTACGAGCGTTTCCGTCCCTACCTCATGCGCCCACTCAGCAGATCGCTTGCAGGCATTGATTTTAATGTACGTTTTGATTTGATTGGTATTAAATTGACTTAAGCGAAAGTTGTCTGAAGATTATTTCTTGAATCAAATTATCGGGAGAATACTGTTGATAATGCGTGTGTTTGTCAGCATTGTACTGTAAATTAGAAACCTCATTTGTAATTAAAATAGTCATATTCTGCATCTTGGAATATTCTCCAATTCTTTCAGTCAGATTGATTGGATTTGAAACATTGATAAACAACACATCAGTTTCCGTAGTAAAGTAGCTTTTTCTTCTATTTTTATGTTTTTTAGTGATCAATTATTTTAATGTGGATTTTTGTTTTTCAGAGCAGACGCATGTTATTTTGTCCGTCCATCCGTTCATGGCTGATTTTATCTAAACGAAAAGTTAAAAAGATTTAAATATGCCTTTTAGTTATCGATTGTTATTCAGGGAATTGGTGCCTTTGCAACCCGGGGTTTGATATTTAAGTATTTGGTTAATTGACTCAACAATCCCACATCGATGCCATCTCAATCCACGTAATTTATCAATAGAACCTCACACATTAACTTTATTTGATAATATTTGGTAATTAATTGAGGGGGTGTTGTCATTTTAATACGGTTCATTTTTTTGTGTTTAATAAATTGTGTTTAATTGAAATGCCAAATTGTTTTTAAGCTTTCCTTCGCCCACCTTAGTTTGAAAAAACTTGAGAAATATATTTTTTTATTATTATTCTTTCCTCCTTTTCTCCTTCTTTTTCTTTTAAGAAGTGTTTGGATGAAAACTGGCGCGTTTTAAGTCCTTTTTATTCATTAGGAGAACGGCTCTTTTGAAAACAAACGGAGAGAGTGAGTGAGTGAGGGTGGAATGCTTTTCTAATTGAATTATTGATCGGCGCATTGTAACACGTTCCGGCTTTTCCTTTCTTTTTTTTTCTTTCTTAACTCCCACCCACTCTTTCTGCATTTTGCATAACAACTGATAAAACTAATAATTACGGCGGCGGGACCCTTTGCAACCACCCGATGGGAATTATCTTCCGTCTTATGTACGGTTTGCGTTGCCGAAGAGGGGGGGGGGCGCTCAACGCATAAATCAGGCTTCAAACAAACATCGCTGTCCATTAACTAAAGGAACATTGTTGTTGTGCTCAGAAGTAGGCTCTAATAAAAAGGAGATTTCTGTTGTTTCTCTCTCAAACACAAAAGAATATGGAAGAAAACACAAGGAAATGGGAAGTTTATTTCCTATGTTTATGGTTAATTTCTTAACAGCTTAAAGCAGTGGGTTTTTAAACTTTTCACTGTATTCTTTTTACTACATCCTCTCCCAAAAAGCTTTTCAGTCACGCAAACTTAATCTATTCAATGATGAAAGTGCAGAAACACAATATGTATTTGAGGTATTATTTGTCTTAGGTATTTTATTCAAGTTGCTGCTGATTTAGAAGAATTTTAAAAAGTACTTAATCAATTAATTATTCATTTAGACTCGTAATAAAGCAACCAAACAATAAAAAAATCATTTGCGTTATCTGGAAGAAACTCCACGTGTGAATGTCTGGTTTAGAAGCAAGAGGTTTATTATAAAATAAAAAAAGTACAATTGTTATTTGGCATTATTTATAAGTAAATGCGGTCGTTCTACTTTGCTTTCAGTTAGCATAGTAAACAGTGTGGTTCATCGACCTCATCGAAGAGTTAGTAGGTAGGTAGAATTTTGTCCCATCCATCATAAAAAATATCATCAGTTGTTACTATTCATTGATTGGCTTTTGAACTCGTCTTGAGCAAATAGAGATTGCAATAAAGGCAGAATATTTGTCTTTTTCCAACTCAAACAATAGTTCTGCATCAAAACATTGAAATGTGGCAGAATTTCTTGATAATGTTGGTGCATTTTAGTTGAAAGAAGATCTTTTTGAAAGTACGATGAAATACAATACTGTTTTACATATATTTGTTTTTATTCACTACAGCTTTTAAGTACTTACAGAGTTTCTTATTGAAATGAAAGGCCTTGTTGAGAAAAAGCTAAATATTTTTACAGAGATATTTCCCTTCTAAAATATGTTTTATAATTTCGTTTTTAAAGACTGGCCCAGGAAACATCAGCAA